>LPNX010040960.1:103057-133443 GCA_001517045.1 Pseudotsuga menziesii
ACAAACATATTAGTATTATCTTCTAGTAGACTAGTATCAACTTAGACAATGCAAAGGAGGCACCCTCCCTCCACTGTCAAGATCCTCATAGCACTTCCCTTTCATCAACAACTCTCCCACTCCTCCCACCCCCCGAGGTTGCGGGAAATGGGTAACTTGGAGTCCTTGGGCACAGAATTCGAACGTTTAGTTTTGTACATTATCCAAAACTATAATATATTTGTTTGATATCATACATACTAATAATAATTTAGCTAATATTGATTTCTTATAAGAGTTTCTTTCACACCTACTCTGTATTGATATTGTTGTACCTAGAAGTCTCGTGTTTGACATGTTCATGGTCACATGTTGGTTTGACATTACTAAATCTATTTTGACGATGAAGTCCTCATGTTTTTCCTTCCATTTGTGCAATCTTATTTTCATATATAACATAATTTGGTAGTACAATCTTTGTACTACTTTGGTCTCCTTCAATATAGATACAGAACCTCTTGCAACATAGCATGCAAGAGTGTGTGCAACTTCATTAGATAATTCATATATAATATATCTCAATGTCTCAAAGATAATAACAGTTAGGAAATTAGGGATATTCATATATTCATCCTGATTTATAGCCTGCCCATCTAGTTCTTAAAGAGATGTAATATTTTATTTTGAATGGATGCATACTAATAAAATATATATATATATTGAGGAAATAGTTCCTTAGATTAATTTTCCAAATTTAATGGAATAATTCTTTGAGTTATTTTTTCTAGATTTAATAAAATATTTTAAAACTTTAAAAAAAACTTAATGCTATTGAATTCCTTGTAATAGAAATGTTCCAAATTTAATGAAATATATGTTATATACATGCATACTAATATTAAAATTACATTAAACTTAAAATATAAAAATATTGTTGAATTCCTTATAATAGAAATATTCCAAATTTAATAAAATATGTGTTATGTACATGCATACTAGTATTAAAATTACATTAAACTTAGAATATGAAGATACTTTTACCACATGCATACTACTATTAAAATCACATTAAACTTAGGACACGAAGAGACTTGTAAGTAAGGATGCCAACTCAAATACATGGTAGGTGGTGTGATGACATCATATGAATGGAATTATCATATGCATTCATACTACTATTAAAATTACATTAGACTTAGAATTAGGACTCGATTCCAAACTTATGAGTAAGGATGCCAACCCAAATATATGGTAGGTGGTGTGATGACGTCATATGAATGAAATGACCATTCATAAGTAAGATGTAATGATTAGATCTAGGGTGACACATACAAGATTAGATATAGTACCATGATCTCCTTTTGTAATTTGCTTTGACAATTTTCCATGATTTATATGCTTTCCTTATTTGTAAAAGAGATTATATGTTTCACCTTTCTCTTATTTGTTTTGAAGGTCTTTTCTATCACCTCTTTATGGGAAATCTTCTCTCCTTGGTCATCTTTCTTAAGTTTTCTTAAAAAAAGCATTTGGGTGGGAAACACTTTATATTTTTTTTTATTGTAGGAAGATGATCTTCACTTCACATATTAAGTGGCCAATTTGCATATAATGAATCATGGGCATGCATTATGAAGAGGAAAGCATAGTAAATTTATGTTAAAGGAAGAAGAAAGGAAGCAATCATTGCAATATTTTTTTGTTTTGTTTTTTTAAGTAGTAATCCACAATAATAAGACACACTGGCCCATATATATCATTGTTTTCTTGTGTTTCTTTCAAGTGGCAATAAGACACACTGGCCCACATATATCATTGTTTTCTTATGTTTCTTTCAAGTGGTAATCCACTATAAGACAGAGTGGGCCCACATATATCTTAGTTTCATATTCATCATAAGGAGATCAAGGACCCTAGTGTAAAGATATTTGGAGCCTATCTACTGTAAGCAAATCTCCTCACTTGGTATAATTCACATTTTATTGCATTTTCATTAGAATAAAAATTAATCCTTTCTCTTAATGCATTCCATAATGTTTTAATGTTCCTTACAAATCTCCTCACTTGGTATAATTCACATTTTATTGCATTTTCATTAGAATAAAAATTAATCCTTTCTCTTAATGCATTCCATAATGTTTTAATGTTCCTATTGTTTTATAGGACATAACACACCATTATTCAATATAATAATATAAAAAACAAATAATTAGAACAATATAGAGAGGTTACGATAAACATGTATGAAATCAAAAGAATGAAAATGACACACTGACCCATTATCCAAAACTATGACTTAAAAAAATGAATATAGTTGTATTCATTGATTATCATAAGTTACTACATTAAAGGAACAAATTTATTCAACTAAATAATACAAAATATAGAGGTTAGGTGGTAAAAAAGAAACTTATACAGACTGTAAATCCTTTGTCAAACAAATTATAAATAAATGAATTCTAATAGCAGTGTATCTCTTTAGTACATTCAAAACAAAGTTCCAATATCTTTGTTTCACATGCAAAACAAAGTTCCAATACTAACCAAGAAAATGGAAAACAACGTTCCAATGCTAACCATGAAAATTTTATAATACATGCAAAAAAAATTCCAATATTAACCAAGATATCACAGATGAACTCTTCCGAAGTGTAATCGAAGAAAAAAAAAGTAAAAAAATGAAAGAAAGCTTACTCATGTAAGCTATACTAAGCGTGGCCTATAGGTGTTACCGGAGTGGAACGAGGTCTATGTGGAGGAGAATAAGATACCTGAGGTAGTAGGTGTGAGCTGCATGGAGGGGATGATGGCTACCACTATAGACTACACCCGCGGAAAGGACTAAAGGGAGGATGGGGATAATAGCTCGCGTGGGACTGCTGCTAGGGATGACAACAACACCAACAAGGGAGAAAAGGGGTGGGTAGATGAGATGCATGCCCTAGCGTGGAGGGGTCCTACTATAATCAACTAACCTAAAGTTCTATCTAACCTAAAGCTTCTTAGGAAGAACAACTTGCCTAGTGAGGAAGGGTCCTACTATAATAAACTAACCTAGAAAAACTAAGGGGAATCCCCAAGGCACTCTCCCAAAGAGACTTTCCCTCTTTTGTCAATGTGACAAGAGAAAGGTAAAGGCCTATACTAGGCCAAAGTGCACATCTAAGGCCACCACCAAGACCCAGAGGTGCACATCCACCAACTTCCAACAAAAAGGTAACAAATGGAAGCATCACCAAAAGCAGAGATTCAACAGCAGAAAAATAGCTTGCATTAACCACAAAACTTAGTCACCACTAGGGCTTTCATAGAGAGAAACCCTAAGAAGGGTAAAACAAGTACATCTTTATATGATCTCACACTCACTTTTACAAATAAAATCTAGGTTGACAAATTTGTAATTATTAAAAGTCAACTTAAAATTAAAATAATAATAGAATATAGATCAAGGTGCCAAAACAAGATAAAATAAGAGAATAGCTTCTATCGAAGAATAATGCCCCATCTAATCCCTACAATACAATAAAATCCCTCAACCCCCTCCTCAAAGCACATAAACTAAGTGGAAGATTCCTTACTCTGAGGAAAGAAGGCTAGAGAAAACAAGGACCCAGTGATTTAAGGGCCACAATGGTGTGAAGTGGCAGCAACTGAAGACTAGTGTCTTCTCCCTGAAGCACACGCCACCAGAGTGCGCAATAAGGGAATGGTGCCATGAGACCCACTAGTCAACCTCTATGGGCATTGGACACAAACCCTAGGGTTAAAAAGCTCTTAAAAAAGGCAGTCACCAAGTCCATTAAGCCATAGTACCCTTAAAGGAGGACCATAGGGTCCAACCATGACCACCATCATTCAATAACACGCATGTGGCTGAAAAATTGGCCCTCTTTCCCTCGGGTACATCTGAAAGTGAACTAAGTACAAATGCAGCCTAACAAAAACCAACTCTATAAATGTTTTGTCAAACAAATTATAAATTAATAAATTCTAATAACAGTAGCAATATATTGTTTCATATTACAAAACAAACTTCCAATACCAACCACTACAACTACAAGGGAAAACAAAGTTCTAATGAAATTTTTATAATACATGCCAAACAAATTTACAATATTAACCACGATATCACAGTTGAACTCTTCCAAATTGTAATCGATGAAAAAACAAATAGGAAATGAAAGAAAGCTTACTCATGTAAGCTATATGAATAAAGTAATTTCCTAAACTAGAATAATACATATTATATTCATTAATGTAAGGTGCAAAAGGGTTAGACAGAAAAAAACTTACAAAACATATCATAGAGACACTCTGCCAAATCCTGAATCCTTCGTCAATGAGATTATAAATAAATGAACGCACAATATCGACATTTTTAGTGCATGCAAAACAAAATTTCCAATACCAACTAGAATAATGCAAAACAAAGTTCGAATGCCAAAAAGGATATCTGTCTGGTACATGCAAAACAAAGTTCCAATACCAACCTGGATATCACACTTTGAAATCTTCCAGAATCCAGTCACAGGAATCCAAAGCAAATTATTCCCTCACTAATAAACCTAATGCAAGCAAAATAAATAAACCAGAGAGCTATTTTCATGGCTTTCATTGATAAGGCGGATATCTCATGGCACGCCTAAATCTGGGCATTTTCCCATACCCATACCCATAGCCATACTGTGGAGAGGGACCGTAAAAATAAGGCTGAGCATATGGCGGCGGCGGCGGGGGATATGCACTAGCGTAGGGATTGAACCGTGGTCCTCGATAACGATTATGCTTCATTCCTGGGACGTTTGTCCTTTTCGCACTAACCTTCAGCTGGCGGTTATGAAGTTCAGGCTGGTTAAGAAGCAGTGCATTTTGAACAGCCTCTGCGTCCATAAATTCAACATAAGCAAACCCTTTTGGGTGACCAGCTTTGTCTGTCAAAATAGTAACCCGGTTAACTATTCCGCACGACTGAAAATGCTGCTGAACTTCTTCTGCAGTGCACGAGTAATCAACGTTTCCAACAAAAACAGAACGTGAATCCACTTCTTGTTTGCTGGCCTGATCTGCTGCAGGGTCTGGAACGGTGGGGATCTGCATTTCTTGAGCAACCTTGGTCTGCATTTCCTTGAGCGCAGCCGCCTCTTCTTCCATCTCCCTCAGTCTTCTCTTCATCTCATCCAATTCTTTCTCGCGGCTGTCCGTTTCCATTTCTCCTCCTTCTTCTTGATACTCAGGAATATACGCGCCGTACATTTCATGCTCGTCCTCCATTATCACCGATGTGCCTCGACCTACAATATGGTAACGTCGCAAGCAAAGACAGAACCCTTGAAATTCCTCTTTTGATTTACAGTTAGTGTTTCTAGTTTGTAGATTTATGTACACAATGTCGATATATATATATATACACACAAACACTAGATGGAAGTATTTATTCGGCATTCGAATTCGATGGAACTTTTCTTAACACAAATATCGTTGACCAAACCAAACGGTAGTGACTTTTGACCAATTCGATCTTCCCTTCCGGGATGTATCTGGGTTCCCCAACGGGAACTTTTTTGGGCGGTCTCCCGCTTTTGCGTCCCAGGTCATGGCAGTCCCTTTTCATCCTCAGGTAAGTACGGCTGTGGGTATAATTTGAGTACGTTTTTTTTTGTAAGATTATTAGTGGGAATGACCTCAAGAGTGAGATGAATATTTTACGAAGGGGTATAAAATTAAACCATGATATATTATTTCCAAATTAAGTTTTTCTTTTGAAAAAAAGAAAAATCTTTTTTTCTTTAAATCAGTATTTTTTTTAAATTAAACTATTTGCCAAATAAGTTTTTTTTTTCAAAATAGGTTTTCAAAAAATAAGTTTTTTTTTCCGTTCAAAATTGTTTTTCTCCGTTCAAAATCCGTTTTTGTTTGGTGATATTTCTTAAAAGATTATATATAGTGAAAGAAGTTTTGACTAGCCAAATTTTTAAAGATCTGTATATTTGTTTAAAGGTGAATTTTTATAAAAATATTCAAAATTTTAAGGATTTTGTATACTTTCTAAACTATTTTGTTGATTTCTTTTTCCTTCAAAATAGGTTTTTTGTTTGGTGATAATTTTGTGGAGATGATATAAAGTTAACAAAGTTTTCAATAGCAAAATTTTTAAACATCTATTCAATTTTTTTAGGGTGAATACTTATAAAAATATTCAAAATTTTAAGGATTTTATATAGTTTATAGACAATTTTGTTGATTTTTAGAGTAGAAAAGTGGAATTTAGGTGAATCCTTTTAGAAATTAATGGAAATTGGTCAATATTTTGTGGAAAAAACCCTAGAATTATCTCATGGGTTAAATTTTCCCCTAAACTTTTCCTTAAACATTTGAGTCCTTGTGGACCCATCATGATTCACCTCAAGTAACTATGGATCCAATAAGAAGATTGCACCCTAAACTAACCCCATTAAGAAAATACCCCAAAGAAGAGTTTTCAAAGATTGTGGACCAAATTGAAAACCAATAATTAAAGAGTTATACCCTACCTAAAGGACCCCTACCTAAGCATTAAACACTCTTAAAAGGTCACACACTTAAGCCAGGGTAAAGACACTCAATAAAAACCACACAAAATGATAGTAAAAATAAATTAATGTTAACATTTAATAGGTTAATATGAGTGTACACAACATAAAAGTTGACTATTTGAATGGATGTTTGGAGTATGTATAACTTATTTTTTCTTTGATTCCATGGAATAACAAGAAAAAAAAACAAAATAGAAGTTGACTATGGTCTTGCATATGTGATAGGTGCACATATATAAATATAAAAGTGAAAAATTCATACATTTTGTAAATTAAACAAAGTTTTAAACTAAATAACATTCATTATTGTTGGCTTTAGTATGTCAGACACGAGTTTCAACATAAATGACAAACAAAAACCCCATAACCATCGACATTTTCAATACCCTGCGAACATAGTAAGGTTCCACCCAAGATACGCATATGAAATTACATAGAACCTGAATCAAGTCTGCACATGGAGGGATGATTCTATCTGAATTAACATAGCCTTGATTCAATCTTAGAATTCATTACATCCATTGTTCAAAACATACTTTACATTTACTTAGCATAAACTCACGGCATTTAGTCATAGAACATTACATGCAAGATAAACAAAAAAAAAAAACTTTATTCTATTGCTTTGGAAAAATTGTGGGTAACTCCATACATCATAGTTCAACAACTTAAGATCTGCATCTTAATATTCTTACAGTTGCAAAGGACTTCATACAAAAATTCAAGGAAAGAAACATACCACAGTCGAATTACTCACTAAATACAAAATGATTCATTAGCTAATTACCCAATAACAACAACATCAACCAACCCAACCCTTTACAAAATTGTGACTCATATATGCTAAGTTTTCAAAATAGTATACTGGTACTAGTGCATAGTTGCTTAATTGATTTTGTTAGGGGCAATTGACTATGCTCCTTCGGTGCAACACGTAGTACCATGACCAAAACTTGGGCACTAATAGGCCACCAACACTAAGATGTGGCTCAGTGTTCCAATCCAACAATAAACAAAATGTGAGAGCACAAGTTACTGAAAAAGGTCTAGAGGCTTGCTTAGATTGGCTCCAAGTCACTAGTGATTTCCTTGAGTTGCTCAACAAATGAAGTCACCTCCTCCTTGCTACTTTTCCCCACTTCTAATTTTGCATGCTCAACGATTGGGAGAAACTTGATGGCTCTGAGATGGAGCTTAAAGAGGCTATCAAAGGGTTTATGAACCTCATTCTAAGACTAGGAAAAAACTCTTGTGATAGTCTTTTGTTCTTTCCTGTTGATAGTAATTTTGCTTGTGAGCTCACTGATTTTTGACATTGTCTCTCTCTTGTATGCTAGGGGAATTTATGTCATGCTTTGCTTTTTAGCACTAACTTGCGCATTGTATTATTGATACCACTTATCCACTTACTTGAACTATGGAATATTCTGTAGATAGTTCCAGATAGAAAAAGTGTACTCCACTCCTCCTCTTAGCGTACTAACTACTTATTGTACTTGTTCTTGAGTTCCTACATGGTGCTTGCGATCTGGTTGGATAACTCGATCTCTTCATGAAATGGATTTGACTTGACCTTGGCCCGAAGTTCTAGTGTCTCCTAGTAAAGCACAACAACTATATCTATGATATGAGTGACTGTTTCGACTAGCCTAAGCTGATGACCATGCAATTGATTTGGGGCGGGAAGTGCGTCATAGGATTTATGTATTTCAATCTCTATCCAGTTCTTTGCACGAACACCTTCCTTATGTTCTTTCTTTAGATTAGCATAGGAATGACCCAACTACATATGCTTATCACTAAATTCAACTAAGATTTCTGTCATAAAATGTTGAAGCTCTGGTGTTGGCACATAGTATAGATTGAGTTCAATGTAAGGTAATGGATCTATACTTGACTTATCTATTGTGTAGACTCATGAGATGGAAAATGGTCTAAGTCTTAAATTTCTATGAAGTGCTCCCTCAGCTTTCTTCTACAACCCCTGTACCTTGCCGATAACGATGACTTCTTATGTCTATGCAAACGTTGTCCCCAACCTCATATGAAGCACCATGCATAACTTATCCATTTTTTGTTTGTTGTCCTTATGCAGTAGGTCTTCTACATCAATATTAGACCGAAGCTGCTTCACGATATCGGGAAATGTAGCAATGTTGATTTCCCCTTGTTGAGTGTGTTGAGGGCTATTTTGACTATCCTATTGTTCTGTCTAAACAAGTGTTTCTTTTTTTTCTAATGCATCATTTTAGGTGGCTTCTTTGATGTATTTTCTAGAGGGTTCTTACTTGTTGACTCAAGGATATTCTACGCCGACTATTGAGGAAGTGCTTCAGCTGTTTGCGATGGGGGATTCTTTGAGGTCTACTATGGGAGTTTTTTAGAACCCTGCTCCAGAGGAATCTCGTTTTATTTCTCATCAACCTTTCCAAGATGCTTAAATATTTTCTAGTAAATAGGCCGCTTTGGTATCAATCCCGAACCTTGAACTTAAAAAAAAAATTCTTCCTCATTGTCCTCCTCATTGTATTCCCCATCCTTCTTTGGTGGAGGGGAGGGGCGATTCTGTTGCTCCTTCTATGAGTTGGAAGGCTCTTGCATCTACGTTGTCTCTTGATTTTTGTTTTCCAGTAGGTGTGGTGATGTTCTTGTAGGTTTAGAACTTCTATCCTCTCTAACATGTTCAGGATTCTGTGCTCTAGCTGCATCTAGGATTTCTAGTCCTGAATCTATTAGGAATTGCAAGTGGGATGGCCACTGCAAGATGGCATCCTTTACATTGATAACATTGATGCAAAATGGTAGCACGTACTCTTGGTTCAACTCCACTCATGGAAAGATAAACACATTGTGTTGGTCAACTTCGAATATGACTTTTTCATTAAACTGGTCAAAATACTTTGTGTGACTCTGAACGCTTCAACTGCGACATTCAACATGTGTGTGTATCATTTCCAAAATAAAACCTCTACATCCAATTTATCTTAAGTGATAAGCTAAATGCTAAGGACAAAAAATTTGGCTGCAACAAAATCCTCAAGTGTCTTGTGGTCATATACCACATTTGGCGGTGGATCCCATACCACCACGGTGATCAAGAGTAGAATCCAGATGTAGTGGAATGGTTTTCTCTGGTATTTCATATCTAGGAAGCCTTGGAAGAACTTTAGGCATAAATACGACATCCATGCCAATCATTTACCTAGGGAACACTTCTAGGCTTCCATGACTATGCCAGTCGGGTGCTCATCTTTCCTACATTTATGTAGCAGTTTGTAGCCTAGGATTTGGGTTGAAATTTGGATGTAACACTCTAATATTTGTGATATATTAAACCCTCACTATCCTTTGATGGGTGTTATACTCTTTGTAAAAAAAATTCCACAGAGGCTTGAGCCATTATTTCTATTGGGCCTGCCCCTTACATGGTAGCCCTGAGACCAACAAAATAGTCTCATTCATGATTTCATAATGTTTTTCCTCTCCCAAAATGGGGAACATCCATCAAATACATGATTCCTAACTGGTGCATCAAGCATGCCCATGCTTGTGGCTCCACATTAGTTGTACCATCCTCTCCTTCGTGTACTACTTGATGGTTGATTCGAGGAATTGGGTGCCACCTAATATGTTGGAGTCCTGATATTTCAAAAATAGAATTTTGTCGAGTGATTCTCTTTTAACCTTCACTTTATCCAGTGGCTACACTATCAACATGGATCTACATAATATCTCTCTACCTCTATGTTGCAACTCCTACAATCATGTGGGATACCTCTCTTTCCATTTCCATGTGTCTTCCTTGATTAGGTGATATCCACAGAATTGCAATAGATCTACTCTATACTTTCTTTCTTTTTCATTTTTGAATGCCTAATGATTATAGTACTTTCCTCATAAAGGCACCGATCATAACCAATATTTCCAAATTAAGTAAAAATGGTTAAACTGGCACAGACCTGATTGATAGGTGTGATATGAATCATGGAGTGATGGTTAATGGATGATTACATGATAACTTGATGACGAATGAATTGATGGTGTATTAATGAATGTGAATTGACAGCTAATGGTGACACGATGGTGAATTTGGGGAGTTTTTTTGTAGGTAAATTGAATATTTTATGAAGAATTAGTTGTTTCTTGAAGCTGTAAGATGGACAATTCAGCATCTTTGACACCTAGAATTCTCACACCCTTCAATTATCTTGATCAGAGGGTTGATATGCATATTTTCTTGCGCAATAAGGGTCTATATAGGGTCACCATCGGAAGAGAGGTCGAACCCCAACAACATCTTGAAAAATCGAAGTATTTGAACAAGCTTAATGAAGCGTTTGGCTTCATTTGCATCCACATATGCAAAGAGTTACTCTTTCACCTTGAGGGACTGCGGACACCAAAAGTAGTGTTACAGCTGCTTTTACCACACATTGTAGATCACACATTTATGGCCTTCCCTGTCCCTTTGCAGACTCTTTGGACCCCATGGAATATTTTTGTACCTTTGATGTTTCCAAGATCATCCCTAAAAACACCTATTATTTTCTATACGTGACTTTTAAACCCTTTCTTGTGTATACACGCAGATATAACCCTTAAACCCGTGTACATCGGGATGTGTGCAAAAGGCCAAATATTTTTTGAGTTTTCCTTGATGTGGATCCGAGTCACTTGTCTCCTAGCCTTCCATATGCCTCGAGATCGCTTGGATTTGACCTTCCATTACCCCATTGAAGCACTATATAAGGAACCCTTTGGATACATTGAAGAGGGGGAATTTAAGAGGAAGAAAACTATAGTCCATTGTTTCCATAGCTTGCTTATACTTGAGTCTGCATCCCTTTGTCCCTTGGAGCACTTGGTGTTCTTCCCAAGCTTTCCTTTGATTGTGAGCTTGCTATTGAGAGATGGAGGATTGAGGTGGTGGAGGCCCAGGTGGAGGACTCAGTTTCTCTGGTTCACAGAAATGCCGATAGAGGTTGTCATTCATGTAATCTCTGATTTGTATTAATAGAAATATCTTCTCTTGTCCAATGATGTGCATTTAAATGAATATTGAATCCATGGATGCTTTTAATTGCTCATACATTATTAATTATAAATGTTAGAGTAGGTCTAACACCATTATATAGCACGCTTGTCTTATTTTCTGTTGTTGAGAGAGAAAATTGTTAACACAAGCGAGATTGGAAAAGCTCAACGGGGATCTACATCAACCATCTAGAATAAGGTATGTTTCAAGATCCTTTAGTGTTAGATGTTTTATTTATCTTGCATATTGGGAAGGGATTGATTTCTGAGGTTACTTTGTCTGTTGTGGTATACCCCAAGCCGTAGGAAGTTTTCTCCGTAATAGAATTGGTGACCATACTGGGGAGTTCCTAGTAATTTCCTTTGGGGGTTTTGTCGGCATTCAATGTTCTTGAATTGCTCTTATTTCTCTGTTTCTGAGTCGGGTCTGGGGGCATGTTTTCCCAGTAGTGTCTTACAGGAGTAAATTTTGTCTCGGCTTGTCTGTTTGCCTTCTTTTTATCTCTTTTTCTTCCTGTATGTATTTTTTGCCTTCACAGTCGCGTCTACATGCAGGTTTTCCTAGAATAGCCACATATATATGCGTATTTACTGTAAATAGTCGCATATGCTTCTGGAGTCTATATACACCCCTGTTTCTGACCAGAGACACTTTTTAGTTTAAATTTTTGAAATTGTTCTTGTCATTTCATTTTCTATTTTTTTTGTTTTGGGGTTAGTGCATTAGGTCTCTTTTACCTTGGTGCTTTGCTTGGGTACTGTTTGGTAGTACTTGCAGAGTCTAAGGGTTGTAGAGTCATACTTTTTCTTTTTATCTCATTTAATTCAAAAAATAAAAAAAACATTTACTTTTTGCATAATTATGGATTGTTTGCATTTTGCACTTGCATGGTACTTGCATTAGGTTTTCTTGGAGAGTATTAGTTAGATTTTCATATAGGAATGATTGCAAATTCATTTGAAGGAAAATTTTTCACTTCACGTAGTAGCATACCATGTTCTTCATTTGACACAGTGCATTTGCATTGATTGTTAGGTGTGCATTTTACTTCTTGTTGCGTCATAACATCATTAGTTGCACGACCGTTTTCCCTTTGAGTAATAAGCCAATTAAAATCAATGCATAATAAAATGAATTACACTCTTTTCTTTTATAGGGTGCACCAACAAAACTAGGTTTTAGGGTCTTGGAATAGTTCATTGTGAGTAAATTCTCCAAGACCACTAAACAAAACATTTATGTATCTGTCTAGGTGAGAGTGTGAAATTCCTTTATATAATTAGTGTTCTCAGGATCCTGCTCTTACAAGGGAGTTAAGCATGAGGCAGTGTGAGCGGTTATGATTTGGATGACCCCTGGTTGTAGCTGAGTAGCACCGAAGATATTTCCAGGATTGTATTGGTATCTGGGGGATCTTTCGAGAGTTTCGGGCTTTGCTACCCTGCCCATACAGTCAATCCCACCTGCGAATGTTCGCTTGCAGATTGACCATATTGAGGTGACCTTAGTTGCCTTACCTAGGTTATTGAAGGGGTACTTCATAAAGGTTATTATACAAGTGTCCTGTCCAGGTAGGGGTTGGAAAACACAGTCTCTATATGCGTTGAAGTTTAGGGCCACTATAATTGGTTACGAACCTCCGATTGTTGTGTATGGGAGTCCCAAGCCTCTCCTTGGCGAGACATACCTGCTTCATTCAGGAGCTCACATATCCTGCCCTTGTTTGCTGGTGATTTGGCTTCACATTTTATAGGTGTATGCTCTGTGCACACTAGTTTGCCTAGGGTTTGCATAATTAGATTGAGTCTTTTCATTTTTTGAACCATTGTGGATTCAGGCGCAACACTTCCTCGTTCTCATCGTTTAGCAGGACTTCCGCCTTCCACGTCTCCTCCTGCTTTTGGAGATATAAATAGACAGACCGGGTGGACTACTTCTCACTTTGATTCACATACTATGGGAGATCATGAGGATGAGATTCCAGAGATGTCCTCTCCACCTCATGAGGTTCGGGAGGAAGATCCTACTCCCGTATATGATCCTTCACTAGAAATACCTTCATAATCCAGTTATGATCCCTCATTCATAGGTCGTCGGTATTGGTTACTAGGTGACGAGACTCATTATGAACCCACACGCACTAGTCATGTTTGTTATGGCATGCCTGATATCACTGCACCTGATACGACACATCATGTTGAGTCGAAATTTGAACCTAGCACTACGCCTGGGGGCACTCCTATTCCTTTCCATGCAGAGAGGTTTGGGAGCACTAATCACATTACACCTTCCATCCCAGCGGTGGAAGCAACCTCACATGTCCGTCCTAGACGTAGTGTTAGTAATCATATGCAGATACCAGAGCCGAGATGAGTGACCATTGGGAACACCAATTACATTCCTTCACATGTCCCTTCATCCTCGAACCCTACTCTTTCGAATGTGTTTTTGACAACCCTTCCTCCCCCTCATTCATGTGGTCCTTCGGGCCAGAATATCGCTACTAGCCATGTTTGTATTGCGATTGCTCACACGGTAGAATCTCAGATTCAAGTACCTCCTATTGTGTCGGCAGGTCATATACCCATTTCTAGATCGTCTGATGGTCCATCTCAAGGAGTTCCCCATATCCCTAACTATTGATAGTCTCATCGGACATCCCATGGGACACCTTATGAAGCTTCTCATGGACAGTCTTATGGACCATAGTATGGACATAACTATCAACCCTATGGGTATGGGTATCAACAACCTACTTACTCTTCCAATTATGGCTTTGTAGCACCACATAATCAAGGTACCCCACATCACAATGCTTCCATGCAGCCCTATATGGGTCAATCAGGAGGAGTTTATTATGGCCAAGGCCATGGTATTTATAGCAATCAACCTTACATGAACTAGAACTATTAGGGAGCGTGGCATAGACCAGTTCAACCTAGGCTCTCTTTCCTCACAACATTGAACTTACCTGTCTTATCGAGACTTATGAACGATCCGGTATCTCATGACCCGGCCTGTCCGGTCGTCCCTAACAAGCTTCCTTCGGACATTCCCAAGTTCAAGGGCAAAGTTGGAGAAGATCCTAGTGAGCATGTCACTACTTTTCACCTTTGGTGCTCTTCCGATTCCTTACATGATGATTCAATCCATTTCAGGCTATTTCAACACACCCTCATCAGGCCTGCAGTGAAATGGTATATAGAGTTACCAAGGGGGGCATACATTTTATTTGACGACCTTGCCATGACTTTCCTCAATCACTTTTAGCTACCTATATGTTACGATGTTGGAACCAAACTCTTGTCGACATTTTGACAAGACAAAGCCACATATATCTCGGATCATATTCAAGAGTGGTGTAGACGAAAGTGGTTGATTAAATCCTTTATACCACTGAAATTTCTCCTTGAGTGGTTCCTCAAGTCGTTGTTACCTTACATCATGAAGGATGTTTCTACATTTGGAGTCCAAATGAGGAACAAGCAATATTTAGGGCACAAGAGTTGTTTTTAATATATGCTCAATCCGGACTTTTGTATAAGATTATACCTAATGCTCTGCGATCTAGTTTCAATCCCAAGATCAAGCCTAGGCTACATGCCAATGGCATTATGGGCTATACAAGTACCAAACCTACAGATTCGGTTGTGAAACAAGTGAGCCAATTGTCAGTGAATCAATCCACATTGGGACAAGCCACGGCTTCATATCAACCTACCCAATCGGTGAGTGTACTTTCTGTGCAATCGTCATACCAAAAGGGCAACCAGGAGCCTAGAAGGAATAAGAAAAAAGGGAAAAATAATCATAAGGGTGGGAATAAGAACAAAAATGATAATTGTAATGACAAGAACGCTCGTAATGATGGGGAGGACAAGCAGACTAAACGTAAGGTAAAGTTTCCTTGCAATTTATGTAAGGATGACCACCTCACTCACTTGTGCCCTCGTATGGAAGATGCCTTGAGGTTCATAGCACAGGGCCTAGCCGTGCTAACTAATCCTTTACCCAATAATAAAAATATGAACTCAATGGCCATTGATCCTCATTATGCATCGGGTGGAGATCAAAATCCTCCAGAGGCCAATACTGGTCATGGTTGCATCAATATGGTGCACACTGCTAAGGTAGTGACTCGTGCGAAGGATTATGGTTCATCACAACCGGACCTTGGAAAGGAAGCTGCTCTACTTGAGAGCCCTTTGTGTATCGAAAAACCTACGGATAAATCTGAAGTTGCACCTCGCATTCCTAAGGGAGTCCTAAAGTGTTTAGGGAACAATCCTAATGCCCGAGCTGCCTAGAACTATTCCATTGTCGAGGATTTGGGACAAACTTCTTGTGCCGCATGTCTATGCTTGAAGTACTTTAGACTTGTCCTCCGTTGAGGAGAGCCTTGCTTTTTGCTCTTGGGGTTAATGATGATAACTCTTCTTCCATTATCAAATTTGAAACCATGGGAATACAACCTCACTTTCCTTACTATGTGTCTCTTTTGATTCATGTAGAGTGTCTTAATATGACCGTCAAACGCACTGTTATTGATGAAGGCACTGCTGCTTCCGTGATGTCTTTATCATGTTGGAAGGGTTTGGGTTCTCCTAAGTTGTCTCAATCCGCTACTATGTTGACAGGTTTTGATGGTAGATCATTTTGGTTGCATGGGATTCTTCCTTCTCTTAAGATCCAATTGGGAGGGAAGACCGTCGCGATTGAGGTCGAGTTGGTTGATGCACCCCTTGACTACAATATTTTGTTGGGCCAGAATTGGATGTATAATATGCAATCTGTAGCCTCTTCTCTCTTTCGAGTGATATGCTTTCCATTTAATGGGAAGATCGTTATGTTTTATCATACGTCATTTCGTAATCCGAATGTTAATGCATCATCAGGAACTTCTATCCGATTATCGATCATTCTCAGCTGACAATTGGGAGTGTGGGTGTGGGTATGTATCTATCTCTTATGGGAACCTTTAGCTTTCCTGCACCCGTTCTTATGATTGGATCTAGTTTTGGTGGGGCTTCTTCTTCGTTGAATTCAGTGTCTTTTCGCACTACCCATATGGAAGATCCTTGGATTCTTCCTTCACTGAGTCCTTCGATTGGACCTATAGAAACGAATGTGTCATTGCCTACAACAATGATAGCATATCAACCAAATCTTGATCAAGTTGCAGAGCCTAGTCCTTCCTCTTCATGGACAGAGGAGGAGGACCCGTATGTGCTGCCTGCATGGGCAGTTGAGTCCTCTCACGTACATGATTGCCTCGATGATGTTTTTCCATCGGATGAAGCCATTATTGAGGCCATGTCTAGGGTTGAGCCACCTTGGGAAGAATTACATCATCGATCATATTTTCTTCCTAAACTCGATCGTATTGAGCATGAGGAATTTCGGGAGATTCTTAGCGAGAAGATTGCTAGTCCTATGCTTCCATTGAGCTCTCCTAGTAAGATGGCCGATGGGAACATGGCGAATTTATCACCTACTATTCCTATTAATACTTCTCGCGATCCTATCAAATTTGAGAACGTCTACATTGGGGCAAGTTGTTCCCCTGATGAGATCAAGGAGTATATCGAGCTATTTAAAGAGTTTCGTGACATATTTTCTTGGTCATACAAGGAAATGACAGGTATTGACCCTCATATTGCCGAACATGAGATTAAGACCTATCCGAATACAAAGCCAGTTCGACAACGTTTATGTGCAGTGAATCCTAGAAAAACACCCGCCATTAAGGCTGAGATAGAGAAACTGTTAAAATCTAGTTTTATCTATCCTGTTCCCCTGACGGAGTGGGTTTCAAATTCCTTTTCAGTTGATAAGAAGCAAGGAGTGATTTGTATATGCACTGATTTCTATGATTTAAATCGTGCTTGTCCTAAGGATAATTTTCCCACACCATTTATTGATCAGATTTTGGATGAGTGTGCGGGAAGCAAGGTATTCTCCTTCATGGACGGTTTTTCCGGATATAATTAGATTTAGATCAAACCCGAGCATCAACATAAGACCACATTTATTTGTCCTTGGGGTACTTTTGCATATCGAAAGATGCCTTTCGGCGTTAAAAATGCTGGAGCTACATTTCAGCGGGCTATGACCTTAATTTGTCATGATCTCAAAGTGATTATCGAAGTGTATTTGGATGACCTTTCTGCTCATTCTTGTTTGAGAGTGCGTCATCCATACCATTTGAGGCTAGTGTTCGAGATATTTCGTTATTACCAAGTGCGTTTAAATACTCATAAGTGCATCTTTTGCATGATTGTTGGTCGCTTACTGGGGTTCATCATATCCAGGGAGGGTATAAGAGTCGATCCCATAAAGGTTGAGGCAATATTTCAATTGTCTCCCCCACGTAATATTAGACACCTTTAGTGTTTGCAAGGCATGGAAAATTTCTTGCAGAGATTCGTAGTTAATTTTTCCAACTTGACTAAAGGATTTATGCGTCTTTTAAAGAAGGACACTCCTTTTTGCTGGGATGAGTGAACCCAGGAGTCCTTTGATGCTCTTAAGCAATCCTTAGCATTAGCCCCTGTGCTTAGTCCACCTAACTATAGACGTGATTTCTTTATTTATGTGGTCGTGTCCATGGAGACGATTGGTATGGTTTTGGTTCAGGAGGTTGAGGAGCTCCATGAGCATGTCATATATTATTTGAGCTGAAACCTTATTGATGTGGAAATCCATTATTCCCATGTGGAGAAGCTTGCTTTGGCCACCGTTAATGTGGTTCAGATATTGAGACATTATATTCTTTTTCTCCGGACCTTGGTTGTAGCTCATATCAATCCATTTTAGTTTGTCCTCACTAGAAGGATGATTGGGGGAAAATACAATAAATGGATTGTTATTTTGCAAGACTTCGATCTCTAATTAGTTTTGGCGAAATCGAAGAAATCGTTGATCTTTGCGGAGCTCATATATGATTTTCCAAGTTTTGAGGAGGAAGAGGTTTATGAGGATACATTTGTCGATGAGCATATTTTCCTTATCTCAACTTTGGACCTGTGGTATGGGGATATAATTGTGTATTTACAAACGTTGAAGGTCCCTACTCACCTTTCATGGGATGAGTGATGACGATTACATCATGCAGCTAAGAACTACCTTATAGTGGTTAACACTTTGTACTGCCATGGGGTAGATTCCATTTTGTGTCATTGTTTAACCCATGATGAGGATGAGGTTGTGCTGAATGATTGCCATGGAGGGGGATGTGGTGGTCATTTATCTGGGATTTCTACAGCCCAAAAAATCTTGAGAGCAGGATATTTTTGGCTGTCAATCTTCAAAGATTGTGTTAATGTAGTCAAGAAGTGTCACCCCTACCATGTGTTTGCATGCAATATGCGCTTGCATCCAGCCCCCTTACTTCCTATTGTCACCGCCGATCCCTTCACCAAGTGGGGGATTAACTTTATGGATTGCAACCCAGCTTCAACTGGGGGGCATCATCACATTATAGTGGCTGTCAATTATTTTATGAAATGGGAAGACGCTATGCCCATGGTTAAATCTGATGGTGAGACAACTGCACATTTCATTTTCAACCAAATTATTATTCGGTTCGGCATTCCGAAAGGGCTTGTCAATGACCATGGTAGCCACTTTCAGAATAAAATGATGGAAGAGTTGGCTTCAAATTTAAGGTATAAGTAGGAGCACTCCTCTTCTTATTACCCTTAGGCAAATGGACAGGTTGAAGCAGTGAATAAATCACTTAAGTCCATTCTCCAATGAACCATCGCACAAAGCAAGACGAATTGGCATATCATGTTATATCCTGCTTTATGGGCCTATAGAACCACGGTTAAGACTACCACCAGTTTCTCTCCATTTCAGCTTGTACATGGGGTGGAGTCTGTCTTGCCGGTTGAATGTGAAATCCCTTCTCTAAAGCTAACTATAGAGATTTTACTAGACACTTCCACATTGGAAGACTGTTTGGTCCACTTAGAGCATCTTGATGAGTAGTGTCGAGATGCCTTAGTGGCTCTAGAAGTAAATAAGCATTGCGTCAAGGTCCAATATTACAAGTCTATCCGTCCAAGGAAGTTTAGTTAAGGTGATTTGTTCCTTTTGTGGGATCAACTAAAGAACCCTTGGGGGCAGTGAAGTTTAATTCCATGTGTCATGGTCCTTACGTGGTTAAACATGTGTTAGAGAAGAGCGCCTATGAGCTAGTGTATTATGAAGGGATGGCCTTGGCGGAGCTTAGAAATGGGCTCTATCTTAAAAAATACTATGCATGATCTTCAACCAGGGTTGATTATTGTATATTATTGTATAGTTTTTGAATTGCATAGTTAGGTTTTCTTATGGTGATCGAGTTTGTTGATTAGCTTCTGCTTCTTATGGCGGATGTTGATGGAGTCTTCCATTTACATAGGATTCACTGATGGTGCTAGCTGTCACACGCAAAACTCAAATTCAGCTGCTTGGGTGATTTATACTCCTACGGGTCAAGTATTGTCTTCAGGAGGTGTATGTTTATGGCCTTCTTCGAACAATTTTGTTGAATATAGTGTCGTTATTGATTTATTATGTGATGCCATTTCACATGGTGTTCTCTCTCTTGAGCTACATATTGATTTGTAGTTATTGGTTTCATAGCTTAATGGTTCGTATCGTATTAGGGATCTGATATTATTATGAAGATTCTTACGTGTGAGATTGCTAGAATGACAATTTTAGAATATAGCATACATTCATGTTCCAAGAATTTTTAATCAAGTTTCTGACTCATATGCTAACTATGTGTTAGATTGGCATTTGTTTCATAGACCATAAGCATATCACAAACATACATTTTTGCACAGATGTAAATAAATAAAATCGATCATCATAAAAGTTTTTTCATTAGTATCCAAAAATTGACATCATAATACATAAGTGTCATAATACAAAATTGGGGTTTCTGAGCCACCAAAACATAATCCATAGTCGTACAAAGAGGAATAATCTCAGGTCTTTAAGCCTGAGGAGGAGGGGGGTTCTGATCGTGGTATTACACTACGGCTCTAGCTAGCCATCGGAATAATCAAACCCATGCTCGTGTTACACCAACCACCTGGCGTTGCATAGCCTCAGGCAAGTCCTCGAATTGTGCCATGGGTACCTTGTGCATCAAGCGTACAAAGTTTGTGTGAATGCTTTGGAGCATCCAATCAGCATCCGCACTGATGATATTGTCTCCTCTTCCCCTCCATCAATGATGAGGGAAGCCATATGGTCATTGTGGTCCGACATCTGCATACACATGACAGATTGTCACTATGTGTCGTCACACCAAAACATGTATTTTGAGTCAATATATAAAAAAACAAAAAAAATTAATAATTCAAACAACTTAAAAAGTGGGTTTGGGATTCATTACCAATGTCGCCATATGCCACTCCTGGTGGTAGGGGCATGTTTGGATATCCACGGAAGTCTATCCCTACATAGGGATAATCATCTATGGTGATGATCTACATCCGCCATCATGGAAAGAAGTTTGCTAGGTAGGGGTTAGCCACCCTACCTCCGCCCAGTCTGTGCATAAAATTTTCCCAACATCGTTGGGATGGATCTCGAACTCCGTGTGGAGGAATGTCCACTCTATGGCTTAGCCCTGGTACCCGCTCAAAGAATATTGTGCTTAGTATGCTACCAAAACCAAATTTTCACACCCTGCCCATTTTGCAGTCACTGAGCTGATGTTTCATGTTGCTCAATAGCACCGTGCTCTAGTCATACACTGTGGGTCTCATACACTCCACCACATAGAACATTAGTGGCCGAGAGGCCTGATGGAGTGAAGCTAATCCGGCTATCCCGCCTAATGACAATAGTATGACCTTCATTCCCAGAACCTGGATAGAGTTTGTTGGTATTTTACTCCCGACCTTTTCTATGTCCGGAAAGAAGTACACCACTATGTACTCATCAATAGTCAATACACCTCTTGGCCCGTGAGATCAAATATTTACCACCTCTCCTCATCGAGATAAACCAGCGATAAAGTATATGTCCTCACTTTAATACTGAGCGACATCCCATCAATGTGAAAAGTTTCAGAGTCTAGATCCCAGTAATCCATTAGCAGCTGGAGGAGTCTTGGTTTGGACCTTAGGCTTCCAAGACACCAAAACTTATACAAACCAAATGCCTGGAATGCTTGTTGGGCCATAATATCACCTTGCACAGCCTCTTCCACATCACCATGTTCTCTCTCCCTCCACTCTAACACCATCCTACACAAAAAACAAGAGTTTTGATTAGCATTTGCCTTTGAAAACCTTATTTGCGACCTTATATGCGACTGTTTGCAAAACAGCCGTGTCTGTACATGGGTTTGGGTGTTTTTTCCGCATATGGCAAGCCCTATATGTAGAAAAAACCACGATTTACTTGTGGGACAAAACGCACAACTTGTGATGGCCTAAAAAATTTATTGGACAATGAAAACTTAATTTTTTTTACATGAAATGGGAAGGGGAGGACATGAGAAGTTACCTGGATTAAACGATGTCGGATTTCGTCAGACGATGCTCCCGGAATTCACGTCGGAACTTTTGAGCTCAAATGGGTAAAAATTTCAAATGGTATGGAATTTTTAAATTCTTTACTATTTATAGAATTTTTTTGAAATTTTTTACCCACTTTCTATAGTTTTTGACCATTTTTGACCATTTTTTACCATTTTGAACTAATTTGATGATGTAGGAGTCCGTTTTGAGCGCGGTTTGATCGTGGTTTTGACTTGTTCATGCCTATTTTAGGTATTATGTCTAAACTAGCATATAGGTTAGGTTTCACATCCATTTGCAGTTTGCATGACCTTATGACTATTTCATTCTAACCTTAGGTACGAACCCATTCTATCTTGTGACGGAACCTTCTTGTTGCTTTTAGAAGTGACATGATGTGAATGGTAGAGCTTGACCATACATGGGTACTCTAGTTAGCTCCTATTTTGCATTTGGTTCCCATGTCGACTTTTTTCCTTTAGGGTGTGGGAGTCCTTTGTATAGTATCGCCATGATTTTGCGCAAGAGCTTCATACTCCTCTTGATATTTTTGCTGGCCTTTTCCCTAGGACTCCCTTATGTCAAGTTGTAATTGCATTATCATGAGTTTTTCTTGCCTTATTGAGACTTATGCCAGTTTCCCTGAATTTGGGTATAGCCCAAGCTTGTCTCATGTCCAGCCAAACAGAGCCATTTTATATATCTTTTGCACCTTGATTCCCCATTTTTTTACCAGGAGGGGACTTTCCCTTGAGTGTCATTATCCTACACACGTTTCCTTGCATTGAGCATAGGTATGTTCCACTACTTGGAACTAGTTTGTTTGTCCCTTGAAAATTGTCTCCTCCTAGATTTGTAACTATAAAGCACTTTTATTCTTTTTCAAGATTTTCAAAATATCTGAAAAAGTCCAAAAAAAAAATAAAAAACCAAAAAGATGGACAGGAAAAGATGTTATCTTTGGTAGTAGTCGAGTCGTGTCGCCTTCAAACAAAGCACTGTATATCACATCTGTTGGTTGGGTTAATAGTTTGACTTTAGGAGCTGTACTCGTTTCTCTGATTTTATCTCCACCGACTAGTTAAGCTTCCAGTCCCTATGGAGCCTCTATCGATGCCTCCTGTGTCGTAGAGATGTCCCAGTTTTGTATATTGAGTCTATGCTACCTACATTCAGTAACCATTCACCTTTATGCTCTTGTTTGAAGGAAGTTGAAGCCTGAGTCAGCCATTCCTCAGTTTTCTTGACTTTGCATGTCGGCGATTCCCGGTACTTGTCCTGGTTCGTGCACATTAGGATTGATTCCTTCCACATTATACATATTTGAGGAGTACCTTGTGTTGGATGATGGGGGATGACTTAATGCCCTCCTTCCAGCGGATTTTATCCCATCAACTTCAGATCATTTATTTTGGGATAGGAGTCTAGAGTCATTTGAGTGCCTTGAGACTTACATTCATCAGTGGTAGGTTCTCTCACCATCGACAGTTTTGGGAATACATCAATGTCCCCCGATCGATAGATTCTTTCAAGTGTTCGACCTCAACACATTTATTCACACTTGTTAGATTGCACTCTAGTACCTTGATTCCCAATTTCTTTATTGGTGGGTGATCTCGCGTCTGTTAACGGTATACATCAATGATCGGTAATCAAACGATGGACTACTATGTTCGACCTCAACACCTCTATTCACATAGTAGGACATGTACTCGTAGCGGTTTATGTAGAAGACTTTCCAGATTGGTGGCATTTCATATATGTTACCTCCTTGATCGTGCCAATGTTCATGAGATTTCATCTCTCATGACTTGATTCCAGTGTATGTCAGATATCTTCAGCCATTATGGAGATATTTATCCATGGTATATCTTTAGCTTTGATGGAGATCTTGGTCCTTTGTATATATTCATCATGGAGATTATGATCTATCTATATTGTACATGGCGGTGACCACACATGTCACAGTTTGTATATCATGCCTATGCATGGCCATTGTACTCTTATGTATCTGGGACTGCTATATGTATTTGTAGTGATGTGCAGAGTTTGATTATTGTATTATATTGTTAGATGTCTGGTTCTTCCACCTGGTTCTTCATCACTCCACTTTTGGGATGGACTTATAATGTATTTCGGCCACCGTATCACCCCTTTGACCTCACACATTAGGGGGCATCTATCACAACTGATTTTACCACACATGGTAGATCAAACATTTATGGCCTTCCCTATCCCTCTGCAGACTCTTTGGACCCCATGGACTATTTTTGTCCCTTTTATGTTTCCAATATCATCCCTAAAAACACCTGTTATTTTCTATACGCGAATTATAAACCCTTTCTCACGTATGCACGCGGATATAACCCTTAAACCCGCATACATTAGGATGTGTGCAAAAGGCCAAATATTTTTGGAGTTTTCCTTGATGTGGATCCAAGTCACTTGTCTCCTAGCCTTCCATATGCCTCGATATCACTCATATTTGACCTTCCATTACACCATTGAAGCACTATATAAGGAACCCTTTGGATACATTGAAGAGGGGGAATCGAAGAGCAAGAAAAATATAGTCATTGTTGTGGTAGCCTACTTATACTTGAGTATGCATCCCTTTGTCCCTTGGAGCACTTGGTGTTCTTCCCAAGATTTCCTTTGCTTGTGAGCTTGCTATCAAGAGATGGAGGATTGAGGTGGTGGAGGCTCAGGTGGAGGACTCAGTTTCTCCGGTTCCCAGACGTGCCGACAGAGTTTTTCATTCATGTAATATCTATTTTATATTAATAGAAATATCTTCTCCTGTCCAATGATGTGCATTTAAATGAATATTGAATCCATGGATGCTTTTAATCGCTCATACATTATTGATTATATATGTTAGAGTAGGTATAACACCATTATATAGCGTGCTTGTCTTGTTTGCTGTTGTTGAGAGAGCAAATTGTTAACAAAAGCAGGATTATAAAAGCTCAACAGGGATCTACATCAACCATCCAGAATAAGGTATATTTCAAGACTTTAGTGTTATATGTTTTATTTCTCTTGCATATTGGGAAGGGATTGATTTCTACGGTTACTCTGTCTGTTGTGGTATACCCCAAGCCATAGGAAGTTTTCTCTGTAACAAGTAGTATGGGGGAAGATCAAATCCTTGTTTGGAAAACATGATGAGATGAGGGGCCATATCCTAGAAAGTGAGATGATAGCACTACATCCCATCAACATTGAAACTATACAAAAATTTTCCTCAAAATTCAAACCATTGGTCATGTAATGCAAACAATGTAGGATTGACAAGAAGGATGAGAAATTGGTGCTCTCAATTTTGAGAAAACTTAGCCCAGAATTCTTAGTGTTTGTATCTACCTTTCACTTTGGGATACTGGCTAATCCTAATTATCCAATTCCATCCCTTGATTCCTTCATAGAGTCTCTAATACAGGAACAAGGCAAACTGATATAGATGGGATCCCTCAGAACCTCTCCAAATCAAGCTCTCTTGGCTTATGAGACAAAGAGTGTGCAAGCAAGGAGGAAGCGGAAAGGAAAATAAAAAAGAACACTGAATTCGTACCTAAATAAGAGTTTGATCCAGTAGAGGAAGCCTCATGTTCTAAGAAGAAAAAATATCAGACGTTTGACAAGGGAAAGTGCCCCCACTGTAAGAAAGGAAATGATACAGAGAAATATTGTATGAAGAAGACCATAGATCAGGTGTCAAAACTCCTTGAGAACCACAATATTTTTGTCCATGAAGGCATAAGGAAGGATGAATCTGGAGACAAGAATAGAGGTCATGATGAGTTTTCCATGCTCCGAAGGCAAGTTTTTCAAAATCACATGCCTTCCTCATTGATTCAGGAGCCTCAAATCAAATGATTGCATCTAAAGAATCATTCTCTCCATTACAATTTACTAATGTTCCAAGTACTCACATGGGAGATGACACTCAAATCCAAGTTTAAGGAAAGGGTTAAATCAAGTCAGAGAATGGAGTGTTTAAGAATGTACTCTATGTTTTCTCCTTAGTAGTAAATTTGTTGTTTGTATATCAGATGACTCATACAGCCTCACCAAAGTGAGTTTTATTCGTGCTCACTTAATGGAGATCTCAAATATTTTGATTGGGAAGATTATAGCGAAAGGTGTTACAAACCATTCCTCCAAGGAATATGAATTCTAACACTTTCTTCCATACTAAGATCTAGGGAACTCTCAAATTCCATTAGAAAGGGAAGGTAAATTCATCCTACCTAACCCTTTTGCATAAGGTGATTTTTCCATTAATGTTTCAGATTCAGAATCTGAAGTAGAGGGCCAAGTTGAATCGGTTTATGTAATTGAACATGAATTTCAATCAAATCCATATCCATATCCACATCAAGTGGTTGAAGTCAGAAATAAAAATTAGTTTGTGCAAAACCAAAAACAATCAAGGGATAACGAACCAATTTGTGCAAATCCAAAAGAAGACAAGGTTTTTCTTGAAGTAAAAATTGAGAACAAGTTAAAAAAAAAAAAACTATCTTAAACAAGATATTAAACAACCAAAGATCACCAACAAAAAACACAAGGAAGGGATATGAACAAAAATCTAAAAACTTCTACGACGGTGAATGCATGTGAGGTACAAAAGAAATGAAGTTGAAGAGAAAGTTCATTTCAGGTATGATATTCCTCTTAATAATTACAACTTTCCCATCTATATGAGTAAAATAAGAGTCAATGCATTGAAGTGTTTTAGTTGCAATCACATTGGAGACATTCCAAAATATGGTCATACAATGAGATGTTATGCTTGTGATCGATTTATACATAAGGATCAATATTATGTAAGAACAATAAATTGTCGAGATAGTAATACTATGTATGAAATTAACATCAACCTATGGACTAAAAAGGAAAGGAATCATACACATTATTAAAATGGATGTGCACACATTAAATGGTGGGTAAAGAAAGTTCCTCAAGCATGTATAGTCGAAGCAAATGATCTGCGTATGTGTTGAGTAGTTATTGATTTCTACCCATATTGATAATCATTAAATGATTAAGTGAGATCCTTGAATTCAACACATTATTCAAGATTCAAGGAAAGTTTTTGCAGACATGATAAATAGTTCATTTATTATTACACACAGTATATTCAGTTGAAATGTGATTGCCAAAGGAAGGAAACTCATTTTTGGCAACAAAACATTGCATTAACAATACTATTGCATAGATACTCATTTATTCAGAGAATAACATTGAATTGCATACTTAATCACATACATGCCCACATGCCCAACATTATTAATAATGGGAGTTTGTATTATATTCAAGGTTGTCATTATAGAAAGCAAAATTACATAAGAATCTATGTTGCAAAAATCAGATTCGAAGTATCAAGAGAAAATTATATCATAATGATGAGAGATATGTTTAAGAAATTGTCTTAGAGCCGAAGATCGAGGTTCAACTCCACGACCTGACTAGTTGGTTGTTGAGATAAGAAAATTTCAAGATCCAATGGGGTCTTCTCAACGAAATCAAAATCTTGACAAAGTCGCATAATTAAAGAAGATAGGTTTGTGCTACACGGCTCCATTCAAATCAAATTCAGTAAGTCAGGAATATGTTTTTTTCTGATTCTCCTCTTCAAATTTGAAAATCCCTCTTAATTACTTTGGTTAAATTGAGACTATGAGTACCAATGGATGAAGGCAATTTTCATAATATAGGATTTGTCGAATTCCCATATCTACTTTATCCTTGTGATGCCAGCCTATTCAAATTGAATTATTGAATGAATACTGCTAAATGAATTTTTAAATGTTGAAAGTGAGAAGACATGGTGAAGGAAGGAGGAACACTCAGAAGTTGAGATACTTAGGGAAAACTTGACAAGGAATGAACTAGGACAATGAACACAAATGCACAAAACTCATATACAGAATTGTAAGTTGTTTCCCCATGCAAGTGGAAATAAATTGAGGAGATGTTGAGGTTGATTACATTCATGAACATGTGATTGAAAGCTGACTAAGAAGATGTCAAAATTTATTGCAAAAATTAATAAGATAGAAAAAGATGACAAAAAACAGAAATCTAACTCATTGTTTTATACAAATGAAATGATGTCATCTCAGAACTTAAACTACAAAAACAACATGTCATATTTTTTTCATGAGTCATTAGTCACATTGACTTGTTGCCAAGCGATCCGAGGAAAGAAAATATGTGTGAAATTAAGAAAGTTTTTTTGGACGTTGTGACAAGATGTGTGAAATCATGTGACAATTTTTGCAAAATCGCATTCATTGAGATGTCAATTATAAGCAATAGAAACCAGTTATATGTTGAGGAAATATTGAAACATATACTACATGGTAGTATAGCTAGTGTAGTAGAGGTAACAAACCAATGAGCCAATAAACATGATTCCAGGGGAATTTAAATACTTAGGAGAGTTATTCATTTTCCATTGATGTCAAAGGGGAAGAATAAAGTATCAAGAATAAGGAAAGAAGAAACGTTGGATATATTGTGAGTGAAATATATACACAAATGAAGAATGGAGAATTAAATGGCATGAACAAGGGGGGTATTTTGCGGATAGAAGAAGAGCCCATAGTCAGTGGGAGCTCAATATTAGTTGGTATTGACATCAGTTCCACATAGGAATATTTTTGGAGTTTGGTTGACGATTGTAGGAACTTGGTATTGTCATTGATGTCAAACAACAAAGAAGCTAAATGTCAAAAAACAAATAAGTCAGATGTCAAAAAACAATTTGATGAAGAAAGATGTCTAGAAGCTTGTTGTTACAGTTAATGATGCTGAGAAAAAAACTACTTTGAATAAATATATAAAATTATATGAAAACCTTAGCAGTATCAGACAATGTCTCTCTATATGCACAACGAATTTAAAGAAGAAAATAGAGAATAAATGTGAAAGTTCAATAAGTGTGTGAATCCTTCTAGAACATGAGACTCATATGTACATAAACCACCAAGTCAGCGAACCTAAGTACGGAAAACTCTACAATATTGAATTATGATCAATAAGGTTTATAGTGAAAAAAATATGAAATGATGTGGTTAGCATAATTAGTAAGAAAGAGAGCTGGGTGTCTTTGAAAGAAAGGAATCTTAACTTGTGGACTCAGATCTCTTGAGCAAGAAAAGTATAAATGGCAACAGATGGAATTATTGTAGTAAGCTTGAATATGGAGAAGATATAATATTTTGACTTGGAAAGATTCTAATTCTAGGGTATCAATGGCTCGTTGATATAAAATAATTTTATGCATTACAAAAATGAATTGTGCTAGATCATGAAGAAGAATAGTAGACACTGCATAAGTTATAAGGATGCCCTATAACAAGATGTTTGAAGAATTATGCAGATTGCATAAGTATGAGAGAGTTGATATCATCGAATGAATCTGATTGTTGAAGTATGGAAGTATTGATAGTGCTGAATATTGCAGATATTGGAAGACACAAATAACGGATTCAGAAGTGATGACATGCTAGTAAATAATATCAGAAGACGTAGACGTATATGTTAGAATACACAAAAACCAAAGGACGTAGATGTAGATATTAGAAGACACATATGTAGATATCAGAATGGATAGACACAAATATCATAAGAAGCATACATAAAAAATATGCAGACACAAATCAGAAAAGATGTAGGTCTCACTTCAATTATAATTTGTTCATTTTAGGGAGGTAGGAAGGGAAAAGGAAAGGGAGTTGGTTCTTCCTTCCAGTAGGTGCTGGAGAATGCAAGGAAAGGGATTTGGTGCTTCCTTCCAATATGTGTTGGAAAATACAACAAGAGCAAGTCAATGCTTTCTTCTAGTCGATTCTAGAGAATAAGTGGACAAGAATTGGTGCTTCCATTCGGTTGGTGGTGGAAAATATATTTGGGAGTTAATGCTTCCATCCAGTTGGTGCTAGAGAATTAATTTGGTGTTGAAAACTAAATAGAGAAGATAAAATTCTTCAATTAGGTTGGTTCTTGAACATTGCAAGTTGGAACTTGCACAAATAGGATTGATATCCAGTAAGGTAGGTTCTTGAAATCAACAAGTTGGTGCTCAAGATTTGGAGATTCATGTAAACAATACACACACACACACACACACACACACACACACACACACATATGTATGTATGTATGTATGTATATATGTGTAGATATGTATATGTATATATATATGTGTGTGTGTGTGTGTGTGTGTGTGTGTGTGTGTGTGTGTGTGTGTGTGTACAG
>LPNX010040960.1:134255-278833 GCA_001517045.1 Pseudotsuga menziesii
CTATGCCTTATATTTATTCAACCCCTCTTTTAGTATAAATAAGAACCAATAGGGTTGAAAGGTGACCTCACATAACCAGTTGCTTAGGTGAAGCAACATTGAAAAGATAAGTGTTCTATTGTTTATAAATGCTCATAATTGTTTGTGTAGAATTATTATCGATCATGTGGCATGGAATGAATTAACGGCTTGAATTACTCCCCAGACTGTTTGTCCATATCCTGTAAATTAGTTAATACCGAGTATAATTTATTATGGTCATTCATGTGATGTTTGAATTGAATTGAGTAGGAATTGCATTGATAGTTTGATTATATTTCATGATGTGAATACTAGATCTTATATGTCTAAACCTTTTAGTAGGATATAGTAAGTTCAACATTGCTGCGTTCTTGAATGGGCCAATTAATTAGATGAATTTTGTAAAGTTTCTATGGCCAAAATCGTAGTGCATAAGCCATGGGAAAAATATGGAAAAAAATGGCTAAGTGTTCTTTGTGAAAGCGGGATAAATGTGACTATTGATCATAGTTTTGACGAGTTGCTTTCGACTCCCAAATTTTGACATGTTGACATCAAGAATTATAAGTCATCGGTGTAAATTGTTACTCTTGGTTATTGGTTCTGACTTTTGAATTTTGACGTTCGAACATCACGAATTGGAAGTGAGAAGTGTAAGTTGTTCTGCTTGTTTGTTGGTTTTGACTTTCAACTTTCGACGTTAGTTGTTATTCTCATTTGTTGGTTTCAGACTCTAAATTATTACGTACCAATGTCGAGAATCGAAATTCAAGAGTGTAAGTTGTTAATCTAATTTATCGGTTCTAACTTCTGACTTTCGACATGCTAACATTGGGAATCGGAAGTCAGAAGCATAAATTGTTATACTTATTAGTTGGTTTCAACTCCTGACATGATGACATTGGGAATTAGAAGTTGGGAGTATAAATTGTTATGCTCACTTGTAGATTTAACCTTTTTATGTGTTGAGGTAGGGAATTGGAAGTCAGGAGAATATGTTGTTATACTTGTTTGTTGGTTCCAAATTTTGGCATGCCAATGTTTGGAATTGAAAGTTGTTATGCTTGTTTGTTGTTTTTGACTTTCGACTTCTAATGTGTCGAAGTCATGATTTGGAAGCTGGTAGCATGAATAATATGCTTCTATGGTGGTGTCGATTCTTGGCTTCCAAAATGTCGATTATGGAAATTGAAAGTGAAAATGGATGTTGTATTTTGTGGTGTTTCCAACCCCCGATTGTGGAAATTGGGAGTGCATATTGTTTCTTTTGTTTTCTCATGCCAATTTTTTACTCCTAATTGTACAAATGTCGAAAAAGGAAAAAATCTAAGAAAAAGTCAAAAGATATTAATTTTGGCCATTGAAAGAAGAATTTGACCAGTGGGATGTATTACACGGGTAATTAAAAATCCAATTATCCAGGATTAAAATGCTAATCACCCATGTGAATGTGTTTTATCAATTATGGAGTTGAAATTCGTTAATTAGGCAAAATTTGGAAGCTTTGTCCTATATAATGGCTACTTCGTTGATAATTTTGATCAAAGGGAAGTGTATCGAAGTGGTATAGGTGAAATAAAGCTCTTAAGTTAAACCTTTTGAAGAGGATCTTGTCTCCTCCAAATCCCGTCGAGGTGGTCAAAGACACAATAGAGTGGTATCAGAGTAAATAGTTGTAGAACTCAGGTTGTTTCGGTCAAATCCATACGTATAGGAGGAGAATAATAGATTCATGGCAAGTGCATATGTTTTTAATTTGACAAAATTGTTAGTAATAGTAGTTTCTGAAATGCACAAATGGGGTGAAAGAACTAAGAAATTAGGAATCCTATAAATTCATCCATGAGATTACATTTATTAAAGAATGGTAAATGTGTATCATTTTTTGTGTTATTAACGTGCCTAATAATTATTTTGGTAAATTCTTAGATATTGTAGAGGATAACCGATGAAAGGGAAAATGTTTCCAAAATCAAATGGTGACAATGAATGATGGCCAAGACCCCAATGAGCATGATGAGGATGTCCTTGGAGATAGTGTATAGGAATAAAATGTTGAGAGAGAGTCCAATGGTAGACGAGAGTATATTTCTCCCCATAACTTGGCGGAGACAATGAGAGGCTCCAATGAGAGTTTTATTAAATCCCAAGAATATATTAACCAAACCAATGCTACCATTCTTCAAATCCTCATCGATATTCAGTAGTAAGACAATATGGGATCCTACTGAGTGATATTGGCAAAATAAATGTAGAGAACAACTCTAGCGACCATGCTAGGAAGATGACATCGAGTCCATAGATTAGAAACAAGGTGTGTAAGATGTATTCATCATAGTATTCTTCTATCAAGTCAGGTGATTCATGGAGTACTCCAAGGTGTACTTCTCATAGTTTTCATGATGGAAGGAATTATAGGAGAATTCTACAAGGAGAAATTAGGAAGGAAATACCTCCCAACTTTTACAGAGAAAATAAGGTAGGCCAAGAAGAAGAATAATTCATTCTTGGAATGAAGAAGTGATTTTGGATTCATGCTTATTCTAAAATGAAAAATACATAATCACTATGTATAATATTAGTGGGAAAGCCTTGATCTAGTGGGAGCACTTGACGCAAGCAAATATAATTAAGGAGAGGAAAATATACTGGAAGTGATTCCAAAGGTACTTCAAGGAGAAATACTTCTTTCCAGTATTATGATAGCAACATGAAATAATTTCATGAGCTAAAGTTGGGATGAAATTCAATGGAAGAGAAAGTCCACAAGTTCTTGGAATTGCTGAGGTATGTGAGTTACATAAAGAATAAAATATTCAATATTCAAAGATTCCTTTGAATTCTACAACAAAGTTTAAAATAAAGGATTGAGTTTGTTAATCTACCCACTCTTGATGAATCCAATATAATGGAAATGCATTGTTATAAGTAGAGAAAATGGAAATCATACTCTAAACCAGTATGGAAAGGGAATCCAAAAGGTAGGTTTGACCAAAAGAAAAGTGGATTCAAGCCTTCATTTGAGAATCAACAAAGGAATTCTCAGCTAGGGTATCTAGCACAAGCTGGAAATGACCAGTAGTAGCAAGATACAAGAACCGCTTAAGAGTTGGGGATGTGGAGAAACACATGCAAAGGAACTATTCACACCAAAGAGAGAAGCCTCATTGGTTGCATTGTATGGAATAAGAAGTTATAGTGAAATATATGGAAATAGGAACTCCTAGAATCTATTCAACGATGGATAATTGGCAGCTAGATCATCAGTCAGCATTGGTGGAGGTTCACGGTATGTTTTTGAGAAATCAACTTATATTTTAATTGAATCAGGTTCTACTCATAGTTATGTTTTTATAGAAGTGGTTGAATATTGTTTTCTTAGGAAAGTGCAGTATAATAAGTATTGGCTAGCCCAATTAGACACTAACACCAAGAGAAAAGTAAGTGAAGTGGTGAAGGAATTATCCATAGAGTTGAACGGACTCGTTAACAAATTAAATTTGAATATACTACCATTAGGATATTATGATTCCCTCATTTGAATGGATTAGTTGGAGAGGCATAGAGTCACGGTGGAATGCTGTGCAAAAGTTATTGAATGCATTCATGAATATGGAAGGCCAAGAGTGGTGAAAGGAATTCTCAGGAAGGTATCAATGAGGATGATCTCATCCTTATAGTTAAGGAAATTCTGCAAGAAAGGTTGCTATATGTATGCATCCCATGTATCGGATTCACTATAAAACAAAGGACCCAAGATAGAAGACTACCAACTGTTGCAATATTTCCAATATGTATTTCAATATGAAGCTTCGAGACTACCACTAGAAAGGGACATTGAATTTATCATTAACCTCATTCGAGTGGTAGCACCAATATCCAAATATACTTGTAGAATGAGATCTCCAGAACTAGTAGAATTGAAGATGCAGTTACAATAATTGATGGATAGAAGTATATCATACCAAGTGTGTCTAATTGGGGAGAACCAGTATTTTTTTTCAAAAATAAATATGGGGCATTGAGGTTGTGTATTGATTATAGGCAGCTTAATAAAGTGACAGTTAAGAACAAGTACCCCTTTCCCAAAAATGATGACTTTTTTTATCAAATGAAGGGAGCCTTATTGTTTTCCAAAACTGATTTGAGGTCAGGTTGTCATCAGGTGAGGATAAAGAAAGAAGATATGCACAATACCATGTTTGTGACAAGATATGTCCATTATGAGTTCATGTTGGTTCCATTTTTTTCTCACCAATCCACCCACCACATTCATGTTCCTCATGAACAACATATTCAACAAGTATTTGGACAAGTTTGTGTTGGTATTTTTACAAGATATTCTTGTGTACTCCAGGAACAAAGAAGGGAACAATGAGCACTTGATAATGGTGCTATAGGTTCTTAGGGAGAATAAACTATAATCCAAGCTAATCAAGTACAATTCTTATTAGCACAATGTACAATATTTGGGCCACATTATCTAAAAAGAAGGTATAATGGTGGACTCTGAGAAGGTTGAAGACATAAGGAATTGGCCTACTCCAAAGAATGTTGTAGACGTTAGATCCTTTATGTTCCTTGCAGAATATTATAGATCTTACTCATGCCCCTATTTTAAAGATCACTGACCCAAGTAAGGAATTGATGGTGTGTATAAATGCATTATTATCAAGATCCTGGTAGGATTGTGGTTAAGCCCCAAAAATCGTAGGTAGGAACAGTAAAGGATTCTCCCCAATCAATGTTCCCAACTAGCCCGTTAATTGTTTGGTGTAGGGAATCCGTCCAGTTTATGGTCTGGCTACCATAGGTCAAAGTAACAAAAACAAAGGCTTTACCGGTTGCGGCCTGGTCCACCGTATATTTTGTATTTTTTCGACTTAATGTATGATATGCAAGTGCCTAATTAACCATGCAGGGCGATAAGATGCGAGGAGCAGTCACAATGTGATGCGCAGGTTCTTACCTCTCGTCTTAGACTCACTAGCATCCCAATCACAGATAACAAGAAAAAGAAACTAACTACCTAAACTATCCCTAGGGAGCAAGATTATCATTCATAAGTGAGTAATACATTTTGTACATGTGTTATGAAGAGTTATAGTTAGCTGACAATTCTTTCAAGACACACGAACAATTACAGATATTTGAACAACCAGATAGCCGATTATTTTATGAACAACATTTATTACTCATAGTGGAAAACATCCCAAAATATACTGAAGAACATTCAACAAGAACATAGGTTCAGGAGGTTAAATACTCTCACAGTAAATGAAACACAGCTGAAAACGAAATAGTTCCTCTTCAACATTATTCATTTAGTCGCATTGGTACATTCCACATTTAGCTCTCTCCAGCAGGCAAAAGTTGCAGTTTCTGATTGTAAAACAAAGTAGTTCCTCTTACAAGAAAAATAGTTTACAAAATTTTCCAGGGAAAAAGTCCCTCACTAAGTTCCACTTTCAGATATTTAAACTACAACTTCAGACCGCTTGGGTTGCCCCCCAAACGCTTTCCCTCCTCCTCAACGTTTCATGTTCCTTTATCTTTTCTATGCATGCCCATGACTGACTAAGTAACTGCCGGACCTTTCAGGACCGCTCCTTTGTCACCATTTATCTTGTCTTTTCCCTGCTTCTACCAAACGATCTATTTTCCTCCACGCCATGGTAGTTTGACTGATCTCCTGAACCCACCTGCAATCAATCAACAAGCATCATTTGGTGGGTCTGCGTTACAAAACAAAGCGGAAAACTCTACCAATTGAAACGACTATTCCACAAGGAAATGGCCAGGCGCACCACCCGCGGGCTTGACAAACCTTAGCCAATGATGGTCAACAGGAAAATCTTTGGTGGGAAAACTTAAAGCCGGCAATCAGAAGGAAATGACATCAGACGGGAAAAGGATTTCCTAGCCGCAACAGCGGAAAGATAGGGGTTAAAGTGACACCTCACACAGGCAGGAGAAGCCTTAATCAGAAGTTCGACGGCTTGACGCTTCGGGGGCTAAAGGACTTTCCCAGCCGCAACGACGGAAGGAAAAAGATTATAGCCACGTGAGACCTGTGAGTGGAAAAACTTTAAATCAGAAATCGGAAAGGTTTGGACATCGGAAGACGAATGACTTCGCCAGCTGCAACGACGGAAGAAAACTAAGAGGCACGGCCCTCGAGTGGGAAACTTCCCAATCGGAAGTCGGAACATTCTGCACTTCGGACGCCAAACCGCTTCGGCAGCCACAACGGTAGACGAGCATAAGATTATAGCTTCCAATCCAACATAAAAATGACGCCCGATCATAAGAAAACTTAAGTGTTAGAAGACTCGAAATCAGTGAAGGTCCAACTTTTTCTCCTCAGAGGCAATGGTTTGTTCAAAGGGCAATTGATCTGACGAGTTTCAGGCTAGTAATCCAAATTCCATTCCACGACCCACAACCAAATCTTAACACAAGCATCCTCTAAAAAAAAACCACAAATTCATCTTCAGAATCAAACAAAGTTAAAATGAGACCAAACACTTTATGGATCAAACGAAATCAAAGCAATTCTAAATGATGAGGAGGGGCCCAAAAAAATTTTTAAGAAATTTTAGGGAGAACGGTTGCAGCTGCAACAATTGATGATTACCTGGTGAACCTAGATCTCTGGGCGATTTAATTTGAGTGACAGACTGTTTAACAACGAATGCATTTATTGAATTCTTCCAGCCATATGGATTTCTCGAATGACAGAAGTGTGTACCCTTAATCATTGATGACAGTCCAATTTGGGAGACTGGAAACCAAGACCTTCAAGTCCAGATAACTCTGTCGAGGACACAAGATGAGTTTCATTATTACCTCTGTCTTCAGGTAGCTGATAGCTTGGACACCATAGGATTGCAGTACATGGTAAACATAAATATTCGTTTGTTCCTCATTCCCATGCCATTTTAGCACTTTTTTGTGCTTTTGGACTTTTGTCCCTTATCTTATGAGTCCTCTTGAATGCCTTGTCTTACTGAATTTTATTTCAGGATCCTCTATCCCATAGTGTCCTTTTGTGTGAGTGGTATACTTCAAGTTTTAGCTCACGGACGGAGAGGATCTTTAGGAAACTTAGTACACATGATTCAGCACCTGCTTTGATTTATGATGCTTTCATAGGAGTTTTTTTACTCTTTATTTGCCTTTTGGCATTTGTTTCTTGGCATGGGATCATTTATATTTAATATACTATTCACCTTTCTCCTTTCCATGGGTCCTCTGCTGTCACTCCTTAGAACATTTTAAGTGTGACGTGGATGGAGCCCCAACATAGTATTCCAGACTCTTTGAATCCGATTTATTTCCCAGGGGTTAAGCAGGACTTCAATGCACACATAATTATTCGAGAAAACAACTAAACTGGAAGAAGTTCAAATAGTAACCCACAGTCTGATAACTAAATTGTTTATCATTCCCAAAAATTTGATGCTCCCCATGCAACCGCGGGTTTTTCCCCTTTATTAAAAACAGGAAATCTCAAACTAAAGCAAACTGACAAACATGATTCAAAAAACAGCCAGACGAATTATTTATATACAAGATAGAAGAAATCAACAAACTCAGGAAAAATAAGGTTTGAGAACCAAACCATTTACTGGTAGGTTCTCCTCCCACCCTTGCAGATCTTGCAACTTGTAAGTAGCAGGACCAAGCTTGGCTGCAATCTGGAAGGGGCCTACCCACAACTACTGGAATTTGGTATCCTTTCCTTTCTCATCATGGGGATGGTCCCATTTGAGGACTAAGTCTCCTACTTCAAAGTATTTTGTCCCAGCTTTATGCTTGTCAAACCATCTCTTAACTGACTCTTGTTGTTGCTTAAAGTGTTCTTTGGCTTTAGATCTAGCCTCTTCTGCTTTCAGGAGATTATATATTCTTATTTGTAAAACTTCATCATCCAACCCTCTGGACTCTTGAGCTAGTATGGAAGATGGTAGCATGATATTGGGAGGAAGGATGGCTTCTTTACCATAGATAAGGGTATATGGGGACACTCCAATCATAGACTTGGGGGTGACCCTATCGGCCCAAAGGGCATACGGTAATGCTGAGTGCCAAGTCCTCTGGTTTTCTACCACAGTCTTCTTTAAAATTCTAATCAGATTTTTGTTAGAGGATTTAGCTAGGCCATTTCCTTGTGGGTAATAGTTAGCAGAATAATGAAATTTTATCCCTTTATCATGAGCAAATGCAGTCAATTTAATTGATGAAAAGTATTTAGCATTATCGAAGACTAACGAAACTGGAACTCCAAACCTGGTCATGGTATGATCTTGCAGGAAGCTGATGACTTCGTCCTCATTTATTTTGCACAGTGGGATAGATTCAACCCATCGAGTGAAATAATCAATAGCGGTCAGAATGTACTTGTGCTGCAGAGAGGAATTTGGTTTTATTTCTCCAATAATATCTAGCCCCCATTGCTCGAATGGTTCTATGATCATCACAGGATTTAGAGGTGCTGCTGCTTTAGGCTGTCTCCCACTACACCTTTGGCAAATATCACACTTCCTGACATGTGCGTGTGCATCTCTAAAGAGCGTAGGCCAGTAGTAACCTGCCTTGAGGATTTTGTGGGCTGTGGTATCCCCTGAATAATGTCCTCCAGCAGGACTGTCATGCAATTCTGCCATCACTTTCTTTGCATCTTCCTTTTCTAAGCATCTGAGAAGAACTCCGTCATAATTCTTTCTGAATAATACCCCTTCCACAATTTGATAAGATGCTGATTTAAGGCGTAGCGCTCTTCTTTTCTTGGAATTCCAATGTTCTGGTAACATCCCTGCCTGCAGGTAATGCACAAGATCTCTATACCAAGACTCGGGAGCTGTAAACAAAGGACATACATCCATTACATGTAATTCGGCCTCATTCTCCCAGGCTTGTTCTTCATTGTTCCCGCTTTTGGTCATCAATTTGCATAACCCTTGACCTTTAACTATGGAGGCTGGCTTAAATTCAAGGTCGTACTCTTGAAGAGCTGTTACCCAATTGCCTCTTCTTTCTCCCAACTCCTTCTGTATAAGAAGAGATCTTACGGCTGGGTAGGGAACTATTACCTTGGTTCGATTCTTTAATATATAAGGCCTGAATTGCTTTACTACTTTGAATACTGCGTAATCTTGTTTATCAATATCTGGGTAGTTCAATTCAGCCCCTTGTAGACCAGTACTCATAAAGGAGACTAGGAATTCATCCCCCTCTTCTTCCTTTTGGGTGAGCACGACTGCTAGTGAATCATTGGATGCAAATGTATACAGAATAAAGTCTTTATCAAAGTCTGGGCTTTTCAAGGAGGGTGCATTTGCCACAACAGTTTTAATTTTACTGAAAGCATTCTTCTCAAGTTCAGTAGACTTGAATTGTGCATTCTGCTTGACCATCTGCTGCAGCGGCTTAACAGTCTAAGCGAAATCAGGCACAAACCTGCGTATGAAATTTATGATTCCCATGAATGATTGCATCCCCTTTTTATTATGGGGAAAGGGGATTTTTTCAATAGCCTTAATTCTTTCTGAATCAATGGAGATCCCTTGCTTTGACACTATGTGACCCAGCAACTTGCCTTCTGTGACAGCGAACACACATTTCTTAGGATTGAGTGAGATGCCATACTTTCGACAACGTTCAAAAATATGCCTTAAGTGAAATGCGTGCTCTCCTCTTTTTTTCGAGAATATCGTAATATCGTCCAGGTACACTACAACACTGCGGTCGATTAATCCACGGAAAGCTATGTCCATAGCTCTATGAAATGTTGCTCCCGCATTTATAAGCCCAAAATGCATCCTTCTGTAGGCAAAGGTTCCCCATTTGGTCCTAAACGTTGTCTTTAATCTGTCTTCTTCAGCTACTAACACTTGATTGTAGCCAGAGAAACCATCTAATAATGAAAACAGTTCAGAACCAAAGACCATCTACAGCAATTGCTCCATGGGTGGCATAGGGTAGTTATCTTTATCAGAAGCGCGGTTTAGATTCCTGAAATCCACGCAGAGTCTGATTTCTCCATATTTTTTTCGTACTGGTACCAGATTTGACACCCACTCAGAGTGTCTGACTTTGAAAATGATTCTAGCATCCAATAATTTCTTCACTTCACTTTGAATCAGCGGTTCCAACTTTGGATGCATTTTTCTCAATGACTGCTGATATGGCTTGACGCCTGCTTTAATGGGGATGACATGTTTGATGATGCTAGTATCGTATGTTTTCAAGTCTTCGTACGTCCATGCAAAAATATCTTTATATTGTTTAAACAAACTGACGAACTTGTCTTTTTCCATTGGTGAACAACATTTTCCGAGATTCACAAATTTAGGATTCGTTTCGGTCCCTAAATTAATCAGCTCAAACTGCAGAGATGAGCTGTGGGTCTTCACGTTGGCTGGTCTTCTGATTTTTTCATTTAAATCAAACATTTTTTCTAATGTTCTGACTCCATTAGGAATAAAATTATCGTATTTCATCTCATCCTGATGCTCTTCATCGTCTATGATCGCTCCTTTAAACACCTTGTCATTTGTTAAAAATTCTATGATTTGCTGGTCATCATGGAACACTCGTAAGTTTGTAATCATATCAAGTATAGAGGGCCTGAAAAGTAATTCAATAGAACACTAATTATTAGTGGGTATGAGCCTAGCGGCTGATGTGGCCAACAGGTTAGCTGCTGCGTTTTTAATTCTTGGAATTGAAATAATGTTGAATGCATCAAAACATTTAAGCAAATCCCATACCTCATTCTGGTAAGCCTTTAAGTGAGGAGAAACAAAATGTATTTGATTCTGGATCCGTTTCACAATAATTTCAGAATCTCCAAAAACTTTTAAATTACTTACCTTTAATTCAATTGCTTTCTTTAAGCCCTGCACCAGTTCTTCGTACTCAGTTGTATTATTAGTACACTCAAACTCTAATCTACATTAAAGGAAATGTTTATTTTCCTGGGGATCAATCAGGACACAGCCAGCCCCTGACCCCTCTAATGTCTTTGAGCCATCAAAAAACAAAATCCAAAAATCACTAACTACTGAAGGTGAATCTACTCCTACTGCTAAGCTTACTATATTACAGTCAATCTCATCAGCCTGTGAGAATCGAAGGAGATCAGGCTGGGTGTCTGATGTGTTGTTGGCTTCTTCTGCTTGATAATTCCCTGGTTCCAACTCAATAAAATAGTTTCCCAGTACAGAATCCACTGGTACATTCTTCTCCTCTAGCTGAGTAACATTGTACTTCATGTGAGGCTCTCTTAGAATCTTAATCTGGTTCGGACTCCCTTTGTATGGCAACCAAAGATGGGACCAATCTGAAGCAAAATATCCATTTAATTTGGATGACCAATCTTTGCTTAGGACAAGACCATAAGCGTCTGGTATATCAGCCACCATTATGTTAATAACTTGGCAAACTTTGTCATTAGATGCCAGATGGAATAGGACATCTTCTAGCTCCCCAATTACCTTTACATCCATTCTATCTAATTGAACCACCCTCCACGTGGATGGCTTAGGATGCCCATTGATCTTTTTACAGACTGATATGGGCATAACATTTACGGACACCCCTGATTCTACCAAGCAATTATGCACATTATGATTGAAAATTTCAAACGTGAGGAGGAAAGGTGGATGTTTGATTTTAGACTTACCTCCAACATTGGTTTCTCCAATTTCTTCTTCTTCTTGAGGTTGACTGTTGGTGGGTAGCTTCTCATCCGATGCTTCAAGTGCTTTCAACAATTTCTCTTTTTGCTGCGGCACTTTGCACATTTTGAATAGTGGCACATTTGCTTTTACCTTTTTAAATCCTCCACAATGTCATAATCCATCGGTTGCTCCATGGGGTGGGGTTTATCAGCATTTTCTTCACTTGTCTTGACCACTTTGCCTAGGATTTTGGCTGGTAATAGTGAATTCTAGAATTTTATCAACCAAAGATTTGTTTTGAAATTTCTTCTTAACATTTCTCTGCAGCCTCTTAATATTTGGGAGTATAAGACTGTCTTCCTTAACCGTTCCTTGAATCCTTGTGGCTACGTTGGTTTCCATAATGTCCTTGTACCCCTGAGTCTTTTCTTCTTCAACATCAAATAATGAGACAGAATTCCATAAAGCCATGGTTTCCTCTTCTTGCTCCTTGGTAGAAGTAGAAGCAGAATTCTCTTTTCTTTCTTCATCTCCCTCTTCTGTTAATCTGGAATCTAACAGTTGATTCATGACCAACGTCATCGAATTAATCCATTGAGGACAATTCTTTTCATAGTGTGGCTGTTGGTGGAAAGTGCAAAAATTGTCCAAGCCTACCTTTGTTAAATTCATAGATGTAGTATTGTGAGGAGGAGGTTGAGACTAATGGTTATCCTCTCTTTTCTTATAATATGTCTTATAAAACTTTTGTGCTTCCTTTTCTTTCTCCATATCTATGATTTTGTTGGAAATCTTTTGCATCATTTTGGCCATATTTTCCAAATCTGGTGACTTTTCTTCCTTAGGTTTAGTAAACAATAAGGATTTTCTCCCTGCACTTTTTTCTCCTGACTATTCTGGATAGTCTTCAATGCTCTCTCTTTCAGCTTCCACCACTTCTGCTTCTTCATAAGTTTCCGTGAAGGTAGGATTGGCCCTGCCTTGGAAAACATGGCCAGATCAGGGCCTAAAGCTGAAGTATAATATTCAATCATAACTTTGTCTGAAGGTCTATCCGTTTCAAAGAAATTCTTGAGATAGGCTCCAAACCTTTGTGTGAAACTATGCACTTTTTCTTTCCTTTCTTTCTTCAACGTGCACAGCCCCTTCATGAGAGCTGCATGAGTTTTCTGAGTTGCATACTTACTTCTGAAAATTCTTTCGAAGGTATCCCAATCAGGGATAGAGTTAGTAGGAAATCCAAAGTACCATGACGCTGCAGCTCCTTTAAGGGTATGCAGGAACAGTCTGCATACCACATCTTCATGTTCCCCAGCCCTTAATCCTTCAATTGGCAAGTAAAAACTTTGTAGGTGATCATCTACTAGTATTTCTCATTGGGGTCAAACTTGGGCAACATCTTGTCAAAGGCTTGAGGTAGTTCATGTAATGGAGGCGTAAGGTTTAATGGTGATCTGGCTCTCCATGCAAGTGGTAGATTTGGTGGGTTAGGTGGTGGATTAGTGTTTACTCCTGCCATGAGTCTGGGTGGGGAGTGAGGAGGTGAACCAACTGGAGTATGAGCAGGAGAACTGTGAGGGGTTTCTGGGCCTTCTTGATTCAAAGGTAGCACAACTTCTTGTAAGGCTTTTTCTACAAGCTCTTCCCAGTCTCCAACCAACACTGAGTCTTCCGCTACAGGACGATTTTTCCTTTTATACTCTCTTCTGGGAAATTTGGGGATGATTGGAAACCCCCCAATATTCTTTACATATGCCCCGGTGTGTCTTCTCAGATCATTAACAATTTCGTTGCCAACAGAATATAGATGTTCTCTTTCTTTCAGAATTGGATTTTGAAACCCACTGCTTTCAGAACTGTTACCGGTGGAATATTCTTGGGAAAACGGGTTTCCTCGGCCAGCCATACACTGGCGGCCCTCCTTCTAGCGCCAAAAATGTTGAAGCCCCAAAAATCACAGGCAGCAACAGTAAGGGATTCTCCCCAATCAACGTTCCCAACTAGCCCATTAACTGTTTGGTGTAGGGAATCCGTCTGGTTTACGGTCCGGCTACCGTAGGTCAAAGTAACAAAAAAAAAGGCTTTACCGGTTGCGGCCCGGTCCACCGTATATTTTGTATTTTTTCAACTTAATGTATGATATGCAAGTGCCTAATTAACCATGTAGGGCGATAAGATGCGAGGATCAGTCATAATGTGATGCGTAGGTTCTTACCTCTCGTCTTAGACTCACTAGCATCCCAATCACATGCAACAAGAAAAAGAAACTAACTACCTAAACTATCCCTAGGGAGCAATATTATCATTCATAAGTGAGTGATACATTTTGTACATGCGTTATGAAGAGTTACAGTTAGCTGACAGTTCTTTCAAGACACATGAACAATTACAGATATTTGAACAACTAGATAGCCGATTATTTTATGAACAACATTTATTACTCACAGTGGAAAACATCCCAAAAGATACTGAAGAACATTCAACAAGAACATAGGTTCAGGAGGTTAAATACTCTCACAGTAAATGAAACACAGCTGAAAACGAAATAGTTCCTCTTCAACATTATTCATTTAGTCGCATTGGTACATTCCACATTTATCTCTCTCCAGCAGGAAAAAGTTACAGTTTCTGATTGTAAAACGAAGTAGTTCCTCTTACAAGCAAAATAGTTTACAAATTTTTCCAGGGAAAAATTCCCTCGCTAAGTTCCACTTTCAGATATTTAAACTACAACTTCAGACCACTTGGGTTTCCCCCCAAATGCTTTCCCTTCTCCTCAACGTTTCATGTTCCTTTATCTTTTCTACGCATGCCCATGAGTGACTAAGTAACTGCCGGACCTTTCAAGACCGCTCCTTTGTCACCGTTTATCTTGTCTTTTCCCTGCTTCTGCCAAACGATCCATTTTCCTCCACGCCATGGTAGTTTGACTGATCTCCTGAACCCACCTGCAATCAATCAACAGGCATCATTTGGTGGGTCTGCATTAAAAAATAAAGCGGCAGACTCTACCAATTGAAACGACTATTCCACAAGGAAATGGCCAAGCGCACCACCCGCGGGCTTAACAAAACTTAGCCAACGACGATCAACAGGAAAATATTTGGTGGGAAAACTTAAAGCCGACAATCAGAAGGAAATGACATCGGACGGGAAAATGATTTCCTATCCGCAACGTCGGAAAGACAGGGGTTAAAGTGACACCTCACGCGGGCAGGAGAAGCCTTAATCGGAAGTCAGACGGCTTGACGCTTCGGGGGCTAAAGGAATTTCCCAGCCGCAACGGCGGAAGGAAAAAGATTATAGCCACACGAGACCTGTGAGCGGAAAAACTTTAAATCGGAAATCGGAAAGGTTTGGACATCGGAATATGAACGACTTCGCTAGCCGCAATGGCGGAAGAAAACTAAGAGGTGCGACCCTCGGGTGGGAAACTTCCCAATCGGAAGCCGGAACATTCTGCACTTCGGACGCCAAACAACTTCGGCAGCTGCAATGGCGGACGGGCATAATATTATAGCTTCCGATCCAACATAAAAATGACGCCCAATCATAAGAAAACTTAAGTGTTAGAAGACTTGAAATCAACGAAGGTCCAACTGTTTCTCCTCATAGGCAATGGTTTGTTCAAAGGGCAATTGATATGATGAGTTTCAGGCTAGCAATCCAAATTCCATTCTGTGACCTACAACCAAATCTTAACACAAGCATCCTCTGAAAACAAACCGCAAATTCATCTTCAGAATCAAACAAAGTTAAAACGAGACCAAACACTTTATGGATCAAACGAAATCAAAGCAATTCTAAATGATGAGGAGGGGCCCAGATTTTTTTTAAAGAAATTTTAGGGAGAACGGTTGCAGCTGCAACAGATTGCTTATGCAAAACAAGGTTGTAATCGGATATGAGTGAATAAAATTAAAAAAATATGAGAGAAATTATTCAACCAACAAATTGGAATTGGACTCCATAGTGCGTGCACTCAATATGTAGTGACATTACTCATTGGGAAGGATATTCGAGCTTAGAACAGAACATATGAGTTTACAAAATTTATTTGACCAACCAAGCTTCAATGCCAAGCAAGCCAGGTGGTTGGATTTCTTGTATGGATTTGATTTTAAAATTAAGCATGTGAAAGGAAAGGAGAGCAAGGTTGTTGATGATCTCAGAAGAAAGTTTCATTCAACATATTTAAGAAGATGTTAATTGGAATTGAATACAAAAGTACTCAGTTTCGAAGCAAGGATGAAGCCTGCCTTTAGGTGAAGTAAAAATTGTAGCAAGATCCAAATGGAAATCGCACGGGTTATCAACTCAAAGAGGATGGTATTCTTGTTTACAAAAGTAGGTTGTACATTCCCAATTGTGCATATCTAAAAAAGACAATAATGGATTAAATTCATGAGAATCCATACTCATGACATCAATGATACCAAAATACCATAACAACAGTGAGGAAGCAATATTTTTTGTCATGGAATGACGAATAATATAGAAGAATATATCTCTAGTTGTCAATAGTGCCAGTAGGTTAAGGCCATACATCAACATCCTGCAAGATTGTTGTATCATTTTCCCATCCTATACAAGAAGTGGGAAGTAGTTTTTATGGACTTCATAACATGCTTACTAAGGACAATGAAACAACATGATTAAATCATGGTGGTGGTGGGAAAGTTGTTAAAGGAAGATAATTTTTTCCCAGTCAAGTATACTCACAAAGAATGTGTCATTGTAGGTATTTTCATGAAACAAGTATTCAGATTGCATGGGTTTCCTAAGGAAATAAATTTAGACAGAGATGCAAATTTTACATCAAAATTATGGAAAGGATTGTTTCAGGAGTTGGGGACTCGATGAATTTTAGCACAACATATCATCCTCAAAAAGGTGATCAGATCGAAGGAGTGAATCAAGTTCTAGAATACATGTTAGGAATGTACATGATGAACAAACCATCTAGGTGAGAAGATTACTTGCACTTGGTAGAATTTTCTTACAATAATGGAAATCAAGCAACACTATGAATGATCCCATTTGAGGAATTATATGGAAAGGGATGCATAAATCCAATATGTTGGGATAGTTCAACGAGCAGGTTAGTGCTTGGATCAGATATTCTTCAAGATATGGAACGTGAAATTGTTAGGATAAGGCATAATTTGAAGGCAGCGCAGGACATAGAGAAAAGTTATGTAGACATGAAAAGAGCGCACAAATAATTTAAAGTTGGGATCATGTCTACTTGAGAGTGAAACCCAAGGAAAGTTCCTTAAATTTGGAAAGCTACTTCAAGTTGGCACCAAGATATCATGGACCATTTAAAGTCCTTGATATGATAAGACCGATTACATATATTATTGAATTGCTTGTTGATATGAGAGTGCATAATGTTTTTCATGTTTATTTGCTTAAAATGTATGTACATGACCCTAATAAAATAATTGATTGGAATGTAATTCAGTTGGAACCCAAGGGAGAGTTCCAGGTGGAGCCTATGTGCATTCTCGACAAGAAAGTGACATTGCTCATGAACATAACCATCAACTAGGTGAATGTGCAATTGAAGCACCTTAGACCAGATGAGGCTACCGAGGATATGGAGGATTTCATAAGAGAGGCATATCCATTTTTGTTCAGTTTTGAGGACACTAAGGATGGTGTTGTTTTTAGAGGGAGGGGATTGCAATGCCCCATTTTGAACCCTATTGTATGTATTGTCTTGTAATGTGAATATTGGGAATATGTGATGTATGGTTCATAGTGTGGAGATCAAGGCCAAGGACCCACTATTCAATGTCCAACTTATACAAGAAAGTATTGTGTATTTTAATACCATGTGCTAGTAATCCATGTGAATATAACCACATGATAATGTTTGTAATATAAAATTAAATGGCTAAGGGTGTCTATAGAGACAATGAAAAAAAATGGGTTTAATGTTATCCACTAGAGAGAGGTAGGGAGGCATGGGATAGTAAACCCTCTAACTTCCATAAGTCATCTTACGAACCCATGAAGGTGTCTTTTCCACTCTTAATTCATGTTGTTTGAGAGTAGTCGGGAATTTTCACCTTGGATATGTTTAATGAAGTATGGGGATGAGTTCAACAATGGTATGGATAGTTAGGTTCCAAATTGATAGAGTCTAGTAGTCAAGGACATTGTGTAATTTTGTTCCATGAAACAAGGACCCAATGTGGACCCAACATGGGGAAGTGAGGGCTTAATTGGTAGGTAGTAGTCCATTTTATGTCTATTCGTAAGTAAAGGTGAGGAGTCACAAGGTATAAGAGAGTAGAGGGGAAACACTAAGCTAAATTGTGGAGAGAAGGAGAGTGAAGAGTGCTTAATCTTGAACTCATGATAAAGCTTGAGTACAAATTGGGTGTTCAGGAGGAATTCCCAATAGTGATTAGAGGATATTCAGTGCCCTGGAGAGGAGTCAATATTGTAAAAAATAAATGCATTGAGGAATTGGAATAGAATATTGAATATGGTGAAGGAAAGATATCCCACTTAGTGGTAGTTGGTTGGACTTCCCGTGCTTTCCTAGGTTAGAAATGACGGAAGGGGCATCGAAGGGACTATGTAGGAGAGAAGATGACCTTAATCAATATGAGAGTGGAAGTGATAGGATTGATAAATCTAGGTGAGTCTAATGTAGATATCCTGTAGATATATGGGGGAACTCATTGGTTAATATTCATTATCTTAATCTCTTGTGGGCTTGATAAACCTAGTTGTATGTTGGATTAGCTTGAGGGTACAATTGTATTGTTGTGAGGAAACCTAAGTGATTCCTTAATGGATAACCGACACAACTCAGGGGTGGTATCTCAACTAAAATAATATAGGTTGGAGAGAGACCTATGGTTGGGTGGGAAGTTGACCTAACATAACCAGTTGCTTAGGAAATTCGCCATTGAAAAGATAATTGTTATTTTGTTTATAAATGATCAAATTTTTTATGTGTTGAATGATTCCCGATCATGTGGAATGGAATGAATTAATATCTTGAATTTCACCCTAGATTGTTTTTCCATAGCCTGCAAATGAGTTAATGCTATGTATAATTTATTATAGTCATTCCTGTGATGTATGGACTAAATTGACTAGGAATTGCATTGATCATTTGATTCCATTTTTTGTTGTGAATATTAGATGTCACATGTCCAAATATTTCAACAGGAATATGGTAAGTTCAACATGGTCGCATGCTTGAATGGCCCAAGTAATTGATCTCCAAATCAGATGAATTTCACTGAGTTTCATGGCCAAAATTGTAGTGTAGAAGCAGTGGAAAAAAGATAAAAAAATGGCTAAGTGTTCTTCATGAAAGCAAGGTAATAATGTTTTTGATTAAAGTGCCAATGAGTTAGTTTTGAATACGTATTTTTTATGTGTTAAGGCTGGGAATCGTAATTCAGGAGCATAAATTGTTACGCTTGGTTATTGGTTCTCACTTTCAAATTTCGATGTTCTAGTGTTGGGAATTGGAAGTTGGAAGTGTAAGTTTTTACACTAGTTTCTTGGTTTTGACTTCTGAATTTAGACATGCTAACATTGGGAATCATAAGTCGGGAGTGTAAGTTGTTATGCTCATTTGATAGTTCTGACTTCCAACTTTTGATGTGTCGACGTCGAAAATCAAAAGTTTGGAGAGTAAGTTGTTACACTTTCATTTGTTCCAACTCTTGAATTCTGACATGCCAATGTAATGCCCCATATTTGACATTTGGTATTTAAACTCTAATATGAATTATATTAACATTTTAATTGCTTATTATCTATTTAGATTAGTTACATTCATTACTACTATTATTATATGAACATATGGACTCATTATATAAGTGGATAGTAAATAGAATTTATCATTTTGTTTTATTAATGTTGATCGATATGTTACACCATTTGAACATGAAATTGAATGTAGAATATTGATATGTGAATGTGAGTTGAGGTGTAATTTGAGATAGAAAAGGTACACTATATGTTTCAAAGGTAACTACACGACTATTAAAAAGTGATTTTAGTGATATATATTAATCATTTGAAAGAGTTGAAAATGTTTATAAATGAGATCAATGTTATTGGTGAACTAACCCACATGTTGATCAGCTATGAGATGGGCAAATTTCTACAGTGCTAAGGGGCATGAGATGTCTTGTACATTTAGAGGATAATGATGTTATATCAATTTTCATGTTGTTTAATTATGAGTATCAATATCTCTATGACTTGTATGCGAGTGTGATTTTTAAGATGAACTACGACATTCCCAAAGTGCTTCTTCAAATGACTAGACCCCTTAGAACACTGATGGCTTAGTACAATTGATGTAGGGTGTTGACCCTAGTTTTATTATGGTGGGTGGATAAATTTCCCATCATTTATCCCCCAAAACCCAAATTCGTGGGAGTACTGTGTTGATCATGCTCCCCTAAATGTGTGATGATGACTAGTGGGTGCATGCTATGGAGGCTTGGTGGATTTGTAGGAATCAACAATTTCTCTTATGGGTTCTATATGTGGTTAGGTCGGTGTAGCCGACGCCACAATATATTCTAGAAGAGGGTAAGATGGTGATCTCAAGAGATGGAAGTAGTGGTGATTATGCGGTTTATGTATTGATGGGGATGGATGGCACCAATGATGGATTGGATGGTATTCTTCATTGAAAAAAGCCACTATGTACATATTCTTGATTTCTTCATTATGTTTATGTAATTTATTTTTATTAATTTTGTACGGTTGATTATGAATAAGATGATGCATTGTTATGTTGATATTCCATATGTTGTTTGCAAGAACATGATAATTATGAATTAAGGGATTTAAAACTGATTATTAGTACCATGCTTAAGTGTGTGCGCTGGCCATGTATACGTCAATTTGTGAGTACATTACTATGATTGGTTGATTGCTGAATAAATTAGCATGGTTATACTAATTATTAGTAACTTAGTTGATGAATTATTGTAGTATTACTTATGTATTGAAAGTATAAATAAGTGTTGATATATATATATGAGTTTGTTGACTTGTTCGTTGTAGTTTAGATTTAAATAAACTAATTGGATTATTGAATGATATACATAATTATATACATATAATATGACATATATAATAATATAATATAGTATATGGAAATATCTTATTTGATTTATGTATGAGAGGATAATGTAAATAAATGATTAGATAGGGTTGCACAGAATTTTACAAAGGAGTTGTCATAGTTGCATTTAAGATAGAAGCATGAAAAGCAAGACTTTGCAACCATTTTTATTAATATTTTATTTATTTAATTCAAATTGTTATTTCATTTGAGAAAATAAATTTTGTTGAACATTAATATATTGGAATTTATTGATGGACCAGAGAGAGGAGGAGTATTTTTGTTATAAATAGGAGACTTGATATTGGAAGAACGCGGTTCTTTGCTTGAAGATATTTTGTGAGGATTTTGGTAGGGATTGGGGTTTTTGGGATAATTCGAGGATGAAAAGTTTGGAAGAATCTGAGAACTCTTGAAATACTTGACACTCAACTTATAGGTGCACCATTGTTATGTTCTTTGGGGATATTGGGAACGGAGGGCTAAGAGGCCAGTTGGATGGCTCCTGGGGCTAGGGAGTTGGTTAGACCCCTAGTTGGATAGGAGGTAAAACTGTGTTTCCACTTTGGGAAATGAAGATGGAAGGAACTCGAGGAGAAGATGAAATATTGCTTTAGTTGGTATTTCTTCACCATTTTTATATACAGGTATTCCTCTTGTTATTTTAAAATTACTTATAAATTTTGTTGTAAATGCGCTATATGTTGTTCTAAAATGTTTACATGATGTCAATATTATTGTAGTTACATGATTTGATGATACTCATGTAATGTGAGTAAGTAATGGAATACTAGTATTTTCTAAAAAAAATCTGATAAGGAAGAAAGAACTCTTTATGGATGTTACAACCAATGTCGAGAATCAAAAGCCTCTACCATAAATTGTTATGCTCGGTTGTTGGTTTTGAATTATGATGTGTCAAGGTTGAGAATTAGAAGTTAGGAGCATAAAGTTTTATGCTCAGTTCTAGGTTCTAAATTTTGACATGCCATAGTCAGGAATTGGAAGTCAGGAGCATAAATTCTTACACTTGTTCATTGGTTCTGATTCTGACATGTCGACATCCCTACTCAAAAGTAGGGAGCACATGTTTCTATTCTCATTTATTGGTTTTGAATCTCAACTTATGAATTATATTGTGGAAATTGAACCCAGTGATAGAACAATTAAACTCACAGCAATTATCAATTGTACATGCAAAATCACTCACAAAAGAGACTGAATATGGATCTGAACACTAAACTGTATTAACTCAATGTACAATATCCAACCCTGTAACATGATAGGTTTCTGCATTAAATAATTACGTAAGGGATTTGAATGCATGAGGAGGCAATTCGAATCTAGTCAAAAGCATGCTTACTAAAATTAAGCAATTCCCCCATAGGTGCATAAAGTAGTTTCCAAATCAGCTAAGGAGCTCACAAATTGGCAAAAGCACTTAGGAAAGCTAAAAGGTGATGGAAGGACAACTTATACATTCTTTTTATAGGAGAAAAGAGTGGAGGATGTGGAGGACAAAAAACTAGTTAACCTCACCTAGTCAAACTTTCGCAATTGCCTTAAAACACTGAAAAAGCAGGCAATAAAGCAGAAAAAGCAGAAGGGTGCTTAGGAGGCCAGGAATAAAGCAGAATTGATTCCTTGAGGTTTCCCAAGCACTCCATGAGTCAAAATAGGCAATTTTGACCACTATGGATAGGTAAATGACAACTTGCATAAGGTGGAATCATGAAACTAGGCTAATAAGACAAAAATGTTTAATTTAATGTCTAAGGTAGCTAACTATGGGTTGATTATTCTAACACCCCCCCTTAAGCCTAAATTATGAGTAGAATATTAGAAAATTATAGGGCCTAGAAACAAGGCTTAGTCACCCTTTACATACTGCATGTCCATTTAAACAAGGAAAGAGTAAAAAACCACAAGGGAAAATCCTCCCTTAAACATGTACTGTAAAACAAAATTTGGAAATATTTTCTTCACTCATGCTTCACAGCATGATCAGCAATCCCCAGCAGTGATTTTAGATTGCTGAAAGTCTTCTCACAAAATGCTTTGGTGAAGATATCAGCTACTTGTTCTGAAGATGAACAAAAGAGTAGGTGAATGGTGCCATCATGCACAAGCTCTCTGATGTAGTGCATATGGATCTCAATGTGTTTGGTTCTCTGCTTCTGAACTGGATCATTGCATATTTGAATGGTACTCTGGTTATCATAGTAGATGGTAGTTGAGTACTCTGATTCGAAACCACACTCTCCAAGTAACCCCTGCAACCATAAACATCGAGTTGCTGCATTTACAACTCCTCTGTACTCTACTTCTATAGATGAGAGTGCAATGGCACTCTGTTTCTTGCTTGACCAACTGATTGGCCCTTCTGCAAGCATGAACACATATCCTAATGTGGAATTTCTATCTGTGCTATCACCTGCGCAATCACTGTCAGTAAACCCAATCAAATCAAGATCAGATTTTGCTTTATAGAAGATCCCATGTGTCCTTGTTCCCTGAACAAAGTTAAGGATCCTTTTGGCTGCTTTCCAAGGGATCTCATGAGGCTGATCCATGTATATAGAAGCCACACTTACTGCATAAGAAATATCAGGTCTAGTATGTGTAAGATACAACAAACATCCAATCAATTGCCTATACAGTATATTGTTTACCATAGGTGAAGAATCAACTTCTTCCAGCTTCACTCCTGAAAGGAAAGGAGTCTTGCTTGGCTTGCAATCCTTCATTTTGAATTTGTTCAGCAAATCCAAGGCATGATTGGACTGGTGCACCTTGATTCCAGCTTTGGTTTGAGCAATCTCAAGCCCCAAGAATTGGCTTAAGAGACCCAAATCTGTCATGGAGAAGGCTTGGTTCATTGCACCCTTCAAGGAAGCAATCTCATCCTTTGAGCTTCCTGTAATGAGAAGGTCATCAACATATAACACAATGATCATTAATGAACCATTAATTAACTTCAAATAGACATTTGGATCTGATTTGCACTGAACAAAATCTAGTGATATCAAGAAGCTATCAATCTTGGCATACCAAGCCCTGGGGGCTTGCTTTAGCCCATACAATGACTTTCTCAACCTGCACACAAGAGATGGGTTAGTAGAAAATCCTTGAGGCTGCTGCATGTATATCTCTTCAGTGATATCTCCATTCAGGAAGGCACACTTTACATCCATGTGATGTACCTTCCATTGCTTTGAAGCTGCAATGGCTAAGGCTAGCCTGATGGAGTCCATCTTTGCCACTGGTGCAAAGGTCTCATTGTAATCTATGCCCTAAACCTATGAGTAGTCCTTGGATACCAATATGAACTTGTACTTCAGAGGTGAACCAACAGCAGCAAATTTTTTCTTATACACTCACTTACACTGAACTAGCTTCCTCCCTGGGGGAAGATCCACTAGCTCCCAAGTGTTGCTCTTCTGGAGGGAGATGAACTCTTACTTCATGGATGCTTGCAATCTTGGATCTCATGCTGCATATTCATATGTATAAGGATCTGATTCCACCATCAGATAGCATTTCTCAGCAAACATAGGATCCTTCATGCACAGAGCACTCTCAAATTGAGATCTAGTCCTCCTAGGGTCATTGGGATTCCCAGCTAGCTCTCCTGCTGCATGAATGGTATTGGCTGCCCATTTTGGCCTTGGAGGGATATTAGGATCTGCAATAAACTCATCACTATCAAACATATCAGAATCAGCATGTTCAAGAATCTCTTCACTTACTTTCAGAGGTTCAGGTGGTGAAGAGGCTTCTCCAACTTCCACTGCTGCAAGGGGTTCTTCTTGAAACTGAACACACCTTTCAATGAAGGATTTGTTTGTGATACAATTTATCAGCTTGTACCCTTTTGAATCTTTAGAGTACCCAACACATAGACACTCTTGGCTTTGGGGCTGCAAAGCCTTCCGCTTCTCTGTTGGAATTCTAGCCCAAGCCTTTGAGCCAAAAATCTTGAAATGGGTCACATCTAGCTTGTGGCCACTCCATGATTCAAAGGGAGTCATACCATAAAGCTGTTTATGAGGCACCATATTCTAGATATAGGCTGCATAGTTTATAGCTTCATCCCAGTACTTTGGTGGCAAAGTTTTGGCCTCCATCATGCATGTTTCCATGTCCTTCAGTGATCTGTTCTTCCTGTTAGCAACACCATTCTGTTGTGGTGTGTAAGGGATAGAATGCTGCATCTGAATACCTACATCTACACAATATTGAATAAACTCAGAATTTACATACTCACCACCATTATCAGATCTGAGGACCTTGATTTTCCTCCCAGACTGGTTTTCAACCAAAGCCTTAAAGACTTTGAAGAGGCCAAAAACTTCAGACTTGTGTTTCAGGAAGTAAACCCAGCAATACCTAGAAAATTCATCTATGAAACTCAATGCATATTTGGCCTGACTCATGGACATATGAGGGAATGGGCCAGAAACATCACTGTTGATCAACTCAAGGGGTGCAGAGGTTCTCTCATGACTAGCTTTCTCAAATTTATGATCTGGGTGTTTTCCTAGGATACAACCTTGGCAGACTCCTTTAGAGAATTTTATCTTGGGTAACCCTATGAACATATCTTTTTCACTAAGATCAGAAAGATACTTGTAATTTAGGTGGCCAAATATTTCATGCCAAAGCTTTCTTGCCTCATTAGCATGAATCAGAAGAGCAGAGGGGTTTGAGTAAGGTAGGAAGTGTGAGAACATGTATACCTTCAAAGTATGATTTGCAACTCCTTTTGCAATGACTTTACCACTTGAGATCTCTGTGATCTCAACTTCATCAGGGGAGAATATGACCTTCTTTGGAGACCCAGTGTGAGTCATCTGGTATATTGATAAGAGGTTGGAGGCAAGACTAGGAACATACAACACATTGCTGAACTGACCATGATCAAGATCAATCCTCCCTTTTCCCAAAATTTCAGTGAGAGAGTCATCTCCCAGTACTATTGGTGGTCCTTTTGACATGTCAAGTGAGGAGAATGCCTCCTTGGTCGAAACCATATGTCTTGAAACTCCAGAATCAATGATGAAACTAGGTGATCTTGATGTGCCAGCAACCAATGCATGAACTCTCTCTCTGTCTTCTGAACTTGATCCTCCTTCTCTCTTATTTGAGCTGTCTGGAAGGGAGATGCCATTCTTCTCCAGGAGTTGGGTCAGCATGTATATTTTCTTTTTATACAGGAGCTTTCAGTGTGATTTCCCTTATTACAGTATGTGCACTTGCTCATTTCTCCTTTATTATTATTCTTCTGGTAGTTCTTCTTGGAACCTTGAGGCTCCTCCAGAGACTTGTTCTTGTCTCTCTTTTTCTCAGGTGGTTTTTTAGCTTTCTTTTTGCTTTCTGAATCCACCCTTGAATCTCCAGCAACTAGAGCTTGGTCTTTGGATGGTTTGATGGTGCCCATCATCACCAGTTTGTCTTGTTCTTGTGTGAGAGATTCCATGAAATCTGCAAGGCTAGGCATCTTCCAGGTTCGAGCTGTCAATTTTGTGGCATAGAAGGTCGAGACAAACATTGAATAGTCAGGGCCAAGCTTCAAGAAAATGGCCAAGACCAGCTGATCATCCTTCTTTTCGATCCCACATTGTTTTAGCTGCAAAACAAGTGCTTTGAACTTGGAGAAATAGAGTTGCAGGGATTCAAATCTATTTGGACTCAAGGAGATCAGTTCATTTTCGATTTGATGTCCCCTCATCTCATTTGTATTTCAAAAAGATCAGTAAGATTCTCCCATTCTTCATTCGGTGATGTCAATCCATCAAGATGGAAAAGGAGGTATCTGGAAATACTCAGACATAAGAGACCATAGGCCTCATCCCTCCTGTTGTGCCATTTTATCTTCTCTGCAGCTGCATTGGGCTCTATTTCTATTGCCATATTCACCTTGTAGAGGCCTTTCACTCTCAACAGTATCTCCATCTCTGCTTTCCATTCAAATAAGTTGAAGAGAGTCAAGATGATCTTCTGAGATTGATCCATAGCTCAAAAATTGTCCTGGCTGTCAGTAGAAGGCTCCCAGTCACTGATATCGAACCTGCAAAACAAATTTGAAGGAGAGAAGTGGATCTACAATGGCTTTGATACCATGTGGAAATTGAACCCAGTGATAGAACAATTAAACTCATAGCAATTATCAATTGTACATGCAAAATCACTCACAAAAGAGACTGAATATGGAGCTCAACACTAAACTGTATTAACTGAGTGTACAATAGCCAACCCTGTAACATGATAGGTTGCTGCATTAAATAATTACATAAGGGATTCGAATGCACGAGGAGGAAAATAGAATCTAGTCAAAAGCAGACTTACTAAAATTAAGCAATTCCCCCATAGGTGCTTAAAGTAGTTTCCAAATCAGCTAAGGAGCTCATGAATTGGCAAAAACACTTAGGAAAGCTCAAAGGTGATGGAAGGAAAACTCATACATGCTTTTCATAGGAGAAAAGAGTGGAGGATGTGGAGGACAAAAAACTAGTTAACCTCACCTAGTCAAACTTTCCCAATTGCCTTAAAACACTGAAAAAGTAGGCAATAAAGCAGAAAAAGCAAAGGGTGCTTAGGAGGCCAGGAATAAAGCAGAATTGATTCCTTGAGGTTTCCCAAGTGCTCCATGAGTCAAAATAGGCAAGTTTGACCTCTATGGATAGGTAAATGACAACTTGCATAAGGTGGAATCATGAAACTAGGCAAATAAGACAAAAATGATTAATTTAATGTCTAAGGTAGCTAACTATGGGTTGATTATTCTAACATCTATGTTTATGTGCTGGTGTTGATTCCTGACTTCCAAAATTTCGATTATAGAAATAAAAAATAGGGATGGCCATTATGTTTTGCGATGTTCTCGACCCCTGATTGTAGAATTCAGGAGTGCATTAATTTTTTTTCTCATGTAGATTTTTTACTCTCGATTATATGGATGTCAGAAAAGTATTGAAAATATAAGAAAAAGTCAACAGATGATAATTTAGACATCGAAAGCAGAATTTGACCATCGAGATAGATTAAATGGGTAATTAAAGAGATGATTATCCATGATTAATCAACTCATTTTCCTTGGACATATGTTTTTTCAATTATGAAGTTTGGAATCGGTCAAAATTTAGAAGTTTGGAATTGGGAAAAATTTTGATACTCGGTCTTATGTAATGGCTACTCCGTTGATCATTTTGATCAAAGGGAAGTGTATCAGATTGCTGTAGGTGAACATAAATTTTAAGTTGGACTATTTGAAGAGTCTATTGTCACCTCCAAATCATGCCGAGGTGGATGGGGATGCGACATAAGAGGATAGTAAAAATAAATTAATGTCAATATTTATTTGGTTTTGAGTATACAAAAATAAAAGTTGAGTATGGTATTGCCTATGTGATACATGGACATATATAAATAGAGAAGTACAAAATTCATACATCATATAAATTGTACAGTTTAAACTAAATAAACTTCATTATTATATTGTAATTTTATTTCTCATAAATATAAAATCATTTAACACTTTACTATTTAGGGCACGTCCTTGTGAATAATTTTGAGTTTAATGGATATTTTTGTTTAGGTTTAATATAATTTGTGTTCTAATTTAAATGAACTACTAAGACAACCTCTGAATCTTTCTCTTTATTTGAGTACCATCAATCTTCCCAATTTCTATGGAGTTTGTCCTCCTCTTAACTACCTTTCATACATTCTTATTTTGATTTTGTCATTACAAGTTAATGCGGAACTGTATTTGTTGAGTGTTTACAATGCAATGAAATATATTAAAGTCAATGAAGACATTTTCTTGGAATTCCTTTTGCGGAAAGTTCTCCTTTGCCACTTACTTTGATTAGATGTATATAAAATTTGGATTTATCAACCATGAAAGAGATCAAATAGATACTGAAATGTAAATTTTTTATCATTTAATTCTATGTCATATATTAATATATTGATATTAAATCATAAAAACATATAACTAAAAAAATTTGATCCCTCTCGTGGTTGATAGAATTGGGTTTAAGATGGATCTAGGTTGGCTTAATTTTAATTTTTTGTCACATGTGTACATTATATTATATTACATGATAACATTTGTCCCATACTAGGTTGTAGAGTACATTTCTATTCTTGATGTGATTACAAGGTCTTTAAATAAAACAATATACTTGCCATCTTCGCTGAATTCTTTGAAACTTAAGGACTTGGACAAATCTTTATCTATATGTTCATCTAGGATTGCTTGTGATTTCAAATAATAGAAAAAATACATTAGGTCTTCAGATTTGGATTTTAATGCATAATATTCACTGTAATAGACATTTTATCTAGGTATTCCACTCAGCTTGATTGAGATTTCATATTGAAAAAGACAATCTTGAGAATTATCATACATTTGATTGATATTCAAAAATTGGAAGTTTGTTTTTGTTCTTTTATCATTGAGTTAAAAGATATTAGGCTATTTTCCACCCCAAACTAATCCAAAATATATCTCTATGTTTATAATTCAAAATATTGCTTTAACAAATGGTACAATGGTAAAATTTGAAGGATCCTTAATTCTCTCAAAGTGTAAAAACCTTGGCGAATCTTATTATTTCTTAAATTTGCAACCATAAAATGTTACTCAATTTTTTTTAAATATTCAAATTTCTAAGGATTTTATATAGTTTTTGGAAAATTTGGTGATTTTTAAACTAAAAAAAACTATCCCATGAAATTTGGTAAAATCGTCTTTGAAGAAAAGGCAAATTGGATTCTTTCTTTTCAAAAAAAAGGTCAAAAAATAGCCCATGGGATAAATTTCTACCTTAAAATTTCTCTTATTGGTATTGATTTTCAACAATGTGAAGTTTCTATAAACATTCTTAAAATTATATCTTGAAACATTGATAATGGTTATAGAGGTGCAAGTTATTTTAAAGATGTTATTGTACCTTATTTAACTACCAAATAAGCCTTTAAGCTAGTATGATTCATAGAAACAATTATAAGTGATAAAAGTTTATACTATAGATTAAGAAAATATAATGAGAGTAGAAATTTGAGGGGCAATAGTTTAATTAGAGGGGAGGTAGGTGTTTCTCTCTTCCCCAATGAAGTTCAAATCATCAATGAGTTGTGTGAGATAATTTTCAACATCTTCATAAGCTAACAGTTGGTAAGATAATTGTTGAAATATTCATGACCTGGTATGCTGAAAATCATTGGGTTCTACTTAAGCATTTATGAGCTATCCTTGTTCCCTAAAGAAACTGGTTTACCATTGGTACCATCCTTAGAATGAGGAGAAGTACTCGATATTTTTCCATCTCCAATGTATATAACATCAAAAAAATTGTGATAAGACCGTGGACACAATGTATGTTCTAATCCCCTTAAATTTTTGGCATGTTTATTTTTTATGTAATCATCCCCGAATAAATTGTGACATTGAATGCATTAACATACCAATACATTATGACCCCAAACACACTAACCCCCCAATACATTTTGATCTTAACCCCTATGACCCTTGAGCTAATCACCTCCCAACACATTATGGTCTCAAATGCACTAACCCCAAATATACCATTTAAATCAATTGCTACAAGTATAGATATAGTATACCCCATAATCCTTTTGAAAATGACATAACTAACCACCTACCAGTATTGCTATTTACACATTGTGATTCCCAAAAATAATCCCCTAATACATTATGACCCTAAACATGTTAGCACCTCATTCAATTTGACCCTTAACTTGTATGAACCTTTAATGAAAACGCCCCTTACTACAATATGAATCTAAGAACACTCAATAACACCATGATATCTATGTCCAATCATATAAAACTCATTGTATTTTTTATAACTTCATATAATCCACAAATGATCTTCCACTCATGCTATGTCACATACCCCAAATTTGCAAAAACATTTTATGTTTTAGGAGACATTATGTTATAATTTTATTATAAAGTTTGTAATTAATGACCAAGTGGAGTCAAGGATAATTGCATGTAATTGCTGAATATTTTATTAATTAATAAATGAAAGATGAGACAACAACATAAGGAGGTTGTTAAATGAGTGTTTTACTGGTCACTTGGTGGAATAGGCTGGGTTGAGAGCAGATTGACACTTGGAATCATCCTCAAACTACTTCTAGCTATTGCACGAGGCAACTTTCCTATTTTTGTGGTAATGTTACCCAAGAAAGTGGAACAAGAGAAGGTGGCTCATTAAGTGAAAATTGACCCAAAAGACCTGGGCATGCTAATAAAACTTCCCATTGAATTTAGTCAAGGTTGCTCATTCTTTGCTTGTGAAAATTCTAAGTGAATTTAGTGCACAAGAAAATTCGATGGAGGGGACTAGCAGAAGTTTTCTTTGAGTGAAAAGTGTTGAAGTTATGAACTAGTACAACTGATTTAAGCTGAGTTCATACTGCTACAAGCATAACATATTACTGCTGAATACTCAATAGAGTTGCAGAGGTTTTCTAAACCAGTTCTTTCACACAGTGCTTTCAACCAGGTGAACCAGTAGACAGGATCGAGGGTCCTTAGACTTGTTGTTTAGCTATCTCCAGGAGTTGGCTGGGAGGAATAGGTTCCTTAAGTTGTTGTCTCCTCTGCTACATTTCCAAGTTCTACCTGTTCTTTCTAATTTCTCTATGCATACTTAGGATCACGAAGGAATGAATTTAGGAAATAATATGTTATGTGTCTGTTCATCTGTTATTAGAATTATTGAAGGAAATATTTTACTGTGAAAAGATAGACAAATTGTGGATTAAACATGGATTAGTATAAATGATTAGAGTAATTTCAAATTTTACTGATGGATAAAATACCTAATTGTATTTTTCCACACCTTCAAGAAGGTAGTACTCTAGTATAGTAGGTTATATTAGATTCTGATGGATAAATAATATGAAGAATGCAGGATTAGGTTTATGTACTCTTTACAATTTTTTTTGTAAGAATGTTCAGAAGTTCCTCAGTTAGAATGCACCTGTTAAAGAAGCTAGACATGAACTATTTCCAAGAAATATCTTTATATATATATATAGTCTGTGCTCCTTTTTACACATTAAATAAATTACTAGCTATAAGCCTAATTATTATAATTATACATAGTAATTAAACATTATAAGAACATAAAAATATATAAGCAGGAATAACTTAAAGAAAATAGTAAAATGAGGTATAGAAATCACTTAGGTAATTTCATTACTAATGTAAGTGAGAATCAACCATGAAATACATTACAATTAAATATTAACTCTGTAAAGATTTTAAAACAATTAAATTTTACAAAACCCTAATTTAGAGAAATTGTCAAATATGACCTTCATTTCCTTCTCTTTTTCCAGAATAGGGTTAATATAGTTTTACCCATAGTTACTTAAAGCATAAATTCTTCATTTATACAAATACAAATTATCTATTTTATAAATACATAGAATTAAATAAACTTTTCATAGAAACAATATTGAAACTGTTTGTCAAGTTTAAACTAAGACTAATTAAGTAAATACCTTTTAAATTTTCCAACCCAATTACACAGTAAAACTCAGGTTGTACTAATCAACCCTTCTTTTATTTATCTCCTGAAATAATTGTTTTTACTCAGAGAAAAACTCAAACTCTGTTTTAAAACTAATATCTTAAACATTTTCCTCTTTCTGATAAAATAAAAAATTATAGACTTAAAGAGAAATAAAAACCTTTTCTAAATTCTTAACCGTCTATTCATCAATACAAGTATTGTAGTAGAAAAGTAATTTCTATTAATTTAAAACTTAAACAAAATTGAATTTTTTTAACCATTACAAGAAACCCCACAGTCTGCCATCGACCTCATAAAAACTATAGTTCATGGCCAAATATAGGAATATCTAACACAGTAAGCCTTTAAAGCTTAATAAGAATATAAATATCTTTAAAACCCTATCTAAAACACATTTACAAATTCCACAAAGGTCACGGCTTTAAAGCCTGTCCAAAATATAATTCCTGTAAATCGAGTTACGACAAAAAAGGCCTCATAAGAATTTCATCAAGTCACGACCATACAACCTTCCCAAACAAATAGAATACATTGTAGCCATGTCCAAGTAGAAATCAAACCAAGAGAAACAACATCAACCAAAACCCCATACACACATCGTAGGATGAACCTGAGGCAAGACCAAGGCTTACAAGGTTGAATGCCAAACGTGGAGCCCTTTTGTGGTGATATGCAATGTCTTCTATCTCATGACAACCATCTTCGGAAGTCTACACAAGATAAACAATGGGTATTAAACATTCTTAATTTAAAATAAAATAAAAACACATTAAATTTGGAGCAATGTGGAAGAATTTAAACTTAATTTTATATATACCTGGATAGTTTTACCTCAGCCGCATAGAAGGTCATATAAATAGAACCCTAGCCACACAATGGAGTATGCCCGAGCAAAATGAGGAGAGCTACTATCAAGAAAACCTTGACAAGATTGTTCAAGCCAAAAGTCGAAGCTACGATGGAACCAAACCCTACTGTGTTTCCAGGAAGAGCTCACAGTGAAACAATGCACGGTGGAAAGCTCTCACAAAGTTTTGCAATGGTAAAGAAGGTCTGTACCCGTAGCATTAAAACCAAGACAATGGAGGCCAGTTCAAAACGAGGTTAAGCAAAGAAATCAATGGCCGTAAGGCCATAATATGGCGGCACTCATCACAACACTAAAAGGTAGGAAAAATGTGAAAAATTAGGGTTTTGGGAATGTTTATAGTGAGGTACCAAAAAGTAAAAACGCTATCCTATCATCGCCGACCATGTGGAAGATCAAACAATATTTGAATTGTGGGTTTTAATCTATAGTTTCGTCGAGCCCTTTTTGGTGTAGCATGCAAACAAAAAGTTTAATAAACCATTGTTATAATCTATTTTGAAAACTTAATAGAGTTCTTGTTACATAATATACATAGCATAAATTAAAAAAAAAAAGTAACATTGTCATAATCTTGCTTAGATATGATTTATTAACTATAAAATGAAAAACATGTAGAAGAGTAATAATATGTGCAAGGTTTTGGGTTTTAAAAATTGTTCTCTAGGTAATGACTTCCACCCATAAACCAAGTAATATTACATCACTTATAATCTTATCATAGAGTCATTGCATTTACACTTGGCCATTACCTATGCTTTAATAGAACTTATTATGCATGTTGCTGGAAGTGTCATGGATAGTAGACATTTCTTTCACAATCAAGTTATGAAATAATTACTGAGGATTTTACATTGATACATGTTCTCATAAATTTCCTTAATGCAAGTACCATAATTAAGGTAATATATAGTTGCATAAATTACCATTTTGTTGAATGCATTTAGGGTTGGTTTAATCTAACATAAAAAATAAGTAATAAATAATATTGCAATGCAAGTTTTAGTCTGCAAAAGTTATGCAAAATCTAGTTGTATGTAGGACATCATGTAACAATAATTGGATAAATATATAATGTCCTAGTTATAGTCATAACTAAATAGAAAAAATCTATTTCCTATGTTGTGATTTAACCCCAAAGTAATTACGCTTATAAGAAAATATAAAAAAATAAAAACATAAACTTTACGATACCTTCTTTGTCGAAGCTGTAAAAATTAAACAAATATACTAGAATTTAATTATGCTAGTTGAGATAATTACTCTCGATCCTAAAACATGTTTATAAAAATGCCTTACCTGTAAAAAGGACCTGTACCAGAAGCACCATCTCATTGCATTAGCTAAAAATCTAAGTAAGCCTCCGACTTTAACTAAAATTCCTTCATGTTTACAAACAATAAAACAAACTTTAGCACATAGTAAACAAACAAATGTTTCAGTTCATGTTATTCCAAATCATCACTTGCTAAATCAAATCTTTAATAATGATTTATGAAAGAAAATATTTAACTATGCAGATCTAGAATTTAATAAAGGAATTAGTTCTAGTTTAAACCTTATTATGTTAACGGTTAATAGTTAAATGTCCCTCGAAAGTGACATTTGTAAACATTTAATGTCGTAGGAAAATTTTTAAATTTTTACGAATTTTTGGACTATTCCATGTGGTATCAGAGCACATGTTCAGACACTAGTCCTGAATGCGGCTCAACCTGCATAGACAAGCAGAAAATTAAATGCATGCATACTGATTACTATTTTTCTTTTTGAAATGTTATTTCCAGAAAATGTTTCTGAGCTAAAAACTGCAGGTATGGAAAGATTTGAGGAATATGTAGATGAAGAGTCCTCATTTAATGAACAAAGTAATTTTAGAAGAGAACCAGTTCAGGAAGAAATAAATAACAATTCTTCAAAATTATTACAAATAGTTAAAGAATTAAGAACTGAGATGGAAACAATTAAAAAAGAAAATGAAAGAATTATAAGAGGTCAAGAAGAGCTGAACCAGATACTGATGGAAACATTTCAGAGTGAAGAAAAAGATAAACAGATAGGATCTGAAGATATGTCCTACCAACACAAAAGTAAAAAGTCTAAACAGTATAAAATTGAAAGTATCTCGTCCTCTGAAATTTATGGCGACTCACATAGGAAGAATCATTAGTACACTAGTGATAGTAGTGAAGATAATTCCCATTCAAGAAAAATAAAATTTAAGCCTTATGAAACAATTTCAGGAGAATTTAAGAAGATAAAACCACCAAATTTCAATAGTGAAACTGAGAAATGAGAAGAAGTTGAATCATGACTATCTGGAATGAAGAAGTATTTCCAAATCTATGATTACTCTAACCAACTAAAAGCAAGGATAGCCATTTATAACTTAACTGGGAAGGCATATATTTTGTGGCAGGATTTAAAACAAGTAATTTAGGTATTAGGGAAGAGAATATTAGCTCGAGTACCTTTAAGAAATACTTTAAAAATAAAATTTTGTCGAAACAATACTATAAAGAGTGAGCTAAGGAATTTTATGAACTAAAGTTGGGAACTATGAACATGAAAGAATTAAACAGTAAATTTTAAAGTTTGCTACGTTGCGTGCCTTACATTGTGGATGAGAATCCTATGGTACAATTATTTCTATGCTATTTACCTTTTCACATTAAAGACAGAATTGAATACGATAATCCAAAAACCCTAGAGGAGGCTATGCGAAAGGCAAATTTTTGCTATGAGCAGAACCACAAAAAGGAAAGCATGTCAAACTAGAAGGTTAAGAGGTCTAATAATTTTGAACAAAAGAAGAAGGGTTTCGTACTTAACTACAATTTTAGGAATAATAACACATGTAATTTTCCTAATAATAATTTCCAAGAAATAAAGGTAATTCACAGTTAAACCCTAATGGCCCTAGAAATAAAGAAGCTGCTAATAATCACATCAATTACATTAAGAATAGTGAAGGTAAAGAACCAGTAAAGTGTTGGGAGTGTAATGGACCTCATTATGCATCAGTATGCCCTAACAAAAAGAATATTGTCAGCAAAATACATAGGGTGGAGGAGGAAATGACTGTTGGCGACTTAGTAAGGACAATTCCCAGGATCAACGTGGCACTGGAAAACAGGCAGGCGGATTATCAAACTTCCATGGTGGAAGTAGAAGGTAAGTTGAATCAAACACCCATTTATATCTTAATTAACCCAGGGGATAGCCTAAGTTATATTTTTCCCGATTTAGTAGAAAAATGCAAGTTATCAGTAGAAACGTTTGCAAAGTCATGGTTAGTTCAACTAGCTACTGGAGCAAAAAGAAAAGTGATTAGTTTTGTAAAATATTGCAGTGTAAGAATGGATCAGTTTGAAACCTCTGTGAAGCTTAATGCAATTCCTTTAGGCTCTTATGACATGTTAATTGGTATGGACTGGTTAGACCAACATAGATTATTTATGAACTGTTCTGATAAAACTTTTACTTGCGTAAATGATGAAGGAGAAACAATAACAGTAATAGGAATCCGTAGGAAAAAAACTATAAGACAAATGTCTACTTTGCAATTAAAGAGATCTGTTCGGAAGGGTTGTAAAGCCTTTGTTGTAACTGTAATTAACGAACAATGTACTAATAATGAAGATAAACTAAAACTGGAAGATATTCGAATCTAGAGGGGGTATTCAGATGTATTTTTGGAACAAATTTTAGGACTGCCTCTGAAAAGGGAGTTAGACTTCACTATTGAGTTGGTAGCTGGTGTAGTTCCCAGCTCAAAAGCCCCTTATCAGATGAATATATTGGCACTAAATGAATTAAAATCATAGTTAAAGGAACTTATTGATAAAAGGTATATAAGAACCAGCGTGTCCCCTTGGGAAGCACCTGTTATTTTCTTTAAAAAGAAGGACAGTACTCTACACTTATGTATTGATTACCGTCAACTAAATAAAATGACTATTAAGAATAGATACATGTTTCCCCACATAGATGATCTGTTTGATCAGCTGCATGGAACAACTGTATTTTCAAAGATTGATTTATGATCTGATTATCACCAGGTCCGAATTAAAGATGAATACATTTTTAAAACAACTTTTAGGACTAGATATGATCACTATGAGTTTGTTGTTATGCCATTTGGGATTACTAATTCCTTCACTGTCTTCATGTACTTAATAAATAATGTATTGCATAAGTACCTTGATATATTTGTGGTGGTATTCATTGACGACATTCTAATTTATTCTAAGTCTAAAGAATAACACGAGGAGCACTTAAAAAATGTTTTACAAGAATTGAGAGAACATCAGCTTTATGCGAAATTTACTAAATGCGATTTCATTAAGGATACGATACAGTACTTGGGCCATGTAGTAACTAAAGAAGAGATCTCGGTTGATCCAGAAAAGATAAAAGCAATTGAAGAATGGCCAGTCCCAAAGGACGTGAATGACGTGCAGTCATTCATGGGGATTACAGGCTACTATCGAAGATTCATTGAGGGGTTCTCAAGAATTGCAAATCCCATAACTTCTTTACATAAGAAAAGGAAGAAATTCGAGTGGAACCAAAAGTGTGAAGAAAGTTTTAAATTTTTTAAAAATTACGAACTACTGCACCAATCTTAAGAATTGTTGATCCTAATAAAGACTTTGTAGTATGCACTGACACATGCAACGACGATTTAGGTGGAGTTTTAACTCAAGAAGGACACGTAATTGCATATGAGTGTAGGAAGCTTAAAATTCATGAGAAAAACTACGCAACCTACGATTTAGAGTTGGATGCCATTATACATGCTTTGAAGATGTGGCGCAATCACTTAATTGGAAGAAAATTTATGTTAATGATAGATAATAAATTATTAAAATATTTGTTGGATCAACCTAACTTAAACGCAAGGAAATCTAGGTGGCTATCTTTCCTTAGCGAGTACGATTTTGAGTTCCAACATATTAAGGGAAAATAAAATACGGTTTTTGATTCTTTAAGTAGAAATGTAAGACTAAATTTTGTGGCAGCAATCACACGTACAAAATAGATTTAGAAAAAAGGCTAGAGGAAGGAGTAAAATTAGATGAGAATTATCAGAAATTACATGAAAAAGAAGAAAAAAATTTAAATGAATGTTTAAGTACAGGGTATAGTCTAAACGAAAAATGATTAATACTATATAAAAACAGGTTGTATATACCTAATGTACTTAAAATTAAGCTACTGATTTTAAATGAAATTCATAAGATTTCTTACTCAGGACATCCTGGTTATCAGAAGACTATAACCATAATACAAAAGGATTATTTTTGGACAAACTGCATGAAGAATGAATTGGCAAAATACATTGCCAAGTGTTTTGAATGTTAACAAGTTAAGACTGAACACTAGCATCCAACTGGTTTACTACAGCCATTACCCATCCCTAGCTGGAAATGGGAAATAACCAGTCTTGATTTTATTACCCATCCCTAGAAATAAGCTCATTTTATACCTGTAAAGAACACTTACAAGGCTGCAAATATTGCTGATATATTCATGAAACAAATATTTCGTTTACATGGGATACCGGAAGTTATAATTTGAGACAGAGACCTTAAGTTTATGGGAAATTTATGGAAGTCTTTATTTAAAGGCCTAAGTACTACTTTAAATTTCAGTACCTCTTTTCATCCCTAGACGGATGGACAGACTGAAAGGGTGAATCAAGTGTTGGAATATTTGCTCAGAATGTATGTTAAGGAACAACTAGGTAAATGGGAAGATTACTTACACCTGGTAGAGTTTGCTTACAACAATCACTACCAAGCTTCATCAATATACAACCCATTTGAAATTTGTATGGCATAAATTACAATACCCCCATCTCATGGAGTAACCCAGTTGACAGGTTAGTATTAGGACCTGAACTACTAAAGGAGATGGAGTTAATTGTAAAACAGGTGCAAGGTAACTTAAAAGTTGCGCAAGATAGAAAAAAAGTCAAGCATATCCTAAACGAACTTTGAAAGAGTTCCACATGGGTGAACATGTTTTTATAAAGGTAAGGCCTAAAAAGAATTCTTTGAAATTAAGAAGTTGTCCTAAGTTGGCACCCCGATATTGTGGACCTTTTGAAATACTATCTAGAATGGGACAGTTGGCATATAAAATGGCTTTATCGCCAAATTTGAAGGTTCATAAGGTTTTTCATATTTCTGTCATAAAAAAATATGTACATGATGCTACTCATGTTATCAATTGGAATGATGTGTAGGTGGAATCCGAAGAATATTTTCTGGTGGAACTGGATTGTATCCTCGAAAGGAGGGAGATCTTACTTCAGAATTGCACCATTGGGAAGGTGAAGGTGCAATGGAAGCACCTTAGTCCATAAGAAGCCACCTGGGAATTGGAGAGTCATATGCGGGCCGCATATCCAATTCTCTTCCAGGGAAATTATGAGGACGAAGAATAAAATAACATCGAGGACGATGTTATATTTAAGGGGGTGTGTATGTCACATACCCCAAATTTGCAAAAACATTTTATGTTTTAGGAGACATTATGTTATAATTTTATTATAAAGTTTGTAATTAATGACCAAGTGGGGTCAAGGATAATTGCATGTAATTGATGAATATTTTATTAATTAATAAATGAAAGATGAGACAACAACATAAGGAGGCTGTTAAATGAGTGTTTTACTGGTCACTTGGTGGAATAGGTTGGGTTGAGAGCATATTGACACTTGGAATCATCCTCAAACTATTTCTAGCTCTTGCAGGAGGCAACTTCCCTATGTTTGTGGTCATGTTCCCCAAGAAAGTGGAACAAGAGCAGGTGGCTCATTAAGTGAAAACTGACCCAAAATACCTAGGCATGCTAATAAAACTTCCCATTGAATTCATCTGAGGCTGCTCATTCTTTACTTGTGAAAATTCTGAGTGAATTTAGTACACAAGAAAATTCGATGGAGGGGACTAGCAGAAGTTTTCTTTGAGTGAAAAGTGCTAAAGTTTTGAACTAGTGAAACTAATTTAAGCTAAGTTCATACTAATACAAGAAGAACATATTACTGTTGAATTCTTAGTAGAGTTGCAGAGGTTTGCTAAACAGGTTCTTTCACCTAGTGATTTCAACCAGGTGAACTAGTAGACAGGCTCCGAGGTCCTGAGACTTGCTATTCAGCTATCTCTAGTAGTTGGTTGGGAGGAAGAAGCTCCTTAATTTGTTGTCTCCTCTGCTACATTTCCAGGTTCTACATGTTCTTTCTAATTTCTCTAAGCATACTTAGGATCAAGAAGGAATGAATTGAGGAAATAATATGTTATTTGTTTGTTCATCTGTTATTAGAATTATTGAAGGAAATATTTTACTGTGAAAAGATAGACAAATTTTGGATTAGACATGGATTAGTATAAATGATTAGAGTAATTTCAAATTTTACTGATGGATAAAATACCTAACTGTATTTTTCCACACCTTCAAGAAGTTAGTACTCTACTACGGTAGGTTAGATTAGATTCTGATGGATAAATCAAATGAAGAATGTAGGATTAGGTTTATTTACTCTTTACAAATATTTTTGTAAGAATGTTCAGGAGTTCCTTAGTTAGAATGCGTTTGTTAAAGAAGCTAGACATGAACTATTTCAAAGATAGTTCTTATATATATATATATATATATATATATATATATATATATATGTAGGGTGTGCTCCTTTTTACAGAGTAAATAAATTACTAGCTATAAGCCTAATTATTATAATTATACATAGTAATTAAACATTATAAGAATAGAAAAATAAATAAGCAGGAATAACTTAAAGAAAACATTAAAATGAGGTTTAGAAATCACTTAGGTAATTTCATTACTAATGTAAGTGATAATTGAACTTGAAATACATTACAATTAAATATTAGCTCTGTAAAGATTTAAAAAAAATCAAAATTTTACAAAACCCTAATTTAGAGAAACTATCAAATATGACCTTAATTTCCTTCCCTTTATCTAGAAGAGGGTTAATACAGTTTTACCCATAATTACTTGAAGCATAAATTCTTCATTTATACAAATACAAATTATCTATTTTATAAATACACAGAATTAAATAAACTTTTCACAGAAACAGTATTGAAATTGTTTGTCAAGTTTAAACTAAGACTAATTAAGTAAAGACCTTTTAAATTTTCCAACCCAATTACACAGTAAAAAATCAGGTTGTAGTAATCAACCCTTCTATTATTTATTTCCTGAAATAATTTTTTTTACTATCAGAGAAAAACTCAAACTCTATTTTAAAACTAATATCTTAAACGTTTTCCTCTTTCTGATAAAATCGAAAATTATAGACATAAACAGAAATAAAAACCTTTTCTAAATTCTTAACCATCTATTCATCAATACAAGTATTATAGCAGAAAAAGTAATTTCTATTAATTTAAAACTTAAACAAAATTGAATTTTTTTAACCATTACAAGAAACCCCACAATCTGCCATCGACCTCATAAAAACCATAGTTTATGGCCGAATACAGAAATATCTAACACAATAAGCCTTTAAGGCTTAAGCAGAATATAAATATATTTAAAACCCTATCTAATACACATTTAGAAATTCCACAGAGGTCACAGCTTTAAAGCCTATCCAAAATATAATTCCTGTAAAACGAGTTACGACCAAGAAGGCCTCATAAGAATTTCATCAAGTCACGGCCATACGGACTTCCCAAACTAACAGACTACATCATAGCCACGACCAAGTAGAAATAAAACCAAGCAAAACAACATCGACCAAAACCCCATACACCCATCGCAGGAAGAACCTCAGGTAATACCAAGGCTTACCAGGTTAAACTCGAAACATGGATCCATGTCATGGTGATATGTGGTGTCTTCTAGATCACCACAACCATCTTCATAAGTCTACAAAAGATAAACAATGGGTATTACACATTGTTATTTTAAAAACAAACACAGTAAACTTGGAACAATGTAGAAGAATTTAAACTTAATTATATATATACTTGGATAGTTTGACCTCATCTACATAGAAGGTGGTATAAAAAGAACCCTAGCCACAAGATAGAGTATGCCCGAGTAAAATGAGGAGAGATATTGCCAAGAAAACCTCCACAATATTGTTCAAGACAAAATCCGAAGCCATGATGGAACCAAACCCTACTGTGTTTCAAGGCAGAGCTCACAGCAAAACAATGCAGGGTGGAAAGCTCTCACATAGTTTTGCAATGGTAAATAAGTTCTGTACCCTTAGTAGTAAAACCAAGACAATGGAGGCCGGTTCACATAGAGGGTAAGCAAAGGCATCAATGGCCATAAGGACATAAGCCGACGACACTCATCACATAATTGAAAGGTAGGAAAAATGAGAAAAATTAGGGTTTTGGGAATGTTTATAGTTAGGTCCCAAAAAGTCAAAACCCTATCCTATCACCGTCGACCACATGGAAGATCAAACAATATTTGAATTGTGGGTTTTAATCTATAGTTTGGATGAGCCCTTTTTGGTGTAGCATGCAAACAAAAAGTTTAATAAATATTTGTTATAATCTATTTTTAAAACTAAATAGAGTTCTTTTTACATAATATACATAGCATAATTTTTTTTTTTAAATGAACATTGTCATAATCTTGCTTAGATATGATTTATTAACTATAAAATGAAAAACATGTAAAAGAGTAGTAATATGTGCAAGGTTTTGAGTTTTATAAATCGTTCTCTAGGTAATGAATTCCACCCATAAACCAAGTAATATTATATCACTTATAATCTTATCATAGAGTCATTGTATTTACACTTGGCCATTACTTATGCTTTAAAATAACTTATTATGCACGCATCTGGAAGTGTCATGGATAATAGACATTTCTTTCACAATCAAGTTATGAAATAATTGCTGAGGATTTTACATTGACACATGTACCCATAAATTGCCTTAATGACAAGTAACATAATTAAGGTAAGATTTAGTTGCAGAACTCATCATTCTGTTGAATGCATTTAGAGTTGGTTTAATCTAACATAAAAAAGAAGTAATAAATAATATTGTAATGCAAGTTTTAGCCTACATAAGTTATGCAAAATCTAGTTGTATGTAGGAAATCATGTAACAATAATTGGATAAAAATACAATGTACTAGTTATAGTCATAATTAAATAGAAAAAATCTATTTCCTATGTTGTGATTTAACCCCCAAGCAATTACGCTTATGAGAAAATAGAAAAAAATTAAAAACATAAACTTTATGATACCTTATTTGCCAAAGCTGTAAAATTTAAACAAATATACTAGCATTTAATTATGCTAGTTGAAATAATTACTCTCGATCCTGAAACTAGTTTATAAAACGTCTTACCTGTAAAAAGGACCTGTACATGAAGCATCATCTCATTGCATTAGCTATGTTATCAAGAATATATCACCTTCTGCAAATAGAAGCTGTTCCTCTAGTCTGAATGGTTCAGATCCAGAACAAATGAGTGAATAACTTGGTTGAAGACTTTCCCTGAATGTTATAGATTCCTGGAATGTAACTCTGATGAAGAACCTGTATACCTGTAAAACATATCAAACATACAAAGACATCAAAGAAACTAGAAAATCATATATACATCCATATTAGTGACTAAGGAATCCAATAACATATATGTGAGATTAACGCAACAAATATGTGGGAAGAAAATCAACTATGCATTAGAAAATAAATGAAAGATCTTACAACCATGTTCCTTAGTGTCGATGCACTCCTTCACAATACTAGCACCTCATCCCTGATAGCTCCAACTTACTCCATAATTTATCTCTCATGGATTAGCCCAAGGTATCAATTCAACAACATAACTCTACTTTTCATCTCTCTCCCTCAACCATGGAGTATGAGCTTGTCTATATAGGGCCCAAATGGATAGGAATGGTTGAGAGATTGGTAGGTGAGGTGGCCATGAGATCCTACAAAGAGGGATCTCGACCTTAACCAACCCAGGTGAGTAGGGATAAGGTTAGACACGAGGCTTTGGTTCTAGAAGCCTCAAGAAACCTCTTTTTTTTTACTTTTTACCAAGGGCATCGCATATACCCCTTTATGACAGAGCGGTGATGGGTAAGAATCGTGCTAACAACATAGGTTAAAGGCAATGGAACTACCTAGTTCTCACATAACTAGGGTGGTTCTGAACAAGGTACTGCTTATCTGCTTGAGGGTAAGAGCAATGCTATAATTTTGTATGTTGAAACCAACACCTAGAGCAGAATTCTCTTGAAGTTTTGGATTTGAGGGAAAATGTAGGTTTTAGGGATCCTATCACATGTTGGTGACATATTTTGAGTGTAACAGAATTCCCCCCAAAGCATGAGGCTAGAGGGATACGATAGGAGAGAGATTTGATAGAGCAAGTTATCAATTCAAGGTAAGAGCCAGCTTGATCGGAGAGTGTCATTGAACAGGCATCTGCAATACATCAATACTTTGACTCATGAATAGATGTAACCTCATCATGGCTGCAGACCAATATAGAATAGATCGATGAGAGGAATAAACAACCATGGCTACTAGAATACAGTGTAGATCCATGTGGTAGAGGACTCAAACTTGGACATAGCTACCAGATATACAACGTAGATCTATGTCATACAGATGCAAATTTGAGCATAGCCATGACCATACAAATGTGGATCCATGCTGGTACTTCATACAATATACTCCATCGCAACCTGGAGAGCAAGCTATGAGCACTTAATAAATACCCAGGTTCTTTGTATCATCTTCCATAAAGTACGATTCTTTCCATTTGATAACAATGTTCTGAAGTTGAACATGGTAGAAACCACTTGATTACCGGTCAATAAGATGAACTGTTAACAAGTGCGAGGGAGATCACCATTGATGTCAATGATTCCCAAGGTACCCTAGTACAATATACTGAGTGTGAATAGATGTCTTGGTGTTGAAAACCCAACAGAGTCTTCTGATAAAAGGCCAATGATGTGAACCTTTGTCAATAGCGGGAGAACCTATCATTAAGGCATACAGATCTCAATGTACTAAAATTATTTCTAATACTACTTCCTGGATGATGAATTGATGTTGACAGAAATAGTGTCGTCAAAGGAGGGCCATGATGAATCCCACATGAATGACACTAAACTTGGAACAAAGTTTTGGAATATCGTAGATAATGAAACCATAGGACTAAATCAAAGGACTGACAAAAAGGTTGTTTTAACTATAGAGGTAAACTTCTTTCTTCCTTTGAACATTGGGCAGCATGACAAAAGACTTGGCAGCATGACTAGACCAAACAGACACACAATGTGACAGTGGACAATGCAATCTTTTGAAAAAATCAAAGGAGTGACATGACTCATGAAAGTGGATTGAATTGTAGGTCAGCTGAATACCCAATTGACTAAATGATATGCATACGAGTGCCATGTTCAAAGGTGACAAACAAATGCCATTGGATTTGCAAAATGATTCCCTTCCCTTAATTCCCCCATCATGATTGATGAGCGACTCTTTTCATTTTTAAGAGTTCAAGGAGGGTAACAAACACTCGTTTAAGATCATCTGAAGACAATTCCATTCCCATATATTTCACAAACCCGAGAAAGGAGGGGTTTGTTCCCAAAAAAGGGTCTCTCAATGTTTAGTTTAACGAGTCCAATGAAATAAAATTCAGCATTGTTCATATTTAGAGAGTCTGAATGAAGACAAAAGAAAACTCCAAAAGGTCCTTTTTCATAAAATAGTCTATCCAAACCAAAAAAGAGACAACCTACTGTTAGAGAGATGACTCTTCAAATACTTTTACGAGAATGAAGAATACAAGTACTCGACAATCTTTTCATATTTAGGGAGTCCAAAAAGAGCTTAAAGGAGACTCCATTAGGTCTTTTTTAACGCTGAACAATTTTACGAGCCTAATGTTGAAATATTGTAACTTCAAAGAATATTCTATATGTATTTCTTTGTGGTCCCCGATGGTCCTACTGGGAGAACCACTTGTATTACTTTGTGCCCCGATGCTCCTAATTGGAAGAACTAATAAGAGTCATGAGGCAGTCCCCGCTAATTATAAAGGTGGGTCATTAGCACCCCAGTGTGGTTACTTGAGCCTACATGTGTAACTCGAGCCTACATGATTGACTCGAGCCTACATGACAGATGAGTTAAATTAAGTGAATGGATGAATATAAATAGAGGTGTAGTGCTCCTCATTTTGAACACACACTCTCACTTGTGTAGCGCATTAGTGGAGAAGAGAAGTAGTTGTAGAAGGAGGACGATCAGGCTTTGATCTCCTTGCTAGTTTTATCTTTTATCTTTTATCTTTTTGGGGCATCTATATTGAGGAAGCTTTTGTTGGGTTTTTCCCTTTAGGGTTTTCCCATTATAAATATTTGTGTTCCTTTTGTATGGTTGTGCTTGTTTATCTTTCAGTGATCCTGTTTATATGCTTTTGTTATGAAAATGAAATGAAGTACTGATGTCTTAGCTAAGCATATGAAAATTTAACATGGTATCAGAGCCACCCTAAAAGAAGACATTGTGCAGGTAAATAATCTATGGATTATTATTTTTTGGGGGTCTCTATCCATTATCGATCAGCAAAAGAAGGCTAGACTGACTCTCCATTGAAGGGTGCATCTTTCTGTCAAAGCGGAATTCAATTCCGAGCATTTTCGGTTTTGGTGCGGAAAATTAGGGCTTTCTACAGAAGAATAATTTTTAAGTGAGCCTAGAATAGGATTTTTATCCTCATCAAAATCGAAGTTTAGAGACTTGGATCAAGAAATTTGGTTGGGTGAAACTCTGGGAAAGTCAAACCCTAGTTTGACCCCGATCCAGAAAAACCCTAAATACTAAAACTACTAAGTTTTGGTACATTCGCTATATCCTACGATTGGCAAAGGATCAGGTGTTTCAAATTGCAGAGGACAAATATAAAATCCTGATTTACACTGTATCCAAAATTCAGCATCATATTCGCTATATTCTGGGAGATATGATCCCTCCAAGTTAGGGTTCCATCCTCTTCTAGAATTCATCCCTAAATAGGACACCTGGGGAGAATTGTTATAGCATGGGATACAGAGGTCCAAATGGAATTCCTAAAGATGTTCTAGAAATAGAATTTCCTTTAATTTCTTTTATCCAAATTTCAGAACCTGAAGATGAACCAGTGACACGTGGCATGCCATACAACTGCACTATTCTGAACAGTCCTGTAACAAGACACCTTGGGGAAATGATCATAAATTAAAATTGGTGAAACCAATTCTGATGAAACTTATGCTGTTGGATCAAAAACATGTGAGGTTACCTCAATGAAAAATTTCAAACATAGAGGAGCAGCAATTTCAGAGATATCACAGAAACAGTAATAGGAATGTCTGCAGAAGAAATTGGAAAACTAGGGCTTCCTGTTCCGGAAGCTTCCCTCCACTGTTTTCAGAAAAGGAGTACATTAGACAGATCCATTTGAAGAGATATATATTTCTATCCAATAATATCTGAAAGATTCCAAGTTTTGAAAATTAGGGTTTCTCTGACAAACCCTAGATCAGCCAGCTCCGAAAGCGGGACGAACACCTCAAATCGGTAAGATCTAATCTTTTGTTATTTGCATTTGAGGTTCTCATTTCAAAATGATCTATCACATTAGATTGATGATAAGCTTGGTGAAGTTGAAAAATTACAAGCATGGAAGTATTTGATCTCTCTGAAGAAAATTAATTGGACACCTACATGAGTAGGGAGGTTCCAGTTCTAGAGGGAGATGAGCCTCAAAGACTTACACAACAAGAACTTGATCAAGGCCAAGAAGATCATTGTTGATTCATTCATGGATCAACTTATAACACAAGTGTCTTCCCTAAAGACACCGAAGATGTTTGATTCCTTGATCAAGCTATTTTAAGAACTTAAATCAGAAGATGGCTTTGAGAATACAGTTGAAGAATGTGAAGATCCAGAATGCAGAACAACTTGAAGCGATAGAAGAAGAATTATGTAGAAGTGGTGATAGCCACCTTGAATGGCCTCCCAGGATCATGGGATTCATTCATGTGAAGAATGTATGCCAAAATTAAGTGAATACTTTCAGCTCGACTAATAAGAAGATAAGAAGAAGATGGGAGCAATTGAAGATCAAGCTCTCACCATTCAAAGAATATCCCTCAAGCGATGAGGAATATGAAAAAATCAATTCTTGAAGAACCTTTTATTCATCTTATCATTTGGATAAGAAATGATGATTTCATGAATGAAGAAGATGATAAAAAAGAATGATCAAGATGGTGTCTACCCACGAAACAAATAAAAGTAAGTATTCAATTTCCATTTCATGATATTGTTTTGTTATGCATTTGATTGTATTCAGTTGATGTGTTATGCATGATAGATTGTTTAAATTAATACTACTAATATGCATGTGATGGGTAAGTAGCTTATGGCACTATACAACTCTCCTGTGCTACTTATCAAACCTCTTTGCTGATATATTGGATTAGTGCACAATCTCAATGATGTCATGGTAGAGATAGAAGGAATCTAGAAAGTTTCCGTGAAATATGGATCAATGTTGTATTGGCTAAATAGTTGCATGATGCATAAGAATTTGTCGTTATGCATATGTTTTATTAAATAGTTCTAACATTTGGTGCATTTGAATTGTAGGAAAGTTCCTATACAACCTCCTACAAGAAAAGAAGGACGAGACTTGTTCCGAAGAACAAGTGATGACAATTCAATAAACATGAATCTGAAGCTCCCAGGGTCAGAGACACCATGACGGAAGAAAGAGCTTCAGAGAGCGGTAGATCCACCTCAAAGGATGAATACCGCCATGGGTATGAGAGATAACTCAAGATGAAGAAAAGAATGCTATAAAAGAAACTATGATCAAAGAATAATAGTTGATCATGGGGAATGATGTATACGATATGATTTCGAGACATAAAGGGAAGTACATAGTATCCTCCATATGGATCTACAAGAACAAGTGTACAAAATCAGGTTTGTGATTTGCCTCAGAAATAATAGACTATGACATGACATACTCTATTGACCAGTATATATCAAGCATAGAACCACCTGTACAGAATGAAGAAGGGAGATAATACTCCACTTTAGGGGGAGTGACTACAGAAGATATATGAGTTCGACACGATATGACATGATGGACAATTTCTTAATGGATCGAGACTTTACCAAGAGTAAAGTGGGTTCCAACCTTCAAAGTTGAATGCAGAAGACTAGGATATGTTGATGATCTGACAAGATGAACTCATGGAAGATGTTATGATGAAATAATACTAGAATGATGTATGGGATATAGTTCCCAAACCAGAAGGAAAGAGTATTGTATCCTCCAAATGGATATACAAAATAGAGCATGCAGCTGACGGAAGTATCGAGAAGTATAAAGCAAGATTTGTGGCCAGAGGTTTCTTTTAGAAAAAGGGAATTAATCCTGAAGAGACACTTACTCCAGGAAGTAAGGGACACTTCCTTCAGAACTATCATGGTAGTTTCTTCCATGGTGAAGTAAAGACAAGGCTTCCTTAATGGTATGATTGAGAAAGAGTTTTACATCGAATAGTCACAAGGATTTGAAGTTGAAGGCAGATGGAATCACACATGCAAGTTGAAGAAGGCCCTCTATGGCCTGAAGTAAGCTCCCAGAGCTTGGTATGGAAGAATAGATAGTTTCTTGTCAAGCATGGGATTTACCAAGAATAAAGCTGATCCTAACCTTTATCTCAAGGTTGTAGAAGATGAACTTGTCATCCTGTTATTATATGTGGATGACTTATCCTTGACAGGAAATGAGAAACAGATCATGGAAAGCAAGAAGAAACTAGTAGAATAATTTGAGATGAAAGACCTTGGGTTAATGCATTATTTCCTAGGTCTAGAAGTATGGCAAAGTTCAGAAGAAATATTTCTCAAATAGGGAAAGTAGGCAGTAGATATATTGAAGAGATTCAATATGTTGGAATGCAAAGTCATGGCCACACCCATGGACTCCAACCTGAAGCTGTTAGCTGATGACTCATCAGAGTTAGTGGATATGACTCATTACAGACAGATCATTGGGTCATTGATGTACTTAACAAATACCATACTAGACATTTGTTTTGCTGTGAACACCTTAAGTCAATATCTTGTTCAACCAAGACGGGTTCACCTAGTAACTGCAAAGTATGTGATGAGATATCTGAAAGGGAATATAGACTTTGGTTTAAATTATGATGGCATCCATGAGTATAGATTGTATGGCTACACAGATGCAGATTGGGACGGAAGTATCTCAGACAGGAAAAGCACATTGGGTAGATGCTTTTGTTTGGGGTCTGCTATGAGTTCATGGTTTAGCAGGAAACAATCCAGTGTTTCTCGTAGCACGGCTGAAGAAAAATACATAGTAGATTGCTCTGCTAAGTTGTGAAGTCATATGGATTCAAAAGCTTATATCAGGTCTCTTTGACCTGAAGATGGATACTACAATGATTCTATGTGATAACCAGATTTGTGATAATAGAGAACCCTGTGTTTCGATTGTAACACATAGAAATCCTGTATTTCTATACTGAATATATATATGATGATGCTTTCAGTATTCACATACTGGAGATACATATGGTGATAGTTCAGCATTCACATACTGAAGATGTAGATGATGATGGTTTGAATGATGATGTACTGATGAAGTCTCTGTCTCGGGTAAAGTTCAAACACTTTCGAGACAAGCTTGGTGTTGTTCGAAAAGACCTTCCTCGAAAGGGGGAGTAGTGATTGTTAGAATAATCAACCCATAGTTAGCTACCTTAGACATTAATTTCATTATTTTTGTCTTATTTTCCTAGTTCATGTGTCCCACCTTGTGCAAGTTGTCATTTACCTATCCATAGTGGTCAAACTTGCCATATTTGAATCATGTAGTGCTTGGGAAACCTCAAGGAATCAAATCTACTTTATTCCTGGCCTCCTAAGCGCCCTTCTAATTTTTCTTCTTTATTCCCTTCTTTTTCAGTGTTTTAAGGCAAATGGAAAAGCTTGACTAGGTGAGGTTGACTAGTTTTTTGTCCTACACATACTCCACTCTTTTCTCCTTGTAAAAGAATGTATGAGTTGTCATTCCATCACTCTTTATCTTTCCTAAGCACTTTTTCCAATTCGTGAGCTCCATGACTGATTTGGGATTAGCTTTTTGCACCTATGGGGGATTTGCTTAATTTTAGTAAGCCTGCTTTATGCTAGATTCGAATTGCTCCTCATGCATTCGAATCCATTATGTAATTATTTAATGATGCAACCTATTATGTTACAGTTTTGTCTATTGTACACTTATTCAATATAGTTTAGTGTTCAGCTCATTATTCAGTCTCTTTTGTGAGTGATTTTGCATGTTCAATTGAAAATTGTTGTGAGTAAAATTAATCTATCACTGGGTTCAATTTCCACATGGTATTAGATCCATTGTAGATCAATTTCTCTCCTTCAAAATTGTTTTGCAGGTTCGACATCAGTGACTGGGAGCCTTCTACTGACAGCCGGGACAATTTCTAAGCTATGGATCAATCTCAGAAGATCATCTTGAATCCCTTCAATTTCTTTGAATGGAAACCAAAGATGGAGATAATATTGAGAGAGAAAGGCCTCTACAGGGTGACTATGGCAATAGAAGCAGAGCCCAATGCAGCTGCAGAGAAGATAAAATGGCACAACAAGAGGGATGAGGCCTATGGTCTCCTGTGTCTGAGTATTTCCAGAGACCTCCTCTTCCATCTTGATGGATTGACATCACCGAATGAAGTATGGGAGAATATTACTGATCTTTTTGGAAAGACAGATGAGATGAGGGGACATCAAATCGAAAATGAACTGATCTCCCTGAGTCCAAATAGCTTTGAATATCTGCAACTCTATTTCTCCAAGTACAAAGCACTTGTTTTGCAGTTGAAACAGTGTGGGATCGAAAAGAAGGATGATCAGCTGGTCTTGGCCATTCTCTCGAAGCTTGGCCCTAACTATTCATTGTTTGTTTCGACCTTCTATGCCACAAAACTGACATCTCGAACTTGGAAGATGCCTAGCCTTGCAGATTTCATGGAATCTCTCACACAAGAACAAGACAAGCTAGTGATGATGAGCACCATCAAACCATCCAAAGATCAAGCTCTGATTGCTGGATATTTGAGGGTGGATTCAAAATTAAAAAAGAAAGCTAAAAATCCACTTGAGCAAAAGAGAGACAAGAAACAGTCTCCAGAGGAGCCACAAGGTTCCAAGAATAATAACCAGAAGAAGAAAAACAAAGGAGAAATGAGCAAGTGCGCATACTGCAATAAGGGAAATCACACTGAAAGCTCTTGTATGAAGAAGCAAATAGACATGCTGACCCAACTCCTAGAGAAGAATGACATCTCCCTTCCAGACAGCTCAAAGAAGAGAGAAGGAGGATCAAGTTCAGATGACAGAGAGAGAGAGTTCATGCATTGGTTGTTGGTACATCAAGCTCACCCAATTTTATCAATGATTCTGGAGCTTCAAGACGCATGGTTTCGACCAAGGAGGCCTTCTCCTCACTTGACATGTTGAAGGGACCACCTATAGTACTGGGAGATGACTCTCTCACTGAAAGTTTGGGCAAAGGGAGGATTGATCTTGATCATGGTCAGTTCAGCAATGTGTTGTATGTTCCTGGTCTTGCCTCCAACCTCTTGTCAGTGTACCAGATGACTCACACTAGGTCTCCTAAGAAGGTCATATTCTCCCCTGATGAAGTTGATATCACAGAGATCTCAAGTGGTAAATTCATTGCAAAAGGAGTTGTGAATCATGCTCAGAAGGTATACATGTTCTCACACTTCCTACCCTACTCAAACCCCTCTTCTCTTCTGATTCATGCTAATGAAGCAAACAAGCTTTGGCATGAAATATTTGGCCACCTAAATTACAAGTATTTTTCTGATCTTAGTGAAAAAGAGATGGTCATAGGGTTTCCCAAGATAAAATTTTCCAAAGGAGTCTGCCAAGGTTGTATCCTAGGAAAACACCCAGAGCATAAATTTGAGAGAGCTAGTCATGAGAGAACCTCTGCGCCCATCAAGCTGATCCACAGTGATGTTGCTGGCCCATTCCCTCATATGTCCATGATTCAGGCCAAATATGCATTGACTTTCATAGATGACTTTTCCAGGTATTGCTGGGTTTACTTCCTGAAACACAAGTCTGAAGTTTTTGGCCTCTTCAAAGTCTTTAAGGCTTTGGTTGAAAACCAGTCTGGGAGGAAACTCAAGGTCCTCAGATCTAACAATGGTGGTGAGTATGTCAAGTCTAAGTTTATTAATTATTGTACAGATGCAGGTATTCAGATGCAGCATTCTATCCCTTACACACCACAACAAAATGGTGTTGCTCAGAGGAAGAACAGATCACTGAAGGAGATGGCAACATGCATGATGGAGGCCAAAAATTTGCCACCAAAGTACTGGGCCGAAGCTATCAACTGTGAAGCCTATATCCAGAATAGGGTTCCTCACAAACAACTTTATGGTATGACTCCTTTCAAAGCATGGAGTGGGTACAAGCCAGATGTGACCCATTTCAGGATTTTTGGCTCAAGGGCTTGGGCTAGAATTCCAACAGAAAAGAGAAAGGATTTTCAGCCCCAAAGCCAAGAGTGTCTATTTGTTGGATACTCTAAAGATTCAAAAGGGTACATACTGATAAATTTGAGCACAAATAAATCCTTCATCGAAAGGTGTGTTTAGTTTCAAGAAGAATCCCTTGCAGCAGTGGAAGTTGGAGAAGCCTCTTCACCACCTGAACCTCTGAAAGTAAGTGAAGAGTTTGTTGAACATGCTGATTCTGATTTTTCTAATGGAGATGAGTTTATTGCAGACCCTAACATCCCTACAAGGCCAAAATGGGCATCCAAGACACTACATGCAGCAGGAGAGCTAGTTGGGGATCCCAATGACCCAAGGAGGACTAGATCTCAATTTGAGAGTGGTCTGTGCATGAAGGATCCTAGATGTTTGTTGTATCTGACACATACTAGACCTGATATTTCTTATTCAGTAAGTGTGGCTTCTAGATACATGGATCATCCTCATGAGATCCATTGGAAATCAGCCAAAAGGATCCTTAACTTTGTTCAGGGAACAAGGACACATGGGATTTTCTATAAAGCAAAATCTGATCTTGATTTGATTGGATTTACTGATAGTGATTGGGCAGGTGATAGCACAGATAGAAAGTCCACATTAGGATATGTGTTCATGTTTGCAGAAGGGCCAATCAGCTGGTCAAGTAAGAAACAGAGTGCCATTGCACTCTCATCTACAGAAGCAGAGTACAAAGGAATTGTTAATGCAGCAACTCAATGTTTATGGTTGCAGGGATTACTTGGAGAGTGTGGCTTCGAATCAGAGTACTCATTTACCATCTATTGTGATAAACAGAGTACCATTCGAATCTACAAAGATCCAGTTCAGAAGCAGAGAACCAAACACATTGAGATCCATATGCACTACATCAGAGAGCTTGTGCATGATGGCACCATTCACCTACTCTTCTGTTCATTTTCAGAACAAGTAGTTGATATATTCACCAAAGAATTTTGTGAGAAGACCTTCAGCAATCTCAAATCACTGGTGGGGATTGCTGATCATGCTGTGAAGCATGAGTGAAGACAATATTTCCAAATTTTGTTTTATAGTCCATGTTTAAGGGAGGATTTTCCCATGTGGTTTTTGCCTCTTTCCTTGGTTGTATGGACATGCAGTATGTAAAGGGTGACTAAGCCTTGTTGCTAGGCCCTATAATTTTCTGATATATTACTCATAAGTTAGGATTAAGGGGGGGTGTTAGAATAATCAACCCATAGTTAGCTACCTTAGACATTAATTTCATTATTTTTGTCTTATTTGCCTAGTTCATGTGTCCCACCTTGTGAAAGTTGTCATTTACCTATCCATAGTGGTCAAACTTGCTTTATTTGACTCATGTAGCACTTGGGAAACCTCAAGGAATCAAATCTGCTTTATTCCTGGCCTCCTAAGCACCCTTCTGCTTTTTCTGCTTTATTCCCTGCTTTTTCAGTGTTTTAAGGCAAATGGAAAAGCTTGACTAGGTGAGGTTGACTAGTTTTTTGTCCTACACATCCTCAACTCTTTTCTCCTTGTAAAAGAATGTGTGAGTTGTCATTCCATCACTCTTTATCTTTCCTTAGCACTTTTTCCAATTCGTGAGCTCCATGACTGATTTGGGATCAACTTTTTGCACCTATGGGGGATTTGCTTAATTTTAGTAAGCCTGCTTTATGCTAGATTCAAATTGATCCTCATGCATTTGAATCCCTTATGTAATTATTTAATGATGCAACCTATTATGTTACAGTGTTGTCTATTGTACACTTATTCAATACAGTTTAGTGTTTAGCTCATTATTCAGTCTCTTTTGTGAGTGATTTTGCATGTTCAATTGATAATTGTTGTGAGTAAAATTAATCTATCACTGGGTTCAATTTCCACAGTGATGTTGCAGTGGGATTGTATCATCCCTAGGAACTTTCCCTAAAGTGATCCAGAGACCTCGATCCTAGAGAATGAAGAGGGATTGTATCATCCCGTGACATTTGTCCAAAAGTGATCCGGTGACCTCGGTTCTCGAGAATGAAGAGGGATTGTATCATCCCGGGACATCTGTCCAAAAGTGATCCAATGAACTCGGTCCTTGAGAATGAAGAGGGATTTTATCATCCTGGGACATCTGTCCAAAATAGATCCGGTGACTTCAGTCTTCGTGAATGTGGTGGGATTGCATCATCCCTAAACATCGGTTCAAAATGTATCTAGAGGTCTCAGCCCCCATGAATGTGGTGGGATTGCATCATCCCTGAACCTCGGTTCAAAATTTATCCGGAGGTCTCGACCCCCGTGAAAGTGGTGGATTGCATCATCCCTGAACCTCGGTTCAAAATGTATCTAGAGGTTTCGGCCCCCGTGAAAGTCGTGGATTTCATCATCCCTGAACCTTGGTTCAAAATGTATCTGAAGGTCTTGGCCCCCGTGAAAGTGGTGGGATTGCATCATCCTTGAACCTTGGTTCAAAATGTATTTGGAGATCTCGGTCCCTGTGAATGTGGTAGGATTGTATCATCCTTGAACTTCGGTTCAGAACGGATCCGATGACTTCGGTACTCGAGAATGTGTGTTGATCCCGTAATTCCTAGAGGAAGGATTGTTTGAGTTCCACATCTGTGTTGATCCCATAATTCCAAAAGGAAGGATCGTTAGTAACTCCGTAAAGACCTAAATCCTGTAATTCCGAAAGGAAGGATCATTGAATTGATCTCGTAATTCCAATAGGAAGGATTGTATGAGTTCCACAGATGTGTTGATCCTCTAATTCCAATAAGAAGGATTGTTTGAGTTCCACATCTGTGTTGATCCCGTAATTCCGAAAGGAAGGATCGTTAGTAACTCCGTAAAGACCTAAATCCCATAATTCCGAAAGGAAGGATCATTGAATTGATACCGTAATTCCAATAGGAAGGATTGTTTGAGTTCCATAGATGTGTTGATCCCATAATTCCAATAGGAAGGATTGTCTGAGTTCCACAAATGTGTTGATCCTGTAATTCTGAAAGGAAGGATCGTTAGTAACTCCATAAAGACCTAAATCCTGTAATTCCAAAAGGAGGGATCGTTAGTAACTCCGTAAAGACCTAAATCCAGTAATTCCAAAAGGAAGGATCATTGGTAACTTTGTAAAGACCTAAATCCCGTAATTCCCAAAGGAAGGATCATGATGATTTTTTTATGATAATGATGATGTACTGATAGAAAGATCAGATGTTGCTGATGATGATGATGTTCTCTGATTGAAAGATCAGAAGTTGCTGCTGATGATGATGTTCTCTGATCGAAAGATCAGAAGTTGCTGCTGATGATGATGTTCTCTGATTGAAAGATCAGAATATGATGATGATGCTGTTGCTGATGATGATGATGTTCTCTAATCGAAAGATCAGAATATGATGATGATGATGTTTCTTTGATCGAAAGATCAGAAGTTGCTGATGATGATGTTCTCTGATCGAAAGATCAAAATATGATGATGATGATGTTTTCTGATCGGAAGATCAGAAGTTGCTTATGATTATGATGTTGCTGATGATGATGATGTTTTATGATCAGAAGATTAGAAGTTGCTTATGATTATGATGTTGCTGCTGATGATGATGTTTTCTGATCGGAAGATCAGAATGCGATGATGATGATGATGTTTCTAATCGAAAGATCAGAATGTGATGATGATGAGATAATGATGATGATGATGCCGTATTATCAAAGTATGATGATGATGACGTACTGATCGAAAGATCAGAATATGATGATGAGTTGATGTTAGAGTATGATGACGTTCGGTTGATGATGTTTCTGATCGAAAGATTAGAGGCTGATGATAATGATGATTCTGATTGAAAGATCAGAGTGTGATGATGATGATATTTTGATGATGACGAAGTTGATGTTTTGATGATGTTTTGATGATGATGTTTCTGATCCAAAGATCAGAGTATGATAATGATGTTGTTGGTGATCGAAAGGTCAAAGTGCTGAAGATGTTGCTGATCGAAAGGTCAAAGTGCTGAAGATGTTGCTACTGATTGAAGAGTCAAGATGCTGAAGATGTTTCTGATCGAAGCGGTCAAAGTACTGATGATGCTGAAGACTAAAGATTGAAGATGAAGACTACATGATGTTGAAAAGCTTCCAATTATTTATAGATGTATCACCTTGATGATGTTGATGATGTCCTCTATCTCTCTCCTATTATTGTTGTTGTTGATGTTGTTATAGAATACCCTTCTCGTTAAGGAGTGTTGAAATATTGTAACTTCAAAGAATATTCTATATGTATTTCTTTGTGGTCCCCAATGGTCCTACCGGGAGAACCACTTGTATTACTTTGTACCCCGATGCTCCTAATCAGAAGAACTAATAAGAGTCATGAGGCCGTCCCCTCTAATTGTAAAGGTGGGTCATTAGCACCCCAGTGTGGTTACTTGAGCCTACATGTGTAACTCGATCCTACATGATTGACTCGAGCCTACATGACAGATGAGTTAACTTAAGTGAACGGATGAATATAAATAGAGGTGTAGTGCTCCTCATTTGGAACACACACTCTCACTTGTGTAGCGCATTAGTGGAGAAGAGAAGTAGCTGTAGAAGGAGGAGGATTAGGCTTTGATCTCCTTGCTGGTTTTATCTTTTATCTTTTATCTTTTTGGGGCATCTATATTGAGGAAGCTTTTGTTTGGTTTTTCCCTTTAGGGTTTTCCCAGGATAAATCTTTGTGTTCCTTTTGTATGGTTGTGCTTGTCTATCTTTCAATGCTTTTGTTTATATGCTTTTGTTATGAAAATGAAATGAATTACTGATGTCTTAGCTAAGCATATGAAAATTTAACACCTAAAAAGAACAAAAAAAGACTCGGAACTTTGATACTGAGTTCTGAGAGTGTGACCAAAGTATCGAAACAAACGGTTGGGGACTTTTTCCATTTTAAAGAAGTACGAAAAAGTCAAAAACAAACTTCCCATAGATTTTCACTATTTTTATTGCTACCTCTCCAAAAATCAATAGAAACGTTAATCTCTCGAAAATTGACTTTTAATGAGTCATATGGATGGATTTTACAATGATAATGACATTAAAAAACCCTAAAAATAGCTATAAAAGTTATTTCAAATAGTAAAAATCAAAACATTTTACTATTTACCACTTGTCAAGAGCATTTTGGAGCAACTTTGAGCCAGATATTCAGCTGCTAATTCTGGGAGATCCAGCCATTCGATTTGAGCGCCGTCAGAGCTAGGTAAATGAAAAAACCCTAAAATTTCATTTTTAAGCATTTATTTTTTTATTTTAGGAGGGTTTTGGGTCATTTTAGGCAGGCCCTAAACTAAAAATGCGGGCACCACTCCTACCCCTTACGGGATAGGCAGTGCACCATGAGAACTGTGCTCATTACTTAGCGCTCAGATGGTGCTACCACTCTATGCAAATAGAGCTTAGTCGGTGTCAGTTGTGAGCTTGAAAAAATGTATGTATAAGCAAAAACACAAGATTTTGATTGATTTTAATGATTGGGTATGTTTTTAACTAGTCCATAAATGGTTTTTGGCAGGTTTTCAGTGGTAAAAAATGGTGATATGGAAGCAACGGAAGCATGATGAGGATGATTCCCTTGCTGAAAGAAATGAAAGATGTATAGCTGTATTGAGGAACTACGACATCCTCAAATTATTCCGCACACCTAGTATGGTGTCTCATGAGAGATTACCAGAGTATATACTCCATATGTGGAACCCATAACAACAATAATTCGAGGTGGGGGCACATGTGTTGACCATTGAGGTAGAAGACATCTACTTCTTAACTGGATTGTCGAGACGAGGTGAACCGATTTCATTGATTGGTTCCCGTGGAGGGGATGTGACTACCCAGGAGCTCATTGACCGTTACTTCCTTCCCAGTACTAGAACTTCAGGGAAGAAGATTCCCATCAAGGCAGTGATGGATGTTCCTCTTCGCACTCTTATTTTCACCATGCAGAGGCTAGCTGGGAGCCAAGGGCCTCATCAGGATTCTAGAGAACAAATGTTATATGTGATAGAGGCGATGGCACCTACAATTTTCAACTGGGCAGAGCCATTGTTACTGGTCTTTAAGGACCAGCCTACCAAGTGTCGAGAGCGAAAACTAAAATAGTTTGGCTATGGTTCTATCTTAACCTATTTATTTTTTGGTGGGTCCCTCATCTGAGGCCCCAAGTGGTTTATCCTGAGCTGAGGGAGAGAGACCCTCGTATGCTGAGATGGGTTAGGATCATGGCCTGTACAAGAGAAGGAAGAGGGAAGGTGAAGTTCGGGACTCCATTCTTCCGATGGCTTAGTGACTTGATCCTCATGCTTAAGGATTATGCTTATGTAGGCACTGATTTCATGGGTGACCCTGACCTGCCGCTTCCACCTAGAGGGAAGTGAGGAGACATGGGTAATAAATAAAACCCTAAGATAGATATTTGTGTTTTTTGTATTTTAATGTTTTTTATTTTTTTATGTACAGTAATGAGACCTTAAATTTTCATGCAAATGTTGTAGCTGCACGACCTGGGGGATCATCCCTAGTGGACAGATGAGAGGGAGCTCAATTTGTTCAATGGGGTGATTACCTAATGCATCCATTGATGATCTCCTGATGCGATATCAGAGGCACACAACAGGAGCGCCAAGCCGCTTCATCTGTCTGCTACGCAGAGTAGTGCAGACTGTTATATTCTACCATGAGAATCACTAGTTCTTACATGATGTATCACTGAAAGTTGCCATAGCTTCATAATTTTTGTATGATTTTGTGCTGCTTCAAAGCCAGAGTGCTTCAGATGAGGTCTCGTGACCTATTTTTAAAAAAAGACTTATATATATATATATACTTTTGCCTCCGATGTTTATGATTCAAACGGGAAATGTATTTAATGTTTATTTACAATGTTATGAACCATGTTTAACTTTCATGCTATGAATGCGCAATATACCAGTCTAAGATATAATTTGCTAATGAATCAACAACGACATTATCTTCCCTAGGGATATGCCTATAAGTAATGAATTCAAATGACCTTTCCAGTAAACGTACCCTCTGATAGAGACATAGTAGTATAGTGTTTCTGATGGTGTAAACATGGTTTAAATGACAAACCACAAATTGCGAGTCCATGAACACTACCAAGTCACGAATGTCTCGGGATACAACCTCAGTCAAAAGACCTATGACTACTTCATACTCAGTGATATTGTTGGTAGAAAGACCAATACAAATTGCTCCTAAACTTGCTAGATCGTGTGCAGGGGAATACAAAACCCACGGAACTAAAGCAAGGTTCAGGGTATGGTGAAAATCCCTATCGACGAAGCCATAAAAATCCATCTTATCTACATAACCAAAACATGGTATAAACAGTCTAGACATTAAACTCGAAACCATATTGAAAGTACCAAAACACATTGAAAAGTCAAATAATGTTCATATATACAAGGTACCATACATGAATGATCTAGGCATAGTACCTCTTCAGGTACAACCCATTGCGAGGTTTCCTGAAGGGGACTCCATCATAATCCATGAGCTCCTTGGCCCCTTTCTCTAAAACCTTGGAAATGATAAAAGGACCATACCACATTGATTCAAACTTCCCTTTTCCTAGCTTGTCATGTCTCTGATCATAAGTCAGGACTAGGTCACCTTCATTAAACACACGAGGCTCAATAGATTTATTGTATTGTGCCTTGACGCATTTCTTGTGTGCCTCATTAACCAAGGAAACATCTCGTCTAGTTTCGTCAAGGTTGGTTAAGTATAAAAACATTTCTTCCTTAGTAGAAGTATTAGGGAGAAGTTCAACGTCAAGTTTCAAAGATGGAATCTAACACTGAATAAGTAGGACAACTTCTAGTCCATATACTAATTGAAAGGGTGTAAAACCAGTTGCTATTTTCAATGAAGTTCTATAATCCCAAAGAGAAGAGAAGAGAGTCTGGTGCCAGTTGGATTTGTGATCTCCAACCATCCAACGTAGCATAGTTTTTAAAACTTTGTTAATGGCCTCAACTTTACCATTAGCTTGCGAATAATAGGGAGTTGAGTTTTCATGGCAAAAACCTAACTTAGCACTTAATTCTACCATCATCTGATTCCATAAATGTGATCCGTGATCAGTGAAAATAGATTGAGGAACTCCAAACTTAGCTATTAAATGGTTGAAAAGGAAGAGGGCAGCAATCTTACCATCCTTTTCATATGTAGGCATAGCCTCAGCCCACTTAGTGAAATAACCCATGACTACTATGATGTAACCATGCCCCCCGGCTGAGGTAGGCTTACAATGCATAAAATCTATCCCCCATTTGGCGGAAGGGCCAACGACAATGACGTGGTGTAATGGAGTAGGGTGGGTATGCTTTTTCAGGTAAAAGTGTTGACAGGGTGGGCATTTCTTAACAGCCTCATGACAATATTTAAAAATAGAAGGCTAGAAATAGCCATCGTGCATAATTTTTTGAGCTGTAGCCATCCTAGAAAGATGACCTTCACATGCCCCAGAATGGCATTCATTAAGAACTTGTTCAGCCTCTTCATGGGTGAGGCATCATCAGAGAATGGTATCTATACCACGTCTATACAATGTATCATTGAGGATAAGATAGTACTTTGTGTGGTGACGAATGCGGCGATGATACTCACAAGATATAGTAGGCTGAATCACTGAGCTGATAATCCGTGAAAGCACAGGGATAAATTCATCCATGGGTTAGTTGTGCTTATTAGGAACATAAATTCATCCAGGAATGAATCACTGAGCTTATAATCCATGAAAGCACATGGAATATCACACATCAGTTCGGAAAAACTAATGACTTCTTTGAAGTAGCTTTGGCAAATTCTAGGTCAAACTCCTGTAGGATAACAATTCATTGGGAGTATTTCCCCCCTAGCACCTGATGAGTCATGATGTAGTACATAGGGTTTTGGTCTGCGAGTATAGTAGTGGTGCGAAGCAGGATGTAGTGACGAAATTTCTGGACAGCAATGACTGTAGCCAATGCTAGCTTCTCCACAAGCGAGTATCAAGTTTTGGAATCAAGAAGATTCTTACTGGTGTAATAAATCACTTGTTCTAGGCCATTCTGGTCCTCTTAAGCTAAAACCATTCTGATAGTAGTAGTAGAGGCAACAACATACAAGAGAAAATCCTTTGATTAATCCGGGGGGTGTATGATGGGTGAATGAGTCAGAGCATGTTTAAGATTATCGAAGGCTCACTGGGCCTAGTTATCCCAAAAGAATGGAGTGTTATTTTTAAAGAGATGCATATAACCATGTATTTTCTCAGTGAAGTTACAAAAAAAATGACGAAGACATTTTTCCTTCCCTTGCAAACTTTGTGTAACACCCCGGTTTTGACCCCATTTGCATGATGTATATAATGTAATTAATCGTGGTGAGGAGCTAAAGGAAAAAGCCCCACCATCGATTTGGTTGTGTATGTTTCGACAATGGGGATAGTTGCCGATGGTATATCGTGCTATCTGGCAGATTATAGTTTGGCATCATGTAAACACGCACATCAATTAAAAATAAACCCACAACCAGCTACGACAGTGCAACGTTAAAATGAAAAGGGCATGATTCCAAAGGATAAGAGTGGGGGGATGTCAAACCTTGGTCTATGGGGGGGGGGGGGGGGGAATCCATGTGTCACCACCCTGTTGTATTGCCCATATTTCCTTGTCTCATCCAACCTCTTTAATGTTTTGGGGAATAGTTGAGGCAGTTATGGCTGGGAGTGGAATGTGGCAGGACTGTCAGTCCTTTCCCACACGCACACTCCACCAGCATGGTTGAACCTCATGTTGGCAAGCAAACCACACACACCACGATGCCATTCTCTCCATTGCCTGTTCACTCCCACGCAGGGATACGCAGGAAGTTGCCTGGGTCTCCACCTTTAGGATTGTGGTCTGGGGAATTCAATCCACATAGGGGGAGACGTTCTGTTTTCCTCATGCACCGAACAGAGTTCTCCTTTGGTTTTGTGCATGCAGCGAGCTGAAGAGCGGCTTCAAGAGCACGAATTCTTCGGTGTATGTGAGATAGTCGTGGTTTTCATCCACGATTCGGGCTTGTTGTTGGTTTAACCCGTGATTTGGGTTGCTGTCATTCTTGCCACGATTTTTGGATGCTATGGAGAGTCTAATTTCCTTCTTCCATTTAAGACTGTGCATGTGTTTCCTTCTTCCATTTTTGGACTATGTTTTTCCCCTTGCGCACAGGTTGAAAGTTGTTCTTCCCCATTTTTCTGTCTGTGTAAATTTATTCAACGTTGCGTTGAGGAGCTGTGTGCCGTGGGTTCGTTGATGTTGGGTGACTGCTGATTTCCAAATCCGTTGGCTGAGTTTTCCCATGTCTACGTTGGGAGTTTGGCTTCTTTTCTGTTTTAAGACTGTGTAAAGTTGCCATAGTTTTCATTGTGAGTGGGGTTGCTGAAGTACCCTGGTTTCGTTGTTGAGTTGTTTTGGCCACGCTAGGGCCAAGAAAAACTTTGGAGTGTGGTTGGACATGAACTATGTTTTGCCTCTTGTTGGGGATTGTCACCCGGTTGTCCTTGCCTTCTTCACAGAGCTATGAAGGGATTGTTTTGCTGCAGTATGCAGTGGTTGGTCTTCGGACTGTTGAGAGTGGGATTAGAGGCTAGGTATGCTTGAGAAGACTGGTGTTGAGGCCACCAGCTTAGCATTAGCCTTCCTAGCTCCTTGATGACCTGGTAAAACCCTGTTGTGTGGGTTTGGTTGATTGGAAAACCTTGGCTATGTGTAAGCCTCCATTGACCCTTAGTCCTTGAGGAATCATGCCCAGCTCGGGGGTGGCAGTGTTGCTAAGAGATTGATGAGCACCCTGGCCTATGGTTGGGTGGAACGTTGCAGCGATGTAGCTGGTTGTGGGGCGAGTTCTTCATTAAAAGATAAGTACTCTTGACTATTTTATCTCTGCAATTATATCTACTGCTCCATGAATTATGATGAACATGTTAAATGCTGGAATGTGTGTGTTGCTTCCGCTGAATGTTGAGTAACTATGTATCCTTGTATGTTTTATGCATCTTAGCATGCATTATGTTAAGTTTTTAATATCAGCATTTATCCTTGTTCATGTTCATGGGGCTGTTTGCCCGTTTGATTGGTGTTAGTAGCGTCATCTTCGCCTGTCAGAGGGTCGGGGACGTGACACTTTGGAGTTCAAGCAGGTTGGTTGGGACAGGTAAAGCAAGTTTTGAGTTCTCCTTTGGTTTTGTGCATGCAGCGAGCTGAAGATTGGCTTCAAGAGCACAAATTATTCGGTGTATGTGAGATAGTCGTGGTTTTCATCCACGATTCGGGCTCGCTGTTGGTTTAACCCGCGATTTGGGTTGTTGTCGTTCTTGCCACGATTTTTGGATGCTGTGGAGAGTCTGATTTCCTTCTTCCATTTCAGACTGTGCATGTGTTTCCTTCTTCCATTTTTGGACTGTGTTTTTCCCCTTGCGCACAGGTTGAAAGTTGTTCTTCCCCATTTTTCCTGTCTGTGTAACTTTCTTCAATGTTGCGTTGAGGAGCTGTGTGCTGTGGGTTCGTGGATGTTGGGTGATTGTTGATTTCCAAATCCGTTGGCTGAGTTTTCCCATGTCTATGCTGGGAGTTTGGATTCTCCTCTGTTTTAAGACCGTGTAAAGTTGCTATAGTTTTCATTGTGAGTGGGGTTGCTGAAGTACCCTGGTTTTGGGTTGCTGTTGAGTTGTTTTGGCCACGCTAGGGCCAAGAACAACTCTAGAGTGTGGTTGGACCTGAACTGTGTTTCGCCTCTTGTTTGGGATTGTCACCCGGTTGTCCTTTCCTTCTTCACAGAGCTGTGAAGGGATTATTTTGCTGCAGTATGCAGTGGTTGGTCTTCGAACTGTTGGGAGTGGGATTAGAGGCTAGGTATGCTTGAGAAGACTGGTGTTGAGGCCACCAGCTTAGCATTAGCCTTCCTAGCTCCTTGATGACTTGGTAAAACCCTGTTGTGTGGGTTTGGTTGATTGGCAAACCTTGGCTATGTGTAAGCCTGCATTGACCCTTAGTCCTTGACGAATCATGCCCAGCTCCGGGGTGGCAGTGTTGCTGAGAGATTGATGAGCATGCTGGCCTATGGTTGGGTGGAATGTTGCAGTGACGTAGCTGGTTGCGGGGTGAGTTCTTCATTAAAAGATAAGTACTCTTGACTATTTTATCTCTGCAATTATATCTACTGCTCCATGAATTATGATGAACATGTTAAATGCTGGAATGTGTGTGTTGCTTCCACTGAATGTTGAGTAACTGTGTATCCTTGTATGTTTTATGCATCTTAGCATGCATTATGTTAAGTTTTTAATATCAACATTTATCCTTGTTCATGTTCATGGGGATGTTTGACCATTTGATTGGTGTTAGTAGCATCATCTTCATCGGTTAGAGGGTCGGGGATGTGACACTTTGGTATCAGAGCTCATGTTGGAACATGGGCCTGAATGGACCACTAAGGTGCAGTGACAAAGGCAGGATTTCTTTCTGCCTAGTAGAGATCAGAATTTGATGACAGCAAAATTCCACAAGATTGTCTAAGTGTTGGAACAGTCGGCTCATCGGAGCACTTAGTGGGAAATACTTCCAATGTAGCAGAGGAGCTAGGTGGAAGTATACCCGATGGGAACAATTGGATGGAAAATTATGGAAAATTTTCTAAGTGCTCGCCGTCCGTCAGTAGAAAATAGATGTTGGGGTCGTCGACACCGTGGAAGAGTTTAGCGGTTGTCAGTCCGCCATTACGGCTGCCGAAGGGACTAAAACGCCGATGCAACAGTGTTAGTGGATCCGATTGTCGACAGTAGGAAAGTTTTGAAATTTGGCTTAAGTGTTAAAAATAATCGATGGAAAATAGTTGATCGAGCGCCCGCCATTGCGGACGGCTAGACAGCTACGCGTCTGACGGGTAAGGCCTTCGACCGCCGACGCAATAAGGAAAGTTTGAAAATTTTTCTAAGGGCCGAAATTGTCAACTATCAGAAGAAGATAGTGTTTTGCGTGCCACTATTTCAGAAGCCAAAAGCACTAGCCTGCCGATACCAATCAAGTTATGCCTCAGCAGATTGGGCCGTCGATCGGAAGAAGATCGAAGATCGTGTTCCGCCATTGCGGCTGTTGATGGAACTATTTCGCCGATGAAAAGAAGAAAATTGATCCGATCAAGCGGCGAAAGGAAGACTAAGAGGAAGGATAAAAGAAAATTTCAAAAAAATTTCTAAGTCTGGGAATCATCGGCCATTGGCAATGGTTAGCGATTAGAGCTTCCGACAGCTGATGAGTTATGGTCCATGGAAATCACAGTAGGATCACTACCTGCCGTTGCGGATGTTTAGTGAATTATCCTTCCGATGAACAGTGCACCCGACTGCCGATGAACAGCGGAAGAAGCTAGTTGCTTTGACCGCTGAAACGTTGGGGAAGGATAGTTTTTTGAGCAGCCGATGTGGCGACGGAAAGAAGAAGAAAAATTCTGAAAATTTTTCTAAGTACAGAAAACGTCGAAAAACTTTAGAGGGTTGGACCGTCGACACGTCGGAGAAAATTAGAGGATTGGTCCGCCGATACGTTGGAAGCCAGAGGAGGATCGGCCTGGAACGTCAAAAAAAATTAGTTGTTTCAACTGCCGATGAGTTTTTTAGCCACAGAATCCACAGATAGTTTATTGCCCGATGTTGCGGATTCCTAAGGAACTATCCATACGATGGATAGTGGTTCTGGTTGTCGACGCAACGGAAAGGATTGTGGTTCGGATCGCCGATACAGCGGAGAAGTTAGTTGTTTTGACAGCCGAAACGTCGGGCTGATAGTCGAAATGAGAGCCGATTCTGCAGAGGAAATTTTGTGGTTTTCAAGTGGGATTTTCCACTAGATTTCGACTGTTTTTCAACAGGATTTTTCAGCAGTTTTTCAGTGGGGTTTACAGGTGGCTGAAGTTGGCACCCAGACCAAAATGCAGTTGTGTGTTTTGCCTAAAATTGGTGAAAACCTTCATTTTTAGAAGTGGTGTGGTTTTCACACCCGAGGTCGGAATGAAGCATGTGGATAGGCATTGGAAAGCTTATCTAGTAGGGAAAAAGGGAAAGTCACCAGAATCTGAGCATGGAGTAGCAAAGTGCTAATGACGGCCGCTACTATCAAATGAACAAATATGGAAAATTGCATGCCCAGAAGTAGCAAAGACCATGAAGGCTAACCAGCTGTTGTGTGGAAGAGGAGTTCCATGCGAGGATGTGGGACTTGAAAAGGGAAGTTTCCTTAAACCCTATCTTGTTTATTATAACTACATTTCCTAAGTTTATAGCTGAAATGTATGAGGATATGCTTTGTGTACATAAGATAGTAAGGATTATACATTTATAATGAGCCACTAATGATAATCATTGCATTGGTGTTGGCATTAGTGGAAAAACCAACGACGACATGGACCTAGCTAAATATGTTGCTGATGCTGATGAATGTGACTAGCAACCCTCTAGAGAAAGGGAGGAGGCAACAAGTCCATAAACAGAAGTTGGTGAGAAAATTCTACAATCTCCTGCAAAGGACCAACCAAATTGGTCATGTCAAGGGTGTAAGTAGGACCCATGAAGGTAAGAGTTTGATTATGATGAATTCCATGGAATGGTAAAGGTAAGAGACCTCGTACAATGTGGAGATTTGAATTTTATACTGCATTCATAGAGAAAGGTGCCATGCCTGTATATATTGATTGAGCTTAGTAGCCCAATGAAAGTAAGTACTGAGGATCTTGATTATAGTAATGCATCTTAGATGAAGTAGTCATGGTTAGGCCATGCATGGTGTGTTGAATGCATAGTATTCCTGAATCAATGCAAGGTAGCATTGAATGGATACATATTAAAAAGATTTTATGAATCTTGTAGTCATGCATTGAATGGATGCATATGAAGGGTGTGAGTGACTGATTGCATAAGTATAGGTGCAAATGTTGTGATGCATTACATGAATGCATTGAGATGAGTGCATGTGATATTATGAATAACTAATGGCTGAAATGATGAATTGATGACAATTCAGGAACCATTTCAAAGGCTGTTATGAATGCAGGATAGTAAGTGCATAAAGATGATAGTAATGATCAATTGGCTACCAAAAATGCTCTATGGAAGAGTAAGGTGGTACAAATGATACACTTGTGAAGTAAGGAGTATCTAAACATTTCATTTAATTGTATGAATGATGTGACTATGCCTTGCAAATGTTAGTATGATAATGATTGCATGAAGTAAATGAGTTTTGGTAATATTGATGTGTTAACAACTGGAAGTATTTGAATTTTATAAATTCTGAAAATGCTTTAGTGATGGTTGCAGCAATGAAAAGGTTATATGCATCCAGAATTACCAAGTGTTTGGTTGATTGAAGCTTAGGGTTCAGGTAGATTATTTAGAGCATGGCACTGAGAGTAAGACCATGACAAATGCCGGAATCTACCATGTGAAAGAGCCAAACCTTATGAGAAGAGTCTCATGGTTGTGAAAATAGTTGGTATGCATAATGGGTTGTTAAATTTGAATTGTGAATTTCGGATTTAAGAAATTGCTGACGACTACTAATCACTATTGCCTTGTATAAGATTGTGTCAGGAGGACGCATTATAAGTGGGTATTCATGTTATGATAATAAGCATAAAATTATAATGGGCATAGTAGAGTTACTTACAAGAGACCCACAAATGAGGATCACCTCATTGCTAAGCAAATGAATTTCTATAGTAGACAGAGTTGTAAATTCCTATTGAATTTGATTACTGATGTCATCACTTGGTTATGGAACAATCAATTTGGATTGTATTATCAGATAATGATTGATTGTTTGGCTATTTGATGAATGTTCCAGGGGTACACACTACAGGAAGATCATGTGTGATGGCCTAGAGGAGCCAAACTTCATGGGGAGGTTTTCCCCTATCTTGGAAATGGGTTTCGGGTGAAACTCCATTGGACATTTTGGAAATGTCTCATCTGCACTACATGTTTGGTAGCAACATGAGTGAGATGGTATAAATTATGTCGGTAAGACATGTGTGGATATGAAATGTAAAAAGGAGTTGGGATGGCTAACCGAGGGACTGTCAACTCAGAGAAGGGAGCCCCATTCCTCCTTAACAAAGGAATACTGCGTCGGCAAATGGATAAGTGTTCTGTGACCCTTGCTAAGAATATGCATGTCAAATTGTTAAAATTCCATATACAGAACATGTTTTGACTTTATTTCCATGACGACCGATTGCTTGAGTATGAATAGGGCCTACATGGCACACACCGGGAAAGGGTGCACACTTTTTCGATGTCAAGTCATGAAAGGGTTTTCAATATTGATTACGCCCTAGGGGGTGGACGCACTCCTGGTGTCTCAATACTCGATAGTGAATGATATGAAATATGATTACGGTTTTAGAGCAATAATGCTGATGAGTTTGCTTATATTGCTTGTGTTGATAGGCTAAATAGATGCAGTTGGGTGTTGCACCCTAAAGGTAAAAGGTAAATGGTTGTTGTGAGGGGTTGCAGAGTAAGGGTTATTGTTGATAGAAGTGTATGTTGGGCTGTTATATGCCTGGGGATTCATAGTAGATCCTAGACCTAGAAATGGTCATGGTAAATTTCCAAGTCCAGTTGACATGAGGATGTACTGGTTGAAAATTAATTATTTGATGTTGAGGAGAAGCCTGCGTGCTGACCTAACATCTAAGTCCATAGGCGATCCCAAGGCTTGCAAATCGAAGCAGGATCCTGTGGACCAACAAGGAAACGCACAATACCGATAAGTATTGGATTATTTTGCTTATGAATATACATGTGTATATGATTTGGTTATGATGTTTTAAGCTCTTGTTCTAGAGATAAAACTGATGAGAATAAACTAAACATGTGAATCTATTCAATGTTTGGATATAGGTATTGCTGGGAGCGAGAACTACGAGAGCATCCTAGGGATGCATGTGGACATGTGACTGTCCTAGAGAGCTCGGATTGAGTGGTAATGAAAAAGGTGCTAGTAAGACTGTGGGGGTCCTAGTATCCGAGACAAAACCATGTGGAGAGACTCCATGGTTTAGAGGTCTGGAATAGACCAAAGACACTAAGTGTCATGACTAAGAAGGATTGGTCCAGCATTCACGGTGAAGTGAAAGAGGCTGAGAGCATGAAAAGCCACAGCGGTGGTGTGGGTTCCAGGATGGAACAAAACAAAAAGGGGAAAAACTCTTGCTGCTCTCTCTTGCCCTTTTAATTATATATATATATATTTATGCATTGTCAAAACAAAAGATTGTTGAATGCATGTATGACTGAAAATGGAATGTGTGTATTTGCTGAAAGTAAATTATGAATGCTGGAATAGTTAATTCCCTACCCAAGAATGGACATGAATGAGCTCATGTGCCTAATGGGAAGGCATGAAAAATATGAAAGTCTCCTTGATGAGACTTGGACTGTCATGCCATTTGGGTAATTGACTGACTGATTTTAATGTCTATATTATGCTTGGTCTGACAAGAATTTCAATGGTGAATTTCACAGGTGAGAAAAGTGAAACCTGGTGGTGCACATTGATCATGGCAGCAGATCAAAAGTTGCTGGACTTGGCTAGAAGTCTCCTTCAAATTATTGCCAAGCCCCAAGAAAATCTTGGGGAGATGCTCAAGATACAGAAAAGGCAGAATGAAATGAACCACCAGATTTTGCAAGACTCTATTGGTTTGCAAAGGGAGGTGAAAAGCCTTCTGGGAGCAATCGGCAGTGGAAAGGAAGGTGGATCAGTGATAGGACAATCATCCAAGCGACCCGTTAAGAAACAGTCTGGGCATGAAGACTCAAAGGAAATTGAGCAGGTAAAGATGAAGCGGCTAGTGAAATGCTGGGAATGCAGAGGACATCATTTACGTCGGGACTTCCCAATGAGGGAACATAATGAGGGCAATAGCCGCAAAGTTCCTAGACTTGGGGATAAGATGAAAGCTGAGAACCAGCAGGAGATGTTCATGGAAGCCGAGGGGCTTAGTCTTGAACGTTCAAAGTAAATAATTGAACGTGGGATAGATCTGCAAAATTTTGAAATTTTGATGTGCAATTGTATATGTATTGTATATGTATTCTTATGTATTGGAACACCGAGGACGGTGTTATTCCAAGGGGGAGGGGAATGTAACACCCCGGTTCTGACCCCATTTGCATGATGTATATAATTTAATTAATCATGGTGAGGAGCTAAAGGCAAAATGCCCACCATCAATTTGGTTGTGTATGTTTCGGCAATGGGGATAGTTGCCGATGGTATATCATGCTATCCGGCACATTATAGTTTGGCATCATGTAAATACGCACATCAATTAAAAATAAACCCACAACCAGCTACGTCAGTGCAACGTTAAAATGAAAAGGGCATGATTCCAAAGGATAAGAGTGGGGGGATGTCAAATCTTGGTCTATGAGGGGGGGGAAACCCATGTGTCACCACCTTGTTTTATTGCCCATCTTTCCTTGTCTCATCCAACCTCTTTAATGTTTTGGGGAGTAGTTGAGGCAGTTATGGCTGGGAGTGGAATGTGGCAGGACTGTCAGTCCTTGCCCACATGCACACTCCACCAGCATGGTTGAACCTCATGTTGGCAAGCAAACCACACACACCACGATGCCATTCTCTCCATTGCTTGTTCACTCCCACGCAGGGATACACAGGCAGTTGCTCGGGTCTCCACCTTCAGGATTGTGGTCTGGGGAATTTGATCCGCACAGGGGGAGATGTTATGTTTTCATCATGCACCGGACAGATTTCTCCTTTGGTTTTGTGCATGCATCGAGCTGAAGAGCGGCTTCAAGAGCATGAATTCTTCGGTGTATGTGAGATAGTCGTGGTTTTCATCCACGATTCAGGCTTGTTGTTGGTTTAACCTGCGATTTGGGTTGCTTTCATTCTTGCCATGATTTTTGGATGCCGTGGAGAGTCTAATTTCCTTCTTCCATTTCAGACTGTGCATGTGTTTCCTTCTTCCATTTTTGGACTATGTTTTTCCCCTTGCACACAGGTTGAAAGTTGTTCTTCCCCATTTTTTTGTCTATGTAACTTTCTTCAACGTTGCGTTGAGGAGCTATGTGTCGTGGGTTCATTGATGTTGGGTGAAACCTGATTTCCAAATCCATTGGCTGATTTTTCCCATGTTTACACTGGGAGTTTGGCTTCTCCTCTGTTTTAAGACTGTGTAAAGTTGCCATAGTTTTCATTGTGAGTGGGGTTGCTGAAGTACCATGGTTTTGTTGTTGAATTGTTTTAGCCACGCTAGGGCCAAGAACAACTCTGGAGTGTGGTTGGACATGAACTGTGTTTCGCCTCTTGTTTGGGATTGTCACCCGGTTGTCCTTTCCTTCTTCACAGAGCTGTGAAGGGATTGTTTTGTTGCAGTATGCAATGGTTGGTCTTCGGACTATTGGGAGTGGGATTAGAGGCTAGGTATGCTTGAGAAGACTGGTGTTGAGGCCACCAGCTTAGCATTATCCTTCCTAGCTCCTTGATGACTTGGTAAATCCCTATTGTGTGGGTTTGGTTGATTGGCAAACCTTGGCTATGTGTAAGCCTGCATTGACCCTTAGTCCTTGAGGAATCATGCCCAGCTCGGGGGTGGCAGCGTTGCTGAGAGATTGATGAGCATGCTGGCCTATGGTTGGGTGGAACATTGCAGCGATGTAGTTGGTTGCGGGGCGAGTTCTTCATTAAAAGATAAGTACTCTTGTCTATTTTATCTCTGCAATTATATCTACTGCTCCATGAATTATGATGAACATGTTAAATGCTGGAATGTGTGTGTTGCTTCCACTGAATGTTGAGTAACTGTGTATCCTTGTATGTTTTATGCATCTTCGCATGCATTATGTTAAGTTTTGAATATCAACATTTATCCTTGTTCATGTTCATGGGGCTGTTTGCCCGTTTGATTGGTGTTAGTAGCGTCCTCTTCGCCAGTCAGAGGGTCGGGGACGTGACACTTTGGAGTTCAAGCAGGTTGGTTGGGACAGGTAAAGCGAGTTTTGAAGCAATATTTAAGGGATCAATCCAAATACCATCCTTGGAGACTACGAAACCTAAGAGACATCCCATCTCAACACAAAAAACACATTTGTGTGGGTTCAGTCGTATCTTATAATGGAGACATTTCAGGAAAATGTCTGTAAGATGTCGAGGATGGTCTTCCTATAGCTGTAAGTGTGCAAGGATATCGTCGAGATACGACTCCACAATGTTCTTAATGTCGTGAAACACATAGGACATGGCACACTGGAATGTGGCCCCAACATTCTTAAGGCCAAAAGGTAACTTCTTATAGGCAAAGGTTCCCCACGGGCATATAAATTTCATCTTATGCTGATCGACGGGAAATATCTCAATCTGAGTGTATCCTGAAAACCCATCCATAAATGAGAAGATGACACTCCTAGCATAGCTATCAATAATATGATCGATGTGTGGAGTCAGAAAGTTTTCCTTGGGACAATATTTATTCAAATCTTAGAAATCAATACAGACTCGAATAGTTCCCTTCTTTTTTATCACATGAATGATATTCGATACCCATTCTGTTAGGGGTACAGGATAGATTAATCTTTCCTTTAGAAGTTTTTTGAATTTGGCTTTGATAGCCGCAGCCTTTCATGGATGGACTTGTCTCAATTTCTTCCTAACTGGTCTGGCTATAGGATATGTTTTTATCTCATGGACTACAATGGATGACTCTATCCTAGGCATTTCTTCATAAGACCAGGAAAAATATCTCAGAATTATTTAAAAAGTGCTTTATACTCTTCAGTTTCATCTATTGAACAATTTTTCCCTATGTGAACATGTTCAATAGTTCCAGACTTGACTGATATGTCGATTGGAACTGTTTTTGTAATGTTGCATAAATTTCCTTCAGACTCAAAATCCTGCAACAAGACAGGTGTTTGTGGACTTTCGACATTATCAGTACCCAAGAGAGATACAAAATCATTATCCATCGAACTGGTACTGGGGAGGAACAAATATCTGTGATGGTGATGCTCCCATACCGATGCATTTGTATTCATAATATCTATAATAGTCTCGTCTAATGGAAAATTTTGGGAAAGATAATCCAGAGTAGGAAGCAAAGGTTCTAACCATTAGGGCGGGTGGTAAGGATCCAAAGCCATCAAATGAAGACCATCTATAGGAACATCAGAAACACATTGGATGGCATCATAAATTGCTTCATGCAGGTTGAGGGAGGATGTCTCAACAACTTGTTTACCCTTAGGATCATAATTAAATGAAGAGATCATATTGGCTGTTGCCATTTCTGTGCTAGAAGGGGTTGACGAAAACACGCCCATGAGGGTGGAGTCTTTCAACATCCCTAACCCAATCAACTGGTAAGGAGGAGGGGATTGACCTAGAAAAGGGATGTTATTTGTCATAGAAGTGGTAGCTCCAGTGTACAAAAATCAATTTGATCAATTGTTACAATTCTTTTCAAATGAGGAAACTCGAGGGTTCTAAATACCGTGGAAGTGACAACAGTCATAGAGTAAAACCATTTTCTCCCTAAGAGAAGATTGTAGTCTAACAGGGAATCCACTACTTCCACTTGAATGGAAACAATTTTCCCCCCTAGCTCAACTAAAAGGGTTGGCATGAGACCGTAGGGATGGAAACCTCTTCCATCAAAGTATTTTAGTGTTGTCAGTGATTTTACAAGCTCGGGAGAGCCAACGTATTTCCAACATGACAAAGACAAAATAGAGGTTGAAGCACCTTCATCTAGAACAATCCTAAATACATTTTTCCAACTACTCTAGTTATGACTTGAAAATCCAGTTGGTGAGGTAATCTAGGTTTAAGGTTCTCTAGATTGAAATGAATCAGATTCATGTCACTTGGGTCCATGGATCCCAAATTGGTTAATAATTTTTTGCGTTGTGTGGGACAGCTTTGGAGCACTTCTAAGGTAGACATTGCACATGGTGCCTGAGCTAGGTCTTCTACAACATTATAGAACTGTGCAGCTCAGGAATTAGGGTTAAAAGCAACCTTCCTAAGAGTACTCTTGGGAGGACACAAAATCATGTCGATATTAGGCTTATCGATCATTAGGGGACCATTATATGAGGATGTGGGAGAACCAGAAGAAGGAGTTTTATCAGGATAAGGTTTCTCAATTTTCTTCTCCTCCGGTTTGTCATATGATTAAATTTGAGTTGTTAGATTAATAGTTTCTGATGACATCATTCAGACTTCCTCTGTGGAACTAGAATTTCCCTGGTTAGACATGTGGTCTACCAGTTGTTGCTGAGAAGGAAAAGGATTAGTGAGAATTGCCGGTGCAGGGTTACTCTTTAAAAAATTATTAATTTCATCACGTCGAGGACACTCTTTCATGAAATGATCAGCACCACACAATAGGAAGGGATACTTATCTTTCCTTTTTCCTTTATTGTCATTCTCCAGGGCCGTAGGTTTGGGGTTTTCCTGTTGGTTTCTAGGTTTCTTGTTTTTAACTTTTCCTTTCTTCTTATTACCAGATGATTGCGTACTTTGAACAACATTCACCTCGGTGGAAACCATAGGGTTAGAAGGAGTAGGCATGGAAGGAGTGGGTTGTTTGGAAACTTTAACCATTGACAGGGGCTGGATTGAACCAATAACCCCATCAATAGGAGTTTCTATAGGTGGCTTAGCCAGGTTAGTGCTTAGTCAAGGAGCTTGAGGAATGAGGTCATAGAAAGTTCCAGACTAGGCATTAGAGGAAATTTCAACTCAAAATGGGCCTCCTAAAATGAACTAATAAAATAATAGTTAAAATAATATTTATTAATTTTGGAGGAAGAAAAGAAAAAAACTACTTTTTTGTTTGTATTTTTGACATATCTGCCCGTGTTTTTACTCAAATTTCGATCGGGAGAGCTCGTTGGATGCGGAATTAAATTCTGCGTCCAACGAGTACCCACTCGGCATACTTTTGATGGACCCCGCTACCGCAAAAATAAGAAATACTTGAAAAAACAAAATGATGACATCATCATTTCGTTTTAAAGAAAGGAAATTAAAAGGCCCATTTTGAGTTGAAATTTCCTTTAATGAATAGATCAAGTCTATATATTGTGTGCGAATAATGGCTTGCTCTTCAGTAACAACACCCCCCATAGCCACATCTCAGGAAATGGGTGGCAACAAATATTTCGTAAACCAATTAGCCAAGAGTTGGTCCAGGATAGGAGCTTTAATGAGCCTTCTCTACGTTATCCACTCATGAATATGATCTGAAATGTGTGTGGAGGTGTTTTGATGCAGAGATGTTAAAAGTTCTGTACCATTTTGTATTGTATGGGTAGCTGAAAGTGTGTGAGAAAAATAGTTACCAAAGCACTAAAGTCCACAAACAAGTGTCGTGGAAGTTTGATGTACCACTTCACGGTCATGCCGGTCAAAGTGCACTGGACGAGTCTTAATCGAATAGAATCATCCATCAAGGAATTAACTGAACACCATAGATGGAAAGTCATAACATGATTTTTGGGATCATCTCCTTGTTTTCCATCAAATTTCAGGATATCTAATGGTAACTTGATTTGAATGGGGGGCCACGCAGGATTGTCTTGAATGGGGTCATTGATCAACTTGGACAAATCAGGAAAGTCCAAAGTTTCTAGGAAAGGTAACTGATGATTTGGTTCAACATACTGGTAATACTGATAAGGCATGTAACCACCAGTAGGACCATAATTGGATTGGTACATAGGCTATTGAAAGGGCTGATGAGATGATGAACCTCTGGAATATGGACCTTCATGGTTAGAGCCGCTAGGACTACTAGGGCCATTAGGAGGATTAGGAGGAGGACCACCAGGACTTCCGAGGCCACTGGGACCACCAAGACCACCAGGACCATAAGAGGGAGGACCAACAAGACTTGTAGGACCACCAGGGGGAGGACCACTAAGAGGCGGGCCACTAAAAGGAGGACTGCCGGGACCCCTAGGACCATTGGGAGGAGGACCACCTTCCCCTCCGGGGGGAGGGGACTCCATAAGGTGGCCCTCTAGGACCCCCAGAACCACTAGGACCCATGGGAGGAGGACCTCCAACACCTCCAGTTGTATGAATAGGTATTCCTCCTAATGCTCGCATGTAGGACTAGTTGGGTTTCCCCCATGGAGTAAAAGTATTTCCAGGATATGGAATTCTAGTGTATGATATGCCTGTAGGGGTAGGTTGATAATTCACATTTCCTGTATGTACTTTATTTTTCAGGTAGCCATACCCCCAGGAAGCTTGACTAATGACAGGTTGTGCCCCTAAGGGTTGACCTAAGATCAATGGAGGGTTAACTATACTTGTGGTAGGAACGCAAACTGTGGATGTGCCCACATTAGAGGCCTGTCTATTTTGAGTAACAACTCCATTAGAAGGTAACATAGATCGTGTTGGGGGTTGTCCCCTGGCACTATAAGGTATTGACACAATCAGAGTTCAAGATTTCCCCCCATGTCTTGAAGACATAGGAGGACTAGAAACATACCTAACATTTGCAACCGTGGGATTGGAAGTTCGACCTGGGTGGGATGGAGTATCAATAGGGTCAATAGGTTTCATAGAATCCACCAATGAATGATATCCATCTGGAAAAGGATTCGTATTACGAGGAAGAAGAGCCAACATAGGTTCTATATGAGGGATTGGGGTTGCTAAGATAGTATCTAGTATTTGCATTCTCTCCTGAAAATATTGTGCACGGTCAATAGCTAATTGAATTTATCTATATTCTTTTTCACTTTGTGAAGAATGTTTAGGAGGGGGCCTATGTACTCCAAATGAAGCAATGGCCTATCCCATAGAGGTTCCTCAAAATGGAGCATTTGGACCATAATTCAGATAAACAAGACTATCGACATGACCTTCCACATGACCATGGAAAGAAGTGTCGTAAGAAGCGAATTGGTCTCCACCTTCTACAACTAGGTTCTCTTCCACTTGGGAAGTGGTTGTTGCTCCTTGGTCAGTATCTTCCATATGAACTTCTCCTGTGATGGGAGGAAAGTCAAGTGGCAAGCCCTGTGTTCTTCTAGACCGTCTCAAATGAAACTCAGCCTAGTTGCACAGTCACGATTCTAACCTAGGGTTTCAAAGCTAAGAAAAAACACACCAAAACTTTCTCCTACTCAAGCTATAGGCCAATAATCAAATTCAAATGATAGGATGAGCTCAAATGGTCGGTCTCTCACCGAGATTGTCAAGTAGGTGCAACTTGCGATATACCACAAGGGTACGTGCGTAGTGATCTCCCCGAATGTTTTTTTGAGTGTATTGATCCACACAAGAGGGCCAAAGGGATTTTATTACATAGATAGGGTATCCTAGTGGTGTCTCCTGATATACTCAAGGTACGTGGGAGCTCAAATCAGTAGTAGCGCTGTCTAATGCACAAATGTTCACAAGGGGCCTTCCGATATACAAATGAGTACATGAAGTACCTTTCTATATACCTCAAGGGTACATGAAAGGCCGTTTGATATATTGATGGTATGTGGAAGAACTGCGTGAGTCTTGGGATGTAGTGCAGACAAGTAACGACAACTCCTATGTTTACGACGCTCGAACACGTCTCTAACCTAGCACTCAAATTTCTATACAAATTTTAAGCCTATAGCTACCGTTAATATTAAAGTGGACAGTTAGGTGAATGCATGAGGTTTTGACAGAAAAATAAAACCATGTAGATATGAAATGCAAGTTCATTCACTTTACCATTCAGTATGCCTAATTACAGGAAGGAGAAATAGTGTTTTTTCAATTTTGCTTTAAGACCAAAAAATTCCCAAACAACTATACTAAAAAATCCTTTTTCCGAGCATACAATCAAACAAAATTTTCTTCAAATCATCTCTTTTGAAAGCACACAGGTAGGGTAAGATCTCTTTTCAAATTGAAAAGAAATACAAACAACACTCAAATATGCATATGCAAGCTATACTTTCGATTTTTTCTAAAGCATGGAAAGATCTAACTTAAACTATTGATAGTTTTTCCTTTTGATGAGATAATGATGCAAAAGAGACAAAATAAAAAAGGATTTTGGAAATCTTGTGACGCTAATCAAACATCCAGTGGCTTAGGGTCAGTGAAATAATGACCTAATCTCAACAAATTTTCTTTTTAGAGTGAAAATAAGTCTTTCTCACACTAAACGAGAAATTGAAACAAGAAAATTGATCTAATGGAGTCTTTCTTTTCGATGATAGTCTATAAAAATCATAGATCTAATCTAACCTATAGTTTCCAACTAACTCTTTTCCAGAAAAAACAAACTTACAAGCAGTAATGAATAATGAATCTAACCTATCTTTTTGATTTGAACAAACAAACAATTTTCCACATAAAAATTCCAGATTTCAATCACTCAAGCAAGTTCAAACAAGTCTGGACAAATACAAATGAGCACACAAAATCCAAAAAATCACAATTTTTTTGCAAAAACTTGAAAAAATCAAGGTCTGGGATGAGCCTACTTGGCACCACGCAGAAGAAGTTGCTAACATAGCGGTTTTGAGGTAGAACTGCTTCTTGCTCACTGGACTCAGGCGGTGGCACCGCCTATTGCTAATTGGACTTAGGAAGTGGCATTGCTTCTTTCCAAAGGCACATGTGTGGTTCTCTGTGAAAACCTAGAACACAAGGAGAGTGAAAAATTAAGTTAAAAATTGCAAAAAATTCATAAAAACCAATGAATCAACAACAATACAAAGCACATAAAGTCAAGGTGGCTCAGATCTGAAAATATTATAAGATTTAAAACAAAAACTTTAGTGGATAAAATGTAGATCTGACTACAAAGATGGGAGGCCAGAGCTTGGATTCGAACAAGAGTAGTTTAGAAACTGAGGAAGAACAAGACAGATCTATCCCCACCAGAGTCACCAAATTTGTTATCAGGAATATATCACCTTCTGCAGACAGAAGTTGTTCCTTTGGTCTGAATGGTTCATATCTAGAACAAATGAGTGAATAACTCGGTTGAATACTTTCCCTGAACATTATAGATGCCTGGAATGTAACTCTGATGAAGAACCTGTATATTTGTAAAACATGTAAAACATACAAAGACATCAAAGCTACAAAAAATTCATCTATACATCCATATTAGTAACTAAGGAATCCAATAACATATGTCATATTAACGCAACAAATATGTGGGAAGGAAATCAACTTTGCATTAGAAAATAAATGAAAGAGATTGCAACCATGTGCCTTAGTGTCGATGCACTCCTTCACAAGACTAGCACCTCATCCCCAATAGCTCCAACTTACTCCACAAATGCTCTCTGATGGATTAGGCTAGGGTATCAATTCAACAACATAACTCTACTTTTCATCTCTCTCCCTCAACCATGGAGTATGAGTGTAGGAGGGATTTCTCCTTGCTACAGGGGCAGGAATGGCTCCCTTCTATCTATAGGATAGAAGGGTAGGTTCCTGTGTGTGAAAATGCTGAAAAGAAAATGGAATGGACAAAAAGCAAAGACAAAAAGAAGATAGTGGCCGTGAGCCCCTCTGCAAACAATGTTAGGGCTTCACCTTGGCTACCTACAAACAACTTATTAAGCAAAAAAGAACCTGCAAAACATGTTAATAGACAAACCTGCAAACATACATGTGTCAGAAATAAAAAAATACTACAGAAAAATGCATAAATAAAACAAGATTATACCTCCTTTGGTGAAATGGGCCACGATGCCCTAGCTGGAAGGAAGCGCCTCCCTATCTCACTCAACAATGGATGAGGAGCTATGGCTTAATGGGGAGAATGGATGGAGGAGAGAGGGATGTGGGTGGCTTGAGAGGCAAAGGTGTCTCAAGGTATCCATGGGCAGCATAATAGTATGCAAGAGAGGTGTGTGTTTCAGAGTGACCCCCCACCCTCCTTTTATAGCTTTTTTGGGGACTTTTAGGGTTTTAAGCCCTTGGTCAGGGCTTTAGCCCCCTTTTTTGGGCTTTTAGTGCCTTCTTCCCTAACTTTAGCTCCTTTTAGGGCTTTAGCCCCTTTTTGGGTGATTTAGCTCCTAGGAGAGTATTTTAGGCTCCTTTTTGGGGTTTTTAAGCCCTTTTCTTCATTATTAATCTTTTTTGAGGGTGTGGGGGTCTAATGGAGTGATATGAGAGTTGTGAAATGGTGTCCTTGGGTGGTGAAGGTCATGGAGAGCTGAGTGATGGATTTTTTGGGTTAATAGATTGCCCCCTGATGTGTGAGGGCAGGAGCTCATCGTATGGCCGATGGACATCATAAGATTTGCTGTGAAGAGGTGGTGCTTCCGGGGGCTGGGGCATGGTGGATTTTGGTTTTTGTATTAGTATGGTTCCCATCAATGGGTGAGATACAAATAATGTGTGACATTTATATGGATGAGGCGGGCATCCCCATGCTCGTGACAATGTCAAAAGAATAATTTGAAAAATCCTTTAAAATACAAGAGCCGATCATATACAACTGATGATGCAATGATGGTTGCCTCAATGTGAGGCTGAATACAATGTTGATCTGGTACATTGGACCCATGGCATTCTTATGGAATGCTATATCTTCATGACTAACGGTGTGCTAGATATGGAATGGTACATAGTTGTATGGACTCGCTGATTGAGCGTCAGAGTCTCTATTATACAAGTATGCTGCATCAATCATAAATCTATATAGACGCACTACTGGGGCTTCTGAACACTGTCTCCAACGCAACCAAAAAATCACAAGGGACATAATTTGTTTAGGTCCCTCAAATAGACTCATCAATGTGCTAGAGTCAGGTGACATCGCGGATCTTCAACCAAGTACTGTGAAAACCAAACCCCGTATGAATCTCCATGGTGTGATGATGTAGTTGGAGTCGAGCACGTGAGAAACAACCATCCCGAGAGGCACTAAGGACTCCTCTCAAGTGGTCCAAGGAACTCATTAATGAGGTTAATGAAACAAAGATATAGGGACCTCTAGGTCTATCCTCTGGAATATGTGTGTTGTCGTCGACAGAGGGAGACCTGCCCCTAGTCAAGGCAATGATGTTTCCTTAACTAGGAGCAAGAGGGAGATAACTAAAAGGTGTGAGACAATCTATGGACTGACCCACTGAATGTGGGGGGGTGAGGGAAAGAATTGAACAGGGGCAGGGGGAGTGTGGTAGACTCAAGCTTCCTTTGTTCGAAGTATGACGGTGGCGTGGACCAGGAAACAAATGAAACTGACTCATGGGAATGGGATCATAGCTATAATACCGGGAATGTCACTGCAGATGGGAAATACTTGGGAAAGGTGGACACTTTTGATATTGATGGAATCTAAGAAAGACACATTGCTAAGTACTCTGAACAAAGGCGACCCAAAGGGGGAAAGCTTCCAAACTGGTTTCTGTGGGGTGGCGTCTAGGGACACCGTTATGGTAAAATCTCATGGATTCTTAGCAAGCCCGAGAAAGTGAATGCTCGATGGTGCTTTCAATTTTAGAGAGTCTGAAAGCACGAAGAAGACTCCAGTGGGGGCTCTTTTTCATTGGTAGTCTCCTATGCCTGAAAAAGGATAAAAGTATACATAGGAGAGCTCGTCCATCCTGTAGAGGATGAGGGACTTCTTTACCATTGGTAGTCCAACCAGGCTGGAAAAGGTTAAACCTATACTAACTGGATGGTCATTCAGATAATTTTATGAGCATGAACGAAACCAAGTTTGCTTGGCAATATTTTTTTATTGAGAAGGCTGGAAAAGAGCTTAACGACAACCTGTGGTGAGCTTTTTCGTAAAGTGTGGCCCCTTTTCCGGAGAGAGCATAAAAGTGTGCAGAGGGGAACGGTCTTGGCTTGAATATGCCAAGGTGGTCCTTTTTATTTAATGGTCTACATGGTCTACAAAAGGATGTAAATGAGATGATGTAGACGCCCTTTCCTATACTTTAGCGAGCGGGAAAGGAAGCAGTTGCGCTCAGCTATCTTTTCATTGTTTTAAGGAGTAAGAAAAGAGCTTAAATGAAACTCCAGTACAGTCAACTGGTTGCAGTGGCATAGGCGGTGCCTCATGTCAGGATGGTGGACAGTGGTCCAAAGGTCATCTACGTAGTATGGACAGAGCATAAGGCTCTCAAACATACCAATACATGCATGGGATAGATCGCAGGAGAGGCTCATGAGTCGGTGCGTCAGAGGCATGAAAACCAAGGTGGCTCTTGGATAGAGGTCAAGAGAGCGTGTGTGTGTGTTGCGGTGGATGGAATTGACTACATGTGATGTGAGTGCAAGTCTGAGGGTAGTTCTATGCCAAATACATGCAAGAAAAATAAATCATTTTGTGGACAATGGTCTAGAGATCCGCGTAAGGTGCAGTGAATGGAGAAGACAACTACGTGTTAAAATACGAAACAAAACTAAAAAAAGGTAACCCTTAATGGGTAGTGGCCCAAAAACTCGCATGAGTAGCGGTAGGGGAGTGTGATACAAGCACAGGTCCATAGACGTTTGCATCGTCATGTCATGGCTCGCAAATCGAGGTGACTAGTGGGAAATGGTCCCAAAATTAATTTATTAAACATAAGACGATGGTCTCATAAAGAGATAGAGGGCGGAATTCTAAAATGAGTGGGTTAAACGGCGTCTCAAATGGAGTCCGTATGGTCCTGTTATGTCGATCAGAAGAAATTAGGTCAAATGGGGCCTATATAAGGGTGGGGTCCACTTGATGAGGTGTCATTGTCACTGTTCATTGTGGAGTTGGAGAGGTGGGCCCTAGATATTCATTTTCTGATTTCTCTTGATCCGACCAATGATTTTGAGTGCCGCGACTTGTAGGTAAGAGCTCTCGCTGAATCTCATCTTTTTGGTGGTTTATTTTCTGGATTTGGTCACTTGGAGGGCCTCCATGAGTAGTTTGCGGTTTCATGGAGCCAAGTCACACTTTTCAAAGGAAAAGGTGCAACCTGGTCGCATCTGTGGGGCCTGTTTGAGCGACCTGGTCGCTCATTTGGCACAAACAGGTGTGACTTGGCCTATTTTGGGTGTTTTTTGATGATGGTAGTGGCTCACATCAGGGTTTTTGCTCGTGCAAGATGGATGAGATCAAGTGGCGAGAGAGAGAGACCACAAAAGTCTCATGGATGCATCACTATGAGATGGGAATGTGAGAGATACATTAGCTCGTTATGGATTGCTAAAGTTCATGAGGATACCCCTCATGCGAAGCTTGTGTTTCCTGAACCAAACATTGGTGAGTTTCTAGGATGCTGATGAGGAGGTGTTTCTCTTTCAGGGACAAATTGAATATAGTTGTATTCATTGATTATCATAAGTTACTACATGAAAGGAACAAATTTATTCAACTAAATAATACAACATATAGAGGTTAGGTGGTAAAAAAAAACTTATATAGACTGTAAATCCTTTGTCAAACAAATTATAAATAAATGAATTCTAACATCAGTGTATCTCTTTAGTACATTCAAAACAAAGTTCCAATATCTCTGTTTCACATGCAAAACAAAGTTCCAAGGTTCTAAATATTTTGTCAAAAAAATTATAAATAAATGAATTCTAATAGTAGTATATCTCTTTAGTACATTCAAAATAAAGTTCCAATATCTCTGTTTCACATATGCAAAACAAAGTTACTAACTAGGATACAAAGTTCCAATATCTCTGTTTCATATATATGCAAAACAAAGTTCCAATACTAACCAGGAAAATGGAAAACAATGTTCCAATGCTAACCATGAAAATTTTATAATACATGAAAAAAATTTCCAATATTAACCTAGATATCACAGATGAACTCTTCCGAAGTGTAATCAAAGAAAAAAAAAAGTAAAAAAATGAAAGAAAGCCTACCCATGTAAGCTATACTAAGCGTGGCCTATAAGCGTTACCGGAGTGGAATGAGGTCTACGTGAAGGAGAATAAGATACCTGAGGTAGCAGGTGCCAGCTACGTGGAGGGGATGATGGCTACCACTGTAGACTACACCTACGGAAAGGACTGAAGGGCAGACGGGGATAATAGCTCGTGTGGGATTGCTGCTAGGGATGACAACAACACCAACAAGGGAGAAAAGGGGTGGGTAGATGAGAGGTATGCCCTAGCATGGAGGGGTCCTACTATAATCAACTAACCTAAAGTTTCCTAGGAAGAACAACTTGCCTAGTGAGGAAGGGTCCTACTATAATAAACTAACCTAGAAAAACTAAGGGGAAACCCCAAGGCACTCTCCCAAAGAGACTCGCCCTCTTTTGTCAATGTGACAAGAGAAAGGTAAAGGCCTATCCTAGGCCAAAATGCACATGTAAGGCCACCACCAAGACCCATCGGTGCACATCCACCAACATCCAACGAAAAGGTAACAAATGGAAGCATCACCAAAAGCAGAGATTCAACAACAGAAAAATAGCTTGCATTAGCCACAAAACTTAGTCACCACTAGAGCGTTCATAGAGAGAAACCCTAAGAAGGGTAAAACAAGTGCATCTTTATATGATCTCACACTCACTTTTACAAATAAAATCTAGGTTGACAAATTTGTAATTATTAAAAGTCAACTTAAAATTAAAATAATAATAAAATATAGACCAAGGTGCCAAAACAAGATAAAATAAGAGAATAGCTTCTACCGAAGAATTATGCCCCATCTAACCCCTGCAATACAATAAAATCCCTCACCCCCCTGCTCAAAGCACATAAACTAAGTGGAAGATTCCTTACTCTGAGGAAAGAAGGCCAGAGAGAACAAGGACCCGGTGATTTAAGGGCCACAAGGGTGTGAAGTGGCAACAACTGAAGACTAGTGTCTCCTGGCTGAAGCACAGGCCACCAGAGTGCAAGAAGGGAATGGTGCCATGAGACCTAGTAGTCAACCTCTATGGGCCTTGGACACCAACCCTAGGGTTACAAAACTCTTTAAAAAGGCAGCCACCAAGTCCATTAAGCCATAGTACCCTTAAAAGAGGACCAAAGGGTCCAACCATGACCACCATCATTCAATAACAAGCCTCTGGCTGAAAAATTGGCCCTCTTTCCCTCATACATCTGAAAGTGAACTAAGTACAAATGCAGCCTAACAAAAACCAAGGCTATAAATCTTTTGACAAACAAATTATACATTAATAAATTCTAATAACAGTAGCAATATATTGTTTCATATTGCAAAACAAACTTCCAATACCAACCACTACCCAAGGGAAAACAAAGTTCTAATGAAATTTCTATAATACATGCAAAACAAATTTCCAATATTAACCACGATATCACAGTTGAACTCTTCCAAATTGTAATCGATGAAAAAAAAAATAGAAAAATGAAAGAAAGCTTACTCATGTAAGCTATATGAATAAAGTAATTTCCTAAACTAGAATAATACATATCATATTCATTAATGTAAGGTGCAAAAGGGTTAGACAGAAAAAACTTACAAAACATATCATAGAGACACTCTGCCAAATCCTGAATCCTTCGTCAATCAGATTATAAATAAATGAACGCACTATATCGACATTTTTAGTGCATGCAAAACAAAATTTCCAATACCAAATAGAATAATGCAAAACAAAGTTCCAATGCCAACAAGGATATCTGTCTGGTACATGCAAAACAAAGTTCCAATACCAACCTGGATATCACACTTTGAAATCTTTCAGAATCCAGTCACAGGAATCCAAAGCAAATTATTCCCTTACTAATAAACCTAATGCAAGCAAAATAAATAAACCAGAGAGCTATTTTCATGGCTTTCATTGATAAGGCGGATATCTCATGGCACGCCTAAATCTGGGCATTTTCCCATACCCATACCCATAGCCATACTGTGGAGAGGGACCGTAAAAATAAGGCTGAGCATATGGCGGCGGCGGCGGGGGATATGCACTAGCGTAGGGATTGAACCGTGGTCCTCGATAACGATTATGCTTCATTCCTGGGACGTTTGTCCTTTTCGCACTAACCTTCAGCTGGCGGTTATGAAGTTCAGACTGGTTAAGAAGCAGTGCATTTTGAACAGCCTCTGCGTCCATAAATTCAACATAAGCAAACCCTTTTGGGTGACCAGCTTTGTCTGTCAAAATAGTAACGCGGTTAACTGTTCCGCACGACTGAAAATGCTGCTGAACTTCTTCTGGAGTGCACGAGTAATCAACGTTTCCAACAAAAACAGAACGTGAATCCACTTCTTGTTTGCTGGGCTGATCTGCTGCAGGGTCTGGAACCGTGGGGATCTGCATTTCTTGAGCAACCTTGGTCTGCATTTCCTTGAGCGCAGCCGCCTCTTCTTCCATCTCCCTCAGTCTTCTCTTCATCTCATCCAATTCTTTCTCGCGGCTGTCCGTTTCCATTTCTCCTCCTTCTTCTTGATACTCAGGAATATCCGCGCCGTACATTTCATGCTCGTCCTCCATTATCACCGATGTGCCTCGACCTACAATATGGTAACGTCGCAAGCAAAGACAGAACCCTTGAAATTCCTCTTTTGATCTACAGTTAGTGTTTCTAGTTTGTAGATTTATGTACACAATGTTGATATATATATACACACAAACACTATATGGAAGTTTTTATTCGACATTCGAATTCGATGGAACTTTTCTTAACACAAATATCGTTGACCAAACCAAACGGTAGTGACTTTTGACCAATTCGATCTTCCCTTCCGGGATGTATCTGGGTTCCCCAACGGGAACTTTTTTGGGCGGTCTCCCGCTTTTGCGTCCTAGGTCATGGCAGTCCCTTTTTTATCCTAGGTAAGTACGGCCAAGTGTGGGTATAATTTGACTAGGTTTTTTTTTGGTAAGATTATTAGTGGGAATGACCTCAAGAGCGAGATGAATATTTTACCAAGTGGTTTAAAATTAAACCATGAAATATGATTTCCAAATTAAGTTTGTTTTTTTCTTAAATTTTTTTTCTATCTTTAAATCATTATTTTTTTAAAAATTAAACTATCTGCCAAATAAGTTTTTTTTTTCAAAATAGTTTTTCAGAAAATAAGTTTTTTTTTCCGTTAAAAATTGTTTTTTTCCGTTCAAAATCCGTTTTTGTTTGATGATATTTCTTAAAAGATTATATATAGTGAAAGAAGTTTTGACTAGCCAAATTTTTAAAGATCTATATATTTGTTTAAAGGTGAATTTTTAGAAAAGTATTCAAAATTTTAAGGATTTTGTTTATTTTTTAAACAATTTTTTTATTTCTTTTTTCTTCAAAATAGGTTTTTTGTTTGGTGATAATTTCGTGGAGATGATATAAAGTTAAAGAAGTTTTCAATAGCAAAATTTTTAAAGATCTATTCAATTTTTTAAGGGTGAATACTTATAAAAAAATTCAAAATTTTAAGGATTTTATATAGTTTATAGACAATTTTGTTGATTTTTAGAGTAGAAAAGTGGAATTTAGATGAATCCTTTTAGAAATTAATGGAAATTGGTCAATATTTTGTGGAAGAAACCCTAGAATTATCTCATGGGCTAAATTTCCCCCTAAACTTTTCCTTAAACATTTGAGTCCTTGTGGACCCATCATGATTCACCTCAACTATGAATCCAATAAAGAGATTGCACCCTAAACTAACCCCATTGAGAAAATACCCCAAAGAAGAGTTTTCAAAAATTGTGGACCAAATTGAAAACCAATAATTAAAGAGTTATACCCTACCTAAAGGACCCCTACCTAAGCACTAAACACTCCTAAAAGGTCACACACTTAAGCTAGGGTAAAGACACTCAATGAAAACCACACAAAATGATAGTAAAAATAAATTGATGTCACAACATTTAATAGGTTATGAGTGTACACAACATAAAAGTTGACTATTTGAATGGATGTCCAGATGGACATCTTTTCCTGGATGATGTTGTTGGAGTATGTATAGCTTATTTTTTCTTTGATTCCATGGAATAACAAGAAAAAAAACAGAATAGAAGTTGACTACGGTCTTGCATATGTGATAGGTGCACATATATAAATATAGAAGTGCAAAATCCATACATTTTGTAAATTAAACAAAGTTTTAAACTAAATAACATTCATTATTGTTGGCTTTAGTATGTCAGACCTGAGTTTCAACATAAATGACAAACAAAAACCCCATAACCATCGACATTTTCAATACCCTGCGAACATAGTAAGGTTCCACTCAAGATACGCATATGAAATTACACAAAACCCGAATCAAGTCTGGACATGGAGGGATGATTCTATCTGAATTAACATAGCCGTGATTCAATCTTAGAATTCATTACATCCATCATTCAAAACATACTTTACATTTACTTAGCATAAAATCATGGCATTCAATCATAGAACATTACACATTAGATGAACAAAAAACAAAAAACAAAAAACTTTATTCTATTACTTTTGAAAAATTGTGGGTAACTCCATACATCACAGTTCAACAACTTAAGATCTGCATCTTACTATTCTTACAGTTGCAAAGGACTTCATACAAAAATTCAAGGAAAGAAACATACCACAGTCGGATTACTCACTAAATACAAAATGATTCATTAGCTAATTACCCAATAACAACAACATCAACCAACCCAACCCTTTACAAAATTGTGACTCATATATGCTAAGTTTTCAAAATAGTATACTGGTACTAGTGCGTAGTTGCTTAATTGATTTTGTTAGGGGCAATTGACTATGCTCCTTCGGTGCAACACGTAGTACCATGACCAAAACTTGGGCACTAATAGGCCATCAACACTAAGATGTGGCTCAGTGTTCCAATCCAACAATAAACAGAATGTGAGAGCACAAGTCACTGAAAAAGGTCTGGAGGCTTGTCTAGATTGGCTCCAAGTCACTAGTAATTTCCTTGAGTTGCTCAACAAATGAAGTGACCCCCTCCTTGCTACTTTTCCCCACTTCTAATTTTGCATGCTCAACGATTAGGAGAAACTCGATGGCTCTTAGATGGAGCTCAAAGAGGCTATCAAAGTGTTTATGAACCTCATTCTAAGACTAGGAAAAAACTCTTGTGATAGTATTTTGTTCTTTCCTGTTGACAGTAATTTTGCTTGTGAGCTCACTGATTTTTGACATTGTCTCTCTCTTGTATGCTAGGGGAATTTGTGTCATGCTCTGCTTTTTAGCACTAACTTGCGCCTTGTATTATTGATACCACTTATCCACTTGCTAGAACTATGGAATATTCTGTAGATAGTTCCAGATAGAAAACATGTACTCCACTCCTCCTCCTAGTGTACTAACTACTTATTGTACTTGTTCTTGAGTTCCTGCATGGTGCTTGCGATTTGGTTGGATAACTCGATCTCTTCATGAAATGGATTCGGCTTGACCTTGGCCCGAAGTTCCAATGTCTCCTAGTAAAGCACAACAACTATATCCAAGATATGAGTGACTTTTTCGACTAGCCTAAGCTGATGACCATGCAATTGATTTGGGGCGGGAAGTGCTTCATAGGATTTATGTATTTCAACCTCTATCCATTTCTTGGCACGGAAAACTTCCTTATGTTCTTTCTTTAGATTAGCATAGGAATGACCCAATTGCATATGCTTATCACTAAATTCAGCTAGGATTTCTATCATAAAATGGTGAAGCTATGGTGTTGGCACATAGTATAGATTGAGTTCATTGTAAGGTAATGGATCTATACTTGACTTATCTATTGTGTAGACTCATGGGATGGAAAATGGCCTAAGTATTAAATTTCTATGAAGTGCTCCCTCAACTTTCTTCTACAACCCCTGTACCTTGTTGATAATGACGACTTCTTATGTATGTGCAAACGTTGTCCCCAACCTTATATGAAGCACCATGCACAACTTATCCAATTGTTGTTTGTTGTCCTTATGCAGCAGGTCTTCTACATCAATATTAGACTGAAGCTGCTTCACGATATCAGGAAATGTAGCAATGTTGATTTCCCCTTGTTGAGTGTGTTGAGGGCTATTATGACTATCCTTTGTTCTGTCTCAACAAGTGTTTTTTTTTTCTCATGCGACATTTCATGTGGCTTCTTTGATGTCTTTTCTAGAGGGTTTACTGTTGGCTCAAGGATATTTTGCGCCGACTATTGAGGAAGTGCTTTAGCTGTTTGCGATGGGGGATTCTTTGAGGTCTACTATGGGAGTTTTTTAGAACCCTTGTTGTAATCTCACAGATCACATAAGGTTACCAATAATACATACTAAAACATACATAAATATAAACAGATACAAGAGATAAGAACAGATAGAAAGGAACAGATTATATTATCACAATGAGTTCATACAAGGCACAGAACTGAACTGAGTTCTTTGCTTGGCTCAACGGCCTAATATATACAATTTGGAAATAGTTACAACATAACTACCTATCGGTTCGGTGAACCAACACGACTGTTAGTTAGCCGACTTAATTAACTAGTTTAGTCGGTCGTCCGACTTGGTCGGACCATCGACTTAGTCGGCTGATCGACTAAGTCGGTCTTCGTTCAAGTCGACTTTGTCGACTTGCTCCTTCTACATCTCCCCCACAAACAAAAGGTTTCTTCGTCCCAAAGAAACAGGGAGGTACCAAAACGAACTTTTTATCGAATCCTTCAACTTTGCTCTGGCTGTGGACTGTGGAGACAAATAGTCGGTCTCTTCTAGATGCATACCTCGACAATGGCTGGAGCTGTGATGGCCAGATGATGCTGGAAATCGGTCCATGTCTGCAGGGCTTTCTGGATGTCGATCGTTAGAGTAGTTAGACTTGATAGTATCGACATCTTTTCAGCCATGGGCTTTTCTGCAATGTGCTCCATGTTGGGACCCAACAGTTGGTTTTGTTCTTCTGCAGCATCGAGGAGTCGTTTCATCTGTGGAAAGATGTTGTCGACCTTCTCTAAGTTTGGAAGGGCTTGTTGAACCCACTGATGAGCCTCTTGTTCAAGCTTCTGTAGTTTGGTGGTCTCCATCACAATCTGCTCTTCAATGGTCTGCCTCATTTCTGCTTCTGTCGACTTCCTGCCCTCCAAGGCCTGAATGCCTTGTCATGTCTGCCTGGTCTGATGATAGACCTGCCCATAATGGGTAGGCTAGTCTCTTAGTACTTCCTCGATGACAATGGACTCCTCCATATGGTCCTGTAAGACCTTGTAAGCCTCCGAAAAGGCAGTGTGCTGTGTTAGGAGCAGTCGGGCAGTTTCCTCTTGTTGTTCTGTTTTAGTCTCTTGGTGATGGGTCTGGATGGTCGACACCATGCCCTCAAAAAGCTGATATGCCCTTTCCAGAGGTCGATCTGTGTCGACTTCGAGAGGGCCTGGTATCACTGTCTGTGCTAGAGATCTGCATCTGTCGAGAAACTCGACTTCTTCTGCATTTTTGGCGACCAGCTCCTTGGTTTTTTTATCTGCCCTTTTCTTCGACTCCTTAGCCACAGTTTTGAGGAGTTGGCCGACCTCTGTGTTGGTCAATGAACTGGCATCTTTTAAGCTTATCCGCACGGTGGAGGGTTTGGGACGATGCTGTTTCTTCTGCTGCTGGTTGTCGGTTGCTTGCTCATGGGTACCTGCAGTAGTGGAAGTTGGGTCTCTAGTTGGTGGATTGGAGGTCGAAGGTTGTTCTGGTTGGTTAGGTGGCATAGAAGATGGTTGTGTTTCTTTTTGAGGAGGGGGTATGGGGGACGGGGGTTTTTTGTTTGAGGAGGTGGGATGTCGGCTTCTGGTTGTGAAGATAACGGTGGCTGTGCTAGGTTTGGCTGTAGTTCTAGTGGTGGGGATTTCAACGGTGGAGGTGGTGGTGAAGGAGGTTGGGATGATGGTGGTGTTGGGGACAGAGTGGGGGTATGGTCAGGGGTCAAAAGGTTAACTGGAGTATGTGGTGAACTTTTGTCAGAAGAGATACCTGCTTCCGAAGGTGTAGAGGGTAGGTTGTCCTGGTTGAGTGGTTCGATGACAGACTTTGAAGTTCCTATTACGTCACCCTGTTCGTCGCGGGTGAATGTCGTCGTAACAGTTGCATAAGGCTTTCTGCTTGCATAAAGAGGGGATTTTGTCTGTATTTTCTGGGCCAACTTAAACAGTCCAGGAAGTGTCTTGAAGAAAGCTTTAAGCTCAGCGTCTTGGGCGACCTTGGCTCTGAGTGCCTCCAGGATGGCGCGTTGATATTCCTTAGGGGGACTATCAGCCTGCTATACTTGTGCTTGTTCTTCGACTATGGTGGTTGGAGATGGGGGGGGGAGGGGTCGACACGAGGTCAACCACAGTTTCAGATGTCGGGCCGGTTTTTGCTTTCTTTGGCCGACCATCCGGAGCGCCTGCGTCGACGTACCGTTGAAACTGAACCTCAACTGACACTTTATTGGCACGGGCATCCTTGACAATGTCGACAACCGTGGCTGCAAGTTCCTCCTCCTCATCAGACGATTCGGCCAGGATAAGCTTGCGCTTACCCCTACCTTGTTGTAATTTTTGGGCCTTGAGATTTTTCCTTACGACAGCTATCTCCTTAGCCAGTTTCTTGATGATGCTCTTAGATAAAGCATACTCAAGATCGGCTTCGTCGACTTCACCTGTGTTTATTTGAGCTGGGTCAACTGTTGCTAGAGCCGGTACCGGAGCCGGTGGAGTTGTCTGTGGCACTGTGGGCTGTTGTTGTACTGTCGTCTGGGGGTCGACTACCTTGGCATTCGGAGGTTTGATTGTGAGGTGTACTCGACTAGTGGGCATGATCGGAGTATCTTCCGACACGAATGTGCTGATGTATAGATTAAGTGCGTAGTCCTCCTCCTTCTCCTGGTCGGTAAGCGGCTCGATAATGGAGAAGTCGACCTATTTGGCAGCCTCTGGGACTGGTATCTTCGTCTTTGCCTGTCGGGTCAACTCGCGGAAAATATGGTCGACTGTGGGGTAGTAGTCGAGGTCCTGTGCTTTTGGGTCTTGACCGCGCATATACCATACTGAGGTATGGTCCAGTTCCAACTGTATATGGGAGTCGACAGGGAGGTTTCGTCGGATGTTCTAGGGCACCCTCCACCTTGTCATATGGACCTTCAACTATTGAAGCCAAGTGTCCAAGAAGAATTTCCCTTGGGCCAGCTCATGCAGGGTTCCCTTTTGTGAGAAAGGTTTGAACCTGTGCATTTCAAACCTGGTCGGCTCCCGGAAGACTGGACTACCTTCCGGACATATGTGATACATAACAATCCAGATGATAAGGGATGGGAATTTGATGATATCTCTGACCTATTAGCAGTGCTCGCATATGGTTTTGACCAGGTCGGCGACATAGTCTCCCCATCGGTAGACTCGACCGTCTGTGGCGATCATGTCTACAGCCTCCAGCATCTCTAGTTTAAGGTTGCTGCTTCGACCGACCAATGTAAGGGTAACTGCGATGATTTTAGCCACAATTTGTGGTGTCCTTGTTGCAATTTGGCCTATCATCAAGCCCTTCAAGTTTTTCCTAGTGGGTGTGCCCGTAAGTTCTTGGACCAACCCTTCTTTGATGTCGATAGGTACAGGACTGCCTTTGTTCGACAGACCCGTAAGCTTGGAGATCACCTCCCCAGTGATGTCTATCGATTGGTCGAAATAAAATCGGCCGTTGTGGTAACGACTGATGATAAATTTGATCGCTACCTCCTTCGTCCCATCGAAGCTGGCCATCAATGGTGCGTTAGGGTACTGGAAAATGCTGCTGTTCTGGACTTTCTCAGCGGTCTGTTTCATTCGGTTGTCAACAAAGGCCCACTCTTCGATCCCTTGCCAGAGTTTCTGAAATGGGCCCTCCTGGACCTTCGCATTTTTGATGTTCTTGAGTCGGTTGAGTAAGGGGGTGTCCTCGGCTTGCAACTCCTTTGCCTTGGCCGCAACTATGGTTAGTTTTGGTGCCATTGTGTTGGATTGGTCGTATTTTTGACAGGATTCTTGTGTTTTGGTCGACTGATATTGCAGGTGCTCTGATGGAATTGGGTGTGGTGAATGAACATTCGGTGGTCCATTATTTATAGGCGTGGATGGGGTTGAGTGTCGGAATGGGTGTAGTAATGGCGGACTTGATAGTCCAGCTGCAATACTCGAGTGCGACTTAATGGAGGATTTGTTTTGGCACTCGAGGCCATCAATGTGTGATGGGACATTCGAGGTCGACGGTCGGTGTCATGGGTGAAAACGGTTGGCCTGACTGGTCGACAAAGATGGTCGATGGTAGTAATGTCGATGGTCGAGGTAGTGAGTTGCTGTCATGGTTTGTTGTTATTTGGTTTTTGGAATTTTTCTGTCTTTTTATAGGTTTTGGTTGATGGCTAAGGTCGTTATTTGAATATATATATATATATTTTAGTTTTTGTACTGTTTAAGTCGGGATCCATTGACGAGCTTCTGAAATACTAGGCCCTGTAATGTTTTTAGTCGAACTGAGCCATTGGGGTGTATATTTTCGACAACGTAGGGTCCCATCCACTCTGTGTGTAGTTTCTTTGGTTTGACTTTGACTCTACTATTATAGAGTAAAGCAAGGTCATCGACCGACAAGTTTTTATTCTTGATGTTACGGTCGTGCCAGGCTTTCTGTTGTTGTTTTTGAATCTCCTGGTGTTGGATGGTCATAAGTCTGTGTTCTTCTAGCTTACTTAGTTGAAATAATCAATCCTGTCTTGCATGTTCGACATCGACATGTAGTAGCTGAGCTACAATAGGGGTCTATTGTCGAAAATGTAGGGGGACGACTGCTTCTTGTCCATAAACTAGTCGGAAGGGAGTTTGGTCGGTCGACCACTTATAGGCTGTCCTATATTCCCATAAGACAGGAGGGATTTTCTCATCCCAATCATCTTTGTCGGTACTGCATATTTTAGTTAACCCTTTCGTTAATGTTTTATTGAAAGCTTCTATTGCACCATTCGACTGAGGGTGATATGCTGTACTTCGTCGATGGTTGATATGAAATTGATCGGTTAGATGTTTGATGGTTTTGTTAATGAAGTGGGTTCCTTGGTCACATAATCCTGATTGTTGGATTTTCTTGGCAGTTGTGTCTGCTTGGAAATGTCCTCCTGCAGGTCCATAGTGTGCTTCGTGCATGATCTGGTCTCGTTCATGGTTGAGTACACATCGTCTGAGAATGTCATCTAACCCCATTTTGTATAGAAATCCATTGATGAGGCTATAAGGAGCAAACTTCATAGCTAAGATTTGCTTTTTCTTGGTGTTCAGACCTTCTGGTGCCTGGCCTGTCTCTAGGAACTGAGCAATTTCTTCTAGTTCTTCTGGAACTGCTTCTATATGAAATAAGTGGGCATCTGGTAGGTCATCGTCTATTCCAGTCAGTTCCTCCCCTGTGTCGAAACGTGATAGGTGGTCGGGTCTGACATTTAGATTTCCTGGTCGGACCACTACTTCAAACTCAAATTCTTGAAAAAGAAGTAGCCATCAACATATTCTTCCATGATGAAGGGGTTTATTAACAAGATACTTCAAGGCTTGATGGTCGGTGTAAAATATGAAGGGGTTGGCTAGCAGGTAATGTCGATAATTTTGAAGTGCAAAGACCATACCGAGGGCTTCTCTTTCGGTGGTCGAATAGTTTCTTTCAGCCTTATTTAGTTTTTGACTACTGTATACGATAGGATAGTCCATCCCATCATCCCCTGGTTGTGTCAGTATTGCACCTATTGCTATTCCGGATGCATCAATATGCACATGAAATTTGGTTGACCAATTTGGGAATTTGAGTATAGGGGCTTCGACCAGTTTTCTTTTTAGTTTGTCGAATGATATTTGGCACTCTTCTATCCATTTAAACTCTATATCGTCCTTTAATAGTTCTTCTAGAGGGTAGGTCATGTCTGAATAGTGTCGTATGAACTTCCTATAATATCCTGTATGGCCCAATAACACCCGAACCTGTTTAGGGTTTATTGGGGGCTTCAGGTCGAGGATGATTTTAATTTTAGCAAAGTCGACCTTGATCCCTTCCTTACATACAATATGTCCGAGGAGTATGCCTATGGGTGTCATAAAGATACATTTCTTAATATTCAGGGAAAGTTGTATCTGTTGACATCTTTCTAGCATAAGCTTGAGCCATGTGCAGTGATCCTTCAGGGTGGAGTAGATTGTCTAGTCGTCAAAGTATACTGCCATGGTTTTATAGATATATTCTTGGAATGTTTTGACAACAATTCAAGAGAATACTGTCGGTGCATTCTTCAACCCAAAGGGCATAACTTTGTAGGAAAAGGACCCAAATTCACATACAAAGGTTGTTTTCTTCTGATCCTCTTTTGCTATGGGTACTTGATTGTAGCCTGAAAATCCATCTGTAAAGGAGTAACATTCATGTCCTGCAACTTCATTCAAGATTTCATCAGCATAGGGTGTGGGGAATGGATCTGTGAGTGTGACTTTGTTGAGCTCCCTAAAGTCGACACAAATTCTTAACCTGGTCGGATCATGTTTCTTAGGCTGAACGACCATGGGACTTGCCCATTCTGACTGGTCTATAGGATAGATGATCCCTGCTACTAACATGTTGTCTATTTCCTTCTTAACTATCTCCTTGTACTTGTGAGCTAGTTTATAAGGTCTTTTCTTGACAGGTCGAACATCAGGTTTCATATCTATTTTCATTTCACCCATTTCCTGAACTAACCCTTTGAGGTCTTTATAATCTATGGCAAATACATCCTGGAATTCTTTAAGTAAGGTCACTATTTCGGCGGTCTGTTGTTCACTCCAATAGTCACCAATCTTTGCGATTTTGGGACGGTCGTTATTTGAAATGTCGACCTCCTTAGTTTTCACCTTTGCATCTAACCACTCCAGTGCTTGTACTTCGTTGATCGATCGACTTCCTTCTGTGAATTGTGAAAATGTAGCAGGGAAGTCAGCTGCAATCATTCTGTCGATGTCTGGTTTGTCGTTGGTCGCGACCCTTAGAATTGAATAGATAGGTTTTGTAGTTTTAGCGTGGTTGGCTTTCCACCTGAAGCTCTTTCCTTCTGTTTGTTCATTTTCTAACTATAACCGAGTTGACTCGACTTTTGATCCGGTGTGGATGATGTTACAGTTCTGGATCTGGCGATGGTTTTGATAGGGTAGTTTTTCAGTCGGTTGGAGAAAGTGTTGGATTTGTGTTGCTGGCGCGGCTAAGTGTTTATTTTGAGGTTCGAACTTAAAGTCTTTAATGAAATTTTCCTTTAGTTCATGCCAGAAGAAGGTTTCTCCCCTAGCTTCTTCCATCTTATACCACTTACTAGGTAAGTCGTTGAGGGTTGATGGGAACAAGTGTGGCCAGGCTCTTTCATCCTTATGTCCAAGTCTTCTCCACTCTTTTTCACAAGTCCTAATGTGGTATTCTGGGTTTTGGCCCTGTGTGAATATAGGGATTTGGGCTTCCTGTGTTAACTTTTTCCCTCCAAATTGTTCAACAAAGTAAGTTGAAGCAGTGGTCCAGGTCTGTAGTTTTCACTGATGGGTATCCCACCATCTAGCGGCTTGACCTGTGAATGTTTCCACTAAACTTTGAAGTCGGCCATGTTCTCCAATGTTTTTAGATACTTGCTCGACATGTAGGACTGGGGATTCCCTTTCCTTATACCTTGGTGTTTGTGGGGTACTTATGTTGGTTGATTGTAAGGTAGGGCGTTCTCTGAGTTTCTTTTCAAAGATATTAGGGATAATTGAGACTACAAAGCACTGTCAGGTGGGTTTTTTCTTTACTTTTTGTATAGTCCAGCACCCTCTTGCTTGTGTTTCATAATTTTCCATCTCCCAGTCATATAATTCAGCATCTGAATTATAGCCAACTGAGTCTGGGTTACCTAAGTAAATTTCCCCTTGGGCGTTTGGTTCTGTATAGTCCAGATTGTTATGGATCTGGTAGAGTTGTCTAACATCTACTTCCTCATCAATTGGTTCAGTCCAAGGTTGTCCGTGGAAGGATTAATGGGTACAATGACCTTATGACCATTCCCTTTAAGTTTGATTCTTTCCTTGTCCAGGGATATATATGCTTTCATCTTTCGTCCCCAAGGTCGACCTACTAGGGCTGGGAAAGAGCTAGAACCTTCCTTCGGGTCGATAATTTCAAAATCAACCTTGGTCGAGATTCCCTTAATGGTTGTGTCGACATCTCTCCAAACCCCAATGGGTTCAATGAGAACTTGGTCGGCTAGTTTTAGATAGATTCCTGACTCATAGAGTCGAGGTTTACCCATCTGTTCCCATGTATGCCTGGTCATAATATTTACTTGAGACCTGAAATCGAGCACTACTTGTCGGACATGGTATCCTTCGATTTCCAGGTCGACAAGTGGGTCGACATCATTTTTATCCTTTTGGTTTAAGCTACAAATGTTTTTAGTTTGTTTTTCCCTTGTGGTGTCTTTTAGTGTGTGCAATAAGTCAATGAATTGGGCAACTGAGTTGTCTGTTTGGATGAGATGAGTTAATTGATGTGTCGTGCTAAGTCGACTGGTAAGACTGTCTTCTTGCTGTGCAATGTCTTGAAAGATATGTGTGGATTTTTGATAAGTTTGTTTTTCTTTCAGAGGATCCGGATAACCATTTGTGTTTTTAATTTTACTAATTTGGGAGTTATCAGGCCCTGTTTTTGTGTTGTAGTCTAGCTGGTTAGGATACTCGGCTCTCACCCTAGAGACCCTGGTTCAGGTCCCGGCAATAGAACCAATGTTGTAATCTCATAGATCACATAAGGTTACCAATAATACATACTAAAACATACATAAATATAAACAGAGACAAGAGATAAGAATAGATAGAAAGGAACAGATTATATTATCACAATGAGTTCATACAAGGCATAGAACTGAACTGAGTTCTTTGCTTGGCTCAATGGCCTAATATATACAATTTGGAAACAGTTACAACATAACTACCTGTCGGTTCGGTGAACCGACACGACTATTAGTTAGCTGACTTAATTAACTAGTTTAGTCGGCCGTCCGACTTGGTCGGACCATCGACTAAGTCGGTCTTCGTTCAAGTCGACTTCGTCGACTTGCTCCTTCTACAACCCTGCTCCAGAGGAATCTCGTGTTCTTGCTCATCAACTTTTCCAAGATGCTTAAATATTTTCTAGTAAATAGACCGCTTTGGTATCAATCCCGAACCTTGAACTTAAAAAAAAAATTCTTCCTCGTTGTCCTCCTCATTGTATTCCCCTTCCTTCTCTGGTGGAGGGGAGGGGCAATTTCGTTGCTCCTTATATGAGTTGGAAGGCTCTTGCATCTACGTTGTCTCTTGATTTTTGTTTTCTAGTAGGTGTGGTAATGTCCTTAGAGGGTTAGAACTTCTATCCTCTCTGACATTTTTAGGATTTTGTGCTCCAGCTGCATCTGGGATTTCTAGTCCTGAATATATTAGGAATGGCAAGTGGGATGGCCACTGCAATATTCCATCCTTCACATTGATAACATTGATGCAAAATGGTAGCACGTACTCCTAGTTCAACTCCACTCATGGAAATATAAACACATTGTGTTGGTTGACTTCGAATATGATTTTTTCATTAAACTGGTCAAAAATACTTTGTGCAACTCTGAACACTTCAACTGTGACATTCAACATGTGTGTGTATCATTTCCAAAATACAACCTCTACATCCAATTTATCTTATGTGATAAGCTAAATGTTAAGGGAAAAAAAATTGGCTACAACAAAATCCTCAGGACTCTTGTGGTCATATACCACATCTAAAGGTGGATCCCATACCACCACGATGATCAAGAGTAGAATCCAGATGTAGTGGAATGGTTTTCTTTGGTATTTCACATCCAGGAAGCCTTGGAAGAAATTTAGGAATAAATACGACATCCATGCCAATAATTTACTTAGGGAACACTTCTAGGCTTCCATGACTATGCCAGTCGGGTACTCATCTTTCCTACATTTATGTAGCAATTTGTAGCCTAGGATTTGGGTTGAAAATTGGCTGTAACACTCTAATATTTGTGATATAATACACCCTCACGATCCCCGATGGGTGTTATACTCTCTGTAAAAAGTTTTCCACAGAGGCTTGAGCCATTATTTCTATTGGGCCTGACCCTTACATGGTAGCCCTGAGACCAACAAAATAGTCTCATTAGTGATTTCATACTGTTTTTCCTCTCCCAAAATGGGGAACATCCATCAAAGACATGATTCCTAACTGGTGTATCAAGCATGCCCATGCTTGTGGCTCCACATTGGTTGTACCATCCTCTCCTTCGTGTACTACTCGATGGTTGATTCGACAAATTGGGTGTCACCTAATATCTTGGAGTCCCGATATTTCAAAAATAGAAATTTGTCGAGTGATTCTCTTTTAACCTTCACTTTATCCAAATGCTACACTATCAACATGGATCTACATAGTATCTCTATACCTCTGTGTTGCAACTCCTATAATCATGTGGGATACCTCTCTTTCCATTTCCGTGTGTCTTCCTTGATTAGGCGATATCCACATAATTGCAATAGATCTACTCTATACTTTCTTCCTTTTTCATTTTTGAATGCCTGATGGTTATAGTACTTTCCTCATAAAGGCAACGATCATAACCAATATTTCCAAATCAAGTAAAAATGGTTAAACTGACACAGAACTGATTGATAGGTGTGATATGAATCATGGAGTGATGGTTAATGGATGATTACATGATAACTTGATGACGAATGAATTGATGGTGTATTAATGAATGTGACTTGACAGCTAATGGTGACACGATGGTGAATTTGGGGAGTTTTTTTGTAGGTAAATTGAATATTTTATGAAGAATTAGTTGTTTCTTGAAGCTGTAAGATGGACAATTCAGCATCTTTGACACCTAGAATCCTCACACCCTTCAATTATCTTGATCAGAGGGTTGATATGCATATTTTCTTGTGCAACAAGGGTCTTTACAGGGTCACCATCGGAAGAGAGGTCGAACCCCAACAACATCTTGAAAAATCGAAGTATTTGAACAAGCTTAATGAAGCATTTGGCTTCATGTGCATCCACATATGTAAAGAGTTACTCTTTCACCTTGAGGGACTGTGAACACCAAAATTAGTGTTACAATTGATTTTACCACACATGGTAAATCACACATTTATGGCCTTCCCTATCCCTCTGCAGACTCTTTGGACCCCATGGACTATTTTTGTACCTTTGATGTTTCCAAGATCATCCCTAAAAACACCTATTATTGTCAATACACAACTTTTAAACCCTTTCTCGCGTATACACGCAAATATAACCCTTAAACCTACGTACATCGAGATGTGTGCAAAAAACCAAATATTTTTGGAGTTTTCCTTGATGTGGATCCAAGTTACTTGTCTCCTGGCCTTCCATATGCCTCGATATCACTCGGATTTGACCTTCCATTACCCCATTGAAGTACTATATAAGGAACCCTTTGGATACATTGAAGAGGGGGAATTTAAGAGCAAGAAAACTATAGTCCATTGTTTCCATAGCTTGCTTATACTTGAGTCTGCATCCCTTTGTCCCTTGGAGCACTTGGTGTTCTTCCCAAGCTTGCCTTTGCTTGTGAGCTTGCTATCGAGAGATGGAGGATTGAGGTGGTGGAGGCCCAGGTGGAGGACTCAGTTTCTCCGGTCAGACATGCCGACAAAGGTTGTCATTCATGTAATATCTGATTTATATTAATAGAAATATCTTCTCTTGTCCAATGATGTGCATTTAAATGAATATTGAATCCATGGATGCTTTTAATTGCTCATACATTATTGATTATAAATGCTAGAGTAGGTCTAAAACCATTATATAGCATGCTTGTCTTGTTTGCTATTGTTGAGAGAGAAAATTGTTAACACAAGTGAGATTGGAAAAGCTCAACGGGGATCTACATCAACCATCCAGAATAAGGTATGTTTCGAGATCCTTTAGTGTTAGATGTTTTATTTCTCTTGCCCATTGGGAAGGGATTGATTTATGTGGTTACTTTGTCTATTGTGGTATACCCCAATCCATAGTAAGTTTTCTCCGTAATAGAATTGGCGACCATACTAGGGAGTTCCTAGTCATTTACTTTGGGGGTTTTGTCGGCATTCAATGTTCTTGAATTGCTCTTATTTCTCTATTTCTAGGTCGGGTCTGGGGGCATGTTTGCCCAGTAGTGTCTTACAGGAGTAAATTTTGTCTCAACTTGTTTGTTTTCCTGCTTTTTATCTCTTTTTCTTCCTGTACATGATTTTTGCCTTCACAGTCATGTGTACACGCAGGTTTTCCTAGAATAGCCACTTATATACACGGATTTACTGCAAATAGTCGCGTATGCTTCTGGAGTCTATATACACCCCTGTTTCTGAGCAAAGACACTTTTTGGTTTAAATATTTGAAAATGTTCTTGTCATTTCATTTTCTATTTTTTGTTTTGGGATCAGTGCATTAGGTCTCTTTTACCTTGGTGCTTTGCTTGGGTACTATCTGGTAGTGCTTGCAGAGTCTGAGGGTTGTAGAGTCATACTTTTTCTTTTTATCTCATTTAATTCAAAAAATACAAAAACATTTACTTTTTGCATCATTATGCATTGTTTGCTTTTTGTATTTGCATGGTACTTGCATTAGGTTTGCTTGGAGAGTATTAGTCAGATTTTCATATAGGAATGATTACATATTCATTTGAAGGAAAAAATTTCACTCCACATAGTAGCATACCCTGTTCTTCATTTGACAAAGTGCATTTGCATTGATTGTTAGGTGTGCATTTTACTTCTTGTTGCGTCATAACATCATTAGTTGCACAACCATTTTCCCTTTGAGTAATAAGCCAATTAAAATCAACGCATAATAAAATGAATTACACTCTTTTCTCTTATAGGGTGCACCAATAAGACTAGGTTTTAGGGTCTTGAAATAGTTCATTGTGAGTAAATTCTCCAAGACCACTAAACAAAACATTTATGTGTCTGTCCAAGTGAGAGTGTGAAATTCCTTTATATAATTAGTGTTCTCAGGATCCTCCTCTTACAAGGGAGTTAAGCATGAGGCAGTGTGAGCGGTTATGATTGGGATGACCCCTGATTGTAACTGAGTAGCACCGGAGATATTTCCAGGATTGTATTGGTATTTGGGGGCTCTTTCGAGAGTTTTAGGATTTTATACCCTACCCATATGGTCAATCCCGCCTGTGACTATCCGCCCGAGGATTGATCATATTGAGGTGACCTTAGTTGCTTTACCTAGGTTATTGAGGGGGTACTTCGTAGAGGTTATTCTACAGGTGTCCTATCCAGGTAGGGGTTGGACATCATAGTCGCTATATGCGTTGAAGCTGAGGGCCACTATAATTGGTTACGAACCTCTAATTGTTGTGTATGGGAGTCCCAAGCCTCTCCTTGGTGAGACATACCTGCTTCATTCAGGAGCTCACATATCCTACCCTTGTTTGCTGGCAATTTGGCTTTACATTTTATAGGTGTATGCTTTGTGCACGCTAGTTTTCCTAGGGTTTGTGTAATTAGATCGAGTCTTTTCATTTTTTGAGTCATTATGGATTCGGGCGCAACACTTCGCCATTCTCATCGCTTAGCAGGACTTTCGCCTTCCACGTCTCCTCCTCCTTTGGGAGATAGAAACAGACAGACTGGGCGGACTATTTCTTACTTTGATTCACAGACTATGGAAGATCATGAGGATGAGATTCCAGAGATGTCCTCTCCATCTCATGAGGTTGGGGAGGATGGTCCTACTCCCGTATATGATCCTTCACCAGAAATACCTTCGCAATCAAGTTATGATCCCTCATTCATAGGTCGCCGGTATTGGTTACCAGGTGATGAGACTCATTATGAACCCACAAGCACTAGTCATGTTCGTTATGGCATGCCTAATATCACTGCACCCGATACGGCACATCATGTCGAGTCAAAAGTTGAACCTAGCACTATGCCTGGGGGCACTCCTATTCCTTTCCATGTGGAGAGGTTTGGGAGCACTAGTCACATTGCACCTTCCATCCCAGCGGTGGAAGTAGCCTCACATGTCTGTCCTAGACATAGTGTTAGTAATCATATGCAGATACCAGAACCGAGATGAGTGACCATTGGGAACACCACTTACATTCCTTCACATGTCCCTTCGTCCTAGAACCCTACTCCGAATGTGTTTTTGACAACCCTTCCTCCCCCTCATTCACGTGGTCCTTTGGGCCAGAATATCGGTACTAGCCATGTTCGTACTGTGATTGCTCGCATGGTAGAAGCTCAGATTCAAGTACCTCCTATTGTGTCAGGAGGTCATATCCCTAGTTCTGGATCATCTTATGGTCCATCTCAAGGAGTTCCCCATATCCCTAACTATGGATAGTCTCATCGGACATCCCATGGGACACCTTATGGAGCTTCTCATGGACAGTCTTATGGACCGCAGTACGGACATAACTATCAACCCTATGGGTATGGGTATCAACAACCTACTTACTCTTCCAATTATGGCTTTGTAGCACCACATAATCAAGGTACCTTACATCACAATGCTTCCATGCAGCCCTATACGGGTCAAATGGGAGGAGGCTATTATGGCCAAGGCCATGGTATTTATAGCAATCAACCTTACATGAACTAGAACTATTAGGGAGCATGGCACAGAATAGCTCAAGCTAGGCTCCATTTCCTCGCAACATTGAACTTACCTATCTTATCGAGACTTATGAACGATCCGGTATCTCATGACCCAGCCTAGCCGGTCATCCCTAACAAGCTTCCTTTGGACATTCCCAAGTTCAAGGGAAAAGTTGGAGAAGATACTAGTGAGCATGTCACTACTTTTCACCTTTGGTGCTCTTCCAATTCCTTACATGACGATTCAATCCATTTGAGGCTATTTCAACGCACCCTCACCGGGCTTGCAGTGAAATGGTATATAGAGTTACCAAGGGGGGCATACATTTTATTTGATGACCTTTCCATGACTTTCCTTAATCACTTTTAGCTACCCGTATGTTACGACGTTGGAAACGAACTCTTGTTGACATTTTGACAAGACAAAGCCACATATATCTGAGATCATATTCAAGATTGGCATAGATGGAAGTGGTTGATTAAAGCCTTTATACTACCAGAATTTCTCCTTGAGTGGTTCCTCAAGTCATTGTTGCCTTACATCACGAAGGATGTTTCTACATATGAAGTCCAAAACGAGAAACAAGCAATCTTTAGGGCACAAGAGTTGGATTTGATAAATGCTCAATCTAGACTTTTGTATAATAGTATACCTAATGCTCTGCGATCTAGTTTCGATCCGAAGATCAAGCCTAGGCCACATGCCGATGGCATTATGGGCTGTACAAGTACCAAACCTACAGATTCAGTTGTAAAACAAGTGAGCCAATTGTAAGTTAATCAATCCCCATCAGGAAAATCCACGACTTCGTCTCAACCTCCCCAATCGGTGAGTGTACTTTTCATACAATCATCGGACCAGAAGGGCAACTAGGAGCCTGGAGGGAATAAGAAAAAAGGGAAACATAATCGTAAGGGTGGGAATAAGAACAAAAATGCTAATTATAATGACAAGAAAGCTCATAATGCTAGGGAGGACAAGTAGACTGAACGTAAGGTAAAGTATCCTTGCAATTTATGTAAGGATGACCACCTCACTCACTTGTTCCCTCATATGGAAGATTCCTCGAGGTTCATAGAACAGGGCCCAACTGTGCTAACTAATCCTTTACCCAACAATCAAAATATGAAATCGAGGACCATTGATCCTCATTGTGTATCGGGTGGAGATCAAAATCCTCCAGAGGCCAATACTGGTCATGGTTGCATCAATATGGTGCATGCTGCTAAGGTTGTGACTTGTGCAAAGGATTATGGTTCGTCACAACCAGACCTTGGAAAGGAAGCTGCTCCACTTGAGAGCCCTTTGCGTATCGAAAAACCTACAGATAAATCTAAAGTTGCACCTCGCATTTCTAAGGGAGTCCTAAAGCGTTCAGGGAACAATCCTAATGCCCGAGCTTAGCAGAACTATTCTGTTGTCAAGGATTTGGGCCAAACTCCTTGTGCGATGTCCGCACTTGAAGTACTTTAGACTTGTCCTCCACTGAGGAGAGCCTTGATTTTTTCTCTTGGGGTTAATGATGATAACTCTTCTTCTATTATCAAATTTGAAACCATGGGATTTCAACCTCACTTTCCTTACTATGTGTCTCTTTTGATTCATGTAGAGTGTCTTAATATGACCGTCAAACGCACTGTTATTGATGAAGGTGCTGCTGCTTCTGTGATGTCTTTGTCATGTTGGAAGGGTTTGGGTTCTCCTGAGTTGTCTCAATCTGCTACTATGTTGACAAGTTTCGATGGTAGATCATTTTGGTCACACGATATTCTTCCTTCTCTTAAGATCCAATTGGGAGGGAAGACCGTCACGATCGAGGTCGAGGTGGTTGATGCACCCCTTGACTACAATCTTTTGCTGGGCTGGAATTGGATGTATAGTATGCAAGTCGTAGCCTCTTCTCTCTTTCGAGTGATATGCTTTCCATTTAATGGGAATATCGTTACGATTTATCATATGTCATTCCATAATCCGAATGTTAATGCATCATCAGGAACTTCTATCTCGATTATCGATCATTCTCAGTTGACAATTGGCAGTTGAGTCCTCTCACGCACATGATTGCCTCGACGATGTTTTTCCATCGAATGAAGCCATTATTGAGGCCATGTCTGGGGTTGAGCCACCTTGGGAAGAATTACATCATCGATCATATTTTCTTCCTGAACTCGATCATATTGAGCGTGATGAATTTAGGGAGATTCTTAGCGAGAAGATTGGTGGTCCCATGCTTCCATTGAGCTCTCCTGGTAAGAAGGCCGATGGGAACATGGCGAATTTATCACCTACTATTCCTATTAATATTTCTCGCGATCCTGGCAAATTTGAGAATGTCTACATTGGGGTGAGTTGTTTCCCTAATGAGATAAAGGAGTATACCGAGCTATTTAAATAGTTTCGTGACATCTTTGCTTGGTCATACGAGGAAATGCCAGGTATTGACTCTTGTATTTCCAAACATGAGATTAATACCTATCTGAATGTGAAGCTAGTTTGACAACGTTTATGTGCGGTGAATCCTAGAAAAGCACCCGCCATTGAGGGTGAGATAGAGAAACTATTAAAATCTAGTTTTATCTATCCCGTTCCCTTGACGGAGTGGGTTTCAAATTCCGTTTCAGTGGATAAGAAGCAAGGAGCGATCTGTATATGCACTGATTTCCGTGATTTAAATCATGCTTGTCCTAAGGATAATTTTCCCATACCATTTATTGATCAAATTTTGGATGAGTGTGCGGGAAGCGAGGTATTCTCCTTCATGGACGATTTTTTCGGATATAATCAGATTTAGATCAAACCCGAGGATCAACATAAGACTGCATTTATTTGTCCTTGGGGTACTTTTGCATATCAGAAGATGCCTTTCGGCCTTAAAAATGTCGGAGCTACATTTCAGTGGGCCATGACCTTAATTTTTCATGATCTCAAAATGATTATCGAAGTGTATTTGGATGACCTTTCTGCTCATTCTCATTTGAGAGTGCGTCATCCATACCATTTGAGGTTAGTTTTCGAGAGATGCCGCCATTACCAAGTGCGTTTAAATACTCATAAGTGCATCTTTTCCATGACTGTTGGTCACTTACTGGGGTTCATCATATCCAGGAAGGGTATAACAGTTGATCTCTTAAAGGTTGAGGCAATACTTCAATTGTCTCCCCCGCGTAATATAGACACCTTCAGTGTTTGCAAGGCATGACAAATTTCTTGCAGAGATTCGTAGTTAATTTTGCCAACTTCACTAAAGGCTTTATGCATCTTTTAAAGAAGGACACTCCTTTTTTCTAGGATGAGCGAGCCCAGGAGTCCTTTGATGCTCTTAAGTAAGCCTTAGCATTGGCCCCCGTGCTTAGTCCACCTGACTATAGCCGTGATTTCTTTATTTATGTGGCCGCGTCCATGGAGACGGTTGGTATGGTTTTGGTTTAGGAGGATGAGGAGCTCCACAAGCATGTCATATATTATTTGAGCTGAAACCTTATTGATGCAGAAATCCATTATTCCCATGTGGAGAAGCTTGCCTTGGCCACCGTTCATGCAGTTCATAGATTGAGACATTATATTCTCCTTCGCCGGACCTTGGTTGTAGCTCATATCAATCCATTTCAGTTTGTCCTCACTAGAAGGATGATTGGGGGAAAATACAATAAATGGATTGTTATTTTGCAAGAGTTCGATCTTGAATTCATTTCAGCGAAATCGAAAAAATCATTGATCTTTGCGGAGCTCATATATGATTTTCCAAGTTTGGAGGAGGAAGAGGTTTATGAGGATACATTTGTCGATGAGCATATTTTCCTTATCTCAACTTTGGACTCGTGGTATGGGGATATCATTGTATATTTGCAAACGTTGAAGGCCCCTACTCACCTTTCACGGGATGAGTGATGACGATTACATCATGTAGCTAAGAACTACCTTATAATGGTTAACACTTTGTACCGCCATGGGGTAGATTCCATTTTGCGTCATTGTTTAACCCATGATGAGGCTGAGGTTGTGCTAAATGATTACCATGGAGGGGCATTTGGTGGTCATTTATCTGGGCTTTGTATAGCCCAAAAAATCTTGAGATCAGGATTTTTTTGGCTGTCGATCTTCAAAGATTGTGTTAATGCGGTTAAGAAGTGTCACCCTTGCCAGGTGTTTGCATGCAATATGTGCTCGCATCCAACCCCCTTACATCCTATTGTTACTGTCGGTCCCTTCACCAAGTGGGGGCTTGAATTTATGGATTGCAACCCAGCTTCGGTTGGGGGGCATCATCACACTATAGTGGCTGTCGATTATTTCATGAAAAGGGCAGAGGCTATGCCCATGGTTAAATCCGATGGTGAAACAGCTGCGCATTTCATTTTCAACCAAATTATTACTCGATTCGGTATTTCGAAAGAGCTTGTCACTGACCATGGTAGGCACTTTCAGAATAAAATGATGGAAGAGTTAGCTTCAAAGTTAGGGTATAAGTAGGAGCACTCCTCTTCTTATTACCCTTAGGCGAATGGACAGGTTGAAGCAGTGAATAAATCACTTAAGTCCATTCACCAACGAACCATCATACAAAGCAAGACGAATTGGCATATCGTGTTATATCCTACTTTGTGGGCCTATAGAACCGTGGTTAAGAGTGCCACCGATTTCTCTCCATTACATCTTGTACATGGGGTGGAGTTTGTCTTACCGGTTGAATGTGAAATCCCTTCTCTAAAGCTAGCTGTAGAGATTTGACTAGACACTTCCACATTGGAAGAATGTTTGGTCCACTTAGAGCATCTTGATGAGCAGCGCCGAGATTCCTTAGTGGCTCTAGAAGTAAATAAGCATCGCATCAAGGTCCAATATGACAAGTCTGTCCATTTGAGGAAGTTTAGTGAAGGTGATTTGGTCCTTTTGTGGGATCAAGCTAAAGAACCCTTGGGGGCAGTGAATTTTAATCCCATGTGGCATGGTCCTTACGTGGTTAAATGTGTGTTAGAGAAGAGCGCCTATGAGATAGTGGATTATGAAGGGACAGCCTTGGCGGAGCCTAGAAATGGGCTCTATCTTAAAAAATACTATGCATGATCTTCAGCCAGGGATGATTATTGTATAGTTTTTGAACTACATAGTTATGTTTTCCTATGGTGATTGGGTTTGTTGATTAGCTTCTGTTTCTTATGGCGGATGTCGATGGAGTCTTCCGTTTACATAGGATTTGCCAATGGTGCTAGCTGTCGCACTCAAAACTTAGCTTTGGCTGCTTGGGTGATTTATACTCCTACGGGTCAAGTATTGTCTTTAGGAGATGTATGTTTATGGACTTTTTCAAACAATGTTGCTGAATATAGTGTCGTTATTGAGTTATTGTGTGATGCCATTTCACATGGTGTTCTCTCTCTTGAGCTACATCTTGATTCGCAGTTAGTGGTTTCACAACTTAATGCCTCGTATCATATTAGGGATCTAATATTATTACAAAGATTCTTACGTGTGAGATTGCTAGAACGACAATTTGAGAATATAACATACATTGATGTTCCAAGAATTTTTAATCAAGTTGCTGACTCATATGCTAACTATGTGTTAGATTGGCATTTGTTTCATAGAACATAAGCATATCACAAACATACATTTTTGCACAGATGTAAATAAATAAAATCGATCATCATAAATTTTTTTTCATTAGTATCGAAAAATTGACGTCATAATACATAAGTGTCATAATACAAAATTGGGGTTTTCAAGCCACCAAAACATAATACACGGTCGTACAAAAAGGAATACTCTCAGGTCTCTAAGCCTGAGGAGGAGGGGGGTTCTGATCATGGTATCACACTACGACTCTAGATAGCCATCAGAATAATCGAATCCATGCTCATGGTACACCAACCACCTGGTGCTGCATAACCTCAGGAAATTCCTTGACTTGCGCCATGGGTACCCTGTGCATCAAGCGTATGAAGTTTGTGTGAATGCTTTGGAGTGTCCACTCCGCATCCGCACCAATGATATTGTCTCCTATCCCCCTCTGTAGATGATGAGGGAAACCATCTGGTCATCGTGGTCCAACATCTGCATACACATGACAGATTGTCACTATGTGTCGTCACACCAAAACATGTATTTTGAGTCAATATATAAAAAACTAAAAAAAAATTAATAATTAAAACAACTTAAAACGTGGGTTTGGGATTCATTACCAATGTCACCATATGCCACTCTTGGTGGTAGGGGCATGTCTGGATCTCCACGGAAGTCTATCCCTGTATAGGGATAATCATCTATGGTGATGATTTGCCTCTGCCACCATGGAAAGAAGTCTACTGGGTAGGTGTTAGCCACCCTACCTTCGCCCAGTCTATACATAACATTTGCCCAACGTCGTTGGGATGGATCATGAACTCCATGTGGAGGAATGTCCACTCTAGGGCTTAGCCTTGGTACCCGCTAAAAGAAGATCATGCTTAGTATGCTGTCGAAATCGAAGTTTCGCACCCTGCCCATTTTGCAGTAACTGAGCTGATGTTTCATGTTGCTCAATAACACCGTGCTCTAGTCATACACTGTGGGTCCCATACACTCCACTGCATAGAAAATTAGTGGCCGAGAGGCCTGATGGAGTGAAGCTAATCTGGCTATCCTACATAATGCCAATAGTATGACCTTCAGTCCCAGAACCTAGATAGAGTTTATTAGGATTTTACTCCCAACCTTTTTCGTGTCCGAAAAGCAGTACACTGCTATGTACTCATCAATAGTCAATACACCTCCTAGCCCGCGAGATCAAAGATTTACCACCTCTCCTCATCAGGCTAAACCAGTGATAAAGTATATGTCTTCAACTTCAATACTGAGCGACAACCCATCAATGTGAAAAGTTTCAGAGTCTGGATCCCAGTAATCCACTAGCAGCTGGAGGAGTCTTGGTTTGGCCCTCAGGCTTCCAAGACACCAAAACTTATACAAACCACATGCTCGAAATGCTTGTTGGGAAATAATATCACCTTGCACGGCCTCTTCCACATCACCATGTTCTCTCTCCCTCCACTCTAACACCATCATGCACAAAAAAACAGAGTTTTGATTAGCATTTTCCTTTGAAAACCTTATATGAGACTATTTGCAAAATAGCCGCTTATGTACGCGGGTTTGGGTGTTTTTTCTGCGTATGGCAAGTCCTATATGTAGAAAAAACCGTGATTTCCGCGTGGGACAAAACGCACAACTTGGGATGGCCTAAAAAATTGATTGGACCATGAAAACTAATTTTTTTTTACATGAAATGGGAAGGGGAGGACATGAGAAGTTACTTGGATCAAACGGTGTCAGATTTCGTCAGACGATGCTCCCAAAATTCGTGTTGGAAGTTTTGAGCTCAAATGGGTAAAAATTTCAAATGGTATGGAATTTTTAAATTTTTTACTATTTATAGAAATTTTTTGAAATTTTTTACCCACTTTCTATAGTTTTTGACCATTTCTGACCATTTTGGACCATTTTGAACTAATTTGATGATGTAGGAGTCTACTTTGAGCACGGTTTGATCATGGTTTTGACTTGTTCGTGACTATTTCAGGTATTATGTCTAAACTGGCATATAGGTTAGGTTTCACATCCGTTTGCACTTTGCATGACCTTATGACTATTTCATTCTAACCTTAGGTACAAACCCATTCTATCTTGTCATGGAACCTTCTTGTTGCTTTTAGAAGTGACATGATGTGAATGGTAGAGCTTGAGCATACATGGGTACTCTAGTTAGCTCCTGTTTTGCATTTCATTCCCATGTCGACACTTTTCCTTTAGGGTGTGGGAGTCCTTTATATAGTATCACCATGACTTTGCGCAAGAGCTTCATACTCCTCTTGATCTTTTTGCTGGCCTTTTCCCAAGAATCCCTTATGTCAAGTTGTAATTGCATTATCATGAGTTTTGCTTGCCTTATTGAGACTTATGCCGGCTTCCCTGACTTTGGGTATAGCCCGAGCTTGTCTCATGTCTATCCAAACAGAGCCATTTTATATGTCTTTTGCAGCTTGATTCCCCATTTTTTATCGGGAGGGGACTTTCCCCCGAGTGTTGTTATCCTACACATGTTTCCTTGCATTGAGCATAGGTATGTTCCACTGCTTGGAACTAGTTTGTTTGCCCCTTGAAAATTGTCTCTTCCTAGATTTGTAACTAAAAAGCACTTTTATTCTTTTTCAAGATTTTAAAAATATTTGAAAAAGTAAAAAATAAAAATAAAAAAGCCAAAAATCCGGACAGGAAAAGATGTTATCTTTGGTAGCAGTCGAGTTGTGTCGCCTATGAACATAACACTATATATCACATCCGTTGGTTTAGTTAATAGTTTGACTTTAGGAGCTGTACTCGTTTCTCTGATTTTATCTCCACCAACTAGTTAAGCTTCCGGTCCCTATGGAGCCTCTATCGATGCCTCCTGTTTCGTAGAGATGTCCCAGTTTTGTATATTGAGTCTATGCTGCCTACATTCAGTAACCATTTTCCTTTATGCTCTTGTTTGAAGGAATTTGAAGCCTGAGTCAGCCATTCCTCAGTTTTCTTGACTTTGCATGTTGGCCATTCCTAGTACTTGTCCTGGTTCGTGCACATTATGATCGAGTCCTTCCACATTATATAGCTTTGAGGAGTACCTCATGTTGGATGATGGGGGATGACTTAATTCCCTCCTTCCAACGGATTTTATCCCATCAACTTCAGATCATTTATTCTAGGATAGGAGTCTAGAGTCATTTGAGTGCCTTGAGACTTACACTCATCAGTGGTAGGTTCTCTCGCCATTGATAGTTTTGGGAATACATCAATGTCCCCTGATCGATAGATTCTTTCAAGTGTTCGACCTCAACACATTTATTCGCACTTGTTAGATTGCACTCTAGTACCTTGATTTCCAATTTCTTTATAGGTGGGTGATCTCGCGTCTGTTAATGGTAAACATCAATGACCGGTAATCAGACGATGGACTACTATGTTCGACCTCGACACCTCTATTCAGATAGTAGGGCATGTAATAATAGTGGTTTATGTAGAATACTTTCCAGATTGGTGGAATTTCATATATGTTACCTCCTTGATCATGCCAATGTTCATGAGATTTCAGTTCTCGTGACTTGATTCCATTGTATGTTGGATATCTTTAGCCATTATGGAGATCTTGATCCATGGTATATCTTCAACTTTCATGGAGATCTTGGTCCTTTTCATATCTTCATCATGGAGATTCTATTCTATCTATATTGTACATGGCGGTGACCGCACATGTCACAGTTTGTATATCATTCCTGTGAATGGCCATTGTACTCTTATGTATCTGAGACTGCTATATGTATTTGCAGTCATGTGCAGAGTTTGATTATTGTATTATATTGTTAGATGTCTGGTTCTTCCACCTAGTTATTCATCACTCCACTTCTGGGATGGACTTATAATGTATTTTGACCATCATATCACCCCTCTGACCTCACACATTAGGGGGCATCTGTTACAACTGATTTTACCACACATGGTAGATCACACATTTATGGCCTTCCCTGTCCCTCTGCAGACTCTTTGGACCCCATGGACTATTTTTGTACCTTTGATGTTTCCAAGATCATCCCTAAAAACACATGTTATTTTCTATACGCGAATTCTAAACCCTTTCTTGCATATACACATGGATATAACCCTTAAACCTGCATACATCGGGATGTGTGCAAAAGGCCAAATATTTTTGGAGTTTTCCTTGATGTGGATCTAAGTCACTTGTCTCCTGGCCTTCCATATGCCTCAAGATCACTCATATTTGACCTTCCATTACCCCATTGAAGCACTATATAAGGAATCCTTTGGATACATTGAAGAGGGGGAATTGAAGAGCAAGAAAACTATAGTCATTGTTGCCGTAGCTTACTTATACTTGAGTATGCATCCCTTTGTCCCTTGGAGAACTTGGTGTTATTCCCAAGATTTGATTTGCTTGTGAGCTTGTTATCGAGAGATGGAGGATTGAGGTGGTGGAGGCCCAGGTGGAGGACTCAGTTTCTCCGGTTTGTAGACGTGTTGATAGAGGTTGTCATTCTTGTAATATCTGATTTATATTAATAGAACTATCTTCTCCTGTCCAATGATGTGCATTTAAACGAATATTGAATCCATGGATTCTTTTAATTGCTCATACATTATTGATTATATATGTTAGAGTAGGTCTAACACCATTATATAGCATGCTTGTCTTGTTTGCTGTTGTTGAGAGAGTAAATTGTTAACAAAAGCGGGATTGGAAAAGCTCAACAGGGATCTACATCAACCATCTAGAACAAGGTATGTTTCGAGATCCTTTAGTGTTAGATGCTTTATTTCTCTTGCATATTGGGAAGGGATTGATTTCTACGGTTACTCTATCTGTTGTGGTATACCCCAAGCCATAGGAAGTTTTCTCCGTAACAAGTAGTATGGGAGAAGATCAAATACTTGTTTGGAAAACATGATGAGATGAGGGGCCATATCCTAGAAAGCGAGATGATAGCACTACATCCCATCAACATCGAAACTATACAACATTTTTTCTCAAAATTCAAACCATTGGTCATGTAATGCAAACAATGTAGGATTGACAAGAAGGATGAGAAATTGGTGCTCTCAATTTTGAGAAAACTTGGCCCATAATTCTTAGTGTTGGTATATACCTTTCACTTTGGGATACTGGCTAATCCTAATTAGCCAATTCCATCCCTTGATTCCATCATAGAATCTCTAATACAGGAACAAGACAAACTGATATAGATGGGATCCCTCAGAGCCTCTCCAAATCAAGCTCTCTTGGCTTATGAGAGAAAGAGTGTGCAAGCAAGGATGAAGCGGAAAGGAAAATAAAAAAGAACACTGAATTCATACCTAAATAAGAGTTTTATCCAGTAGAGGAAGCCTCATGTTCTAACAAGAAAAAATGTTAGACGTTTGACAAGGGAAAGTGCCCCCACTGTAAGAAAGGAAATGATACAGAGAAATATTGTATGAAGAAGACCATAGATCAGGTGTCAAAACTCCTTGAGAACCACAATTTTTTTGTCCATGAAGGTGCAAGGAATGCTGACTCTAGAGACAAGACTAAAGGTCATGATGAGTTTTCCGTGCTTCGAAGGAAATTTTTTCAAAATCACATGCCTTCCTCATTGATTTAGGAGCCTCAAATCACATGGTTGCATCTAAAGTATCATTCTCTCCATTACAACTTATTGATGTTCCAAGTACTCACATGGGAGATGACACTCAAATCCAAGTTTAAGGAAAGGGTTAAATCAAGTTAGAGAATGGAGTGTTTAAGATTGTACTCTATGTTTTCTCCTTAGCAGTAAATTTGTTGTTTGTATATCAGATGACTCATATAGGCTCACCAAAGCGAGTTGTATTTCGTGCTCACTTAATGGAGATCTCAAATATTTTGATTGGGAAGATTATAGCGAAAGGTGTTACAAACCATTCCTCTAAGGAATATGAATTCTGACACTTTCTTCCATACTAATATCTAGGGCACTCTCAAATTCCATTAGAAAGGGAAGGTAAATTCATCCTACCTAACCCTTTTGCATAAGGTGATTTTTCCATTAATGTTTCAGATTCAGAATCTGAGGTAGAGGACCAAGTTGAATTGGTTTATGTAATTGAAGATGAAGTTCAATCAAATCCATATCCATATCCACATCAAGTGGTTGAAATCACAAATAAAAATTAGTTTGTACAAAACCAAAAACAATCAAGGGATAACCAACCAATTTGTGCAAATCCAAAAGAAGACAAGGTTTTTCTTGAAGTAAAAATTGAGAACAAGTTCAAAAAAAACAAAACTATCTTAAACAAGATATTAAACAACCAAAGATCACCAACAAACAAGACAAGGAAGGGATATGAACAAAAATCTAAAAAATTCTACGACGGTGAATGCATGTGAGGTACAAAAGAAATGAAGTTGAAGAGAAAGTTCATTTCATGTATGATATTCCTCTTAATAATTACAACTTTCCCATCTATACGAGTAAAATAAGAGTCAATGCAATGAAGTGTTTTAGTTGTAATCACGTTGGAGACATTGCAAAATATGGTCATACAATGAGATGCTATGCTTGTGATCGATTTATACATAAGGCTCAATATTATGTAAGAACAATAAACTGTCGAGATAGTAATACTATGTATGACATTAACATCAACCTATGGACTAAAAAGGAAATGAATCATACACATTATTAAAATGGATGTGCACACATTAAAGGGTGGGTAAAGAAAGTTCCTCAAGCATGTATAGTCGAAGCAAATGATCCGCGTATGTGTCGAGTAGTTATTGATTTCTACCCATATTGATAATCATTAAATGATTAAGTGAGATCCTTGAATTCAACACATTATTTAAGATTCAAGGAAAGTTTTTGCAGACATGATAAATAGTTCATTTATTATTACACAGTATATTCAGTTGAAATGTGATTGCCAAAGGAAGGAAACTCATTTTCAGCCAACAAAACATTGAGTTAACAATACTATTGCATAGATACTCATTTCTTCAGAGAATAACATTGAATTGCATACTTAATCACATACATGCCCACATGCCCAACATTATTAATAATGGGAGTTTGTATTATATTCAAGGTTGTCATTATAGAAAGCAAAATTACACAAGAATCTATGTTGCAAAAATCAGATTCGAAGTATCAAGAGAAAATTATATCATAACGATGAGAGCTATGTTTAAGAAATTGTATTAGAGCTGAAGCTCGAGGTTCAACTCCATGACATGACTAGTTGGTTGTTGAGATAAGAAAATTTCAAGATCCAATGGGGCCTTCTCAACGAACTCAAAATCTTGACAAATTTGCATAATTAAAGAAGATAGGTTTGTGCTACATGGCTCCATTCAAATCAAATTCAGTAAGTCAGGATTATGTTTTTTCTGATTCTCCTCTTCAAATTTGAAAATTCCTCTTAATTACTTTGGTTAAATTGAGACTATGAGTACCAATGGATGAAGGCAATTTTCATAATATAGGATTTGTCAAATTCCCATATATACTTTATCCTTGTGATGTCAGCCTATTGAAATTGAATTATTGAATGAATATTGCTAAATGAATTGTTAAATGTTTGAAAGTAAGAAGACATGGCGAAGGAAGGAGGAACACTCAGAAGCTGAGATACTTAGGGCAAGCTTGACAAGGAATGAACTAGGACAATGAACACAAATGCACAAAACTCATATATAGAATTAGAAGTTGTTTCCCCATGCGAGTGGAAATAAATTGAGGAGACGTTGAGGTTGATTACATTCATGAACATGTGATTCAAAGCTGACTAAGAAGATGTCAAAATTTATTGCAAAAATTAATAAGATAGAAAAAGATGACAAAAAACAAAAATCCAACTCATTGTTTTATACGAATGAAATGATGTCATCTCAGAACTTAAACTACAAAAACAACATGTCATATCTTTTTCATGAGTCATTAGTCACATTGACTTGTTGCCAATCCATCTGACGAAAGAAAATATGTGTGAAATTAAGAAAGTTTTTTTGGACGTCGTGACAAGATGTGTGAAATTATGTTAGAATTTTTGCAAAATCGCATTAATTGAGATGTCGATTATAAGCAATAGAAACCAGTTATTTGTTGAGGAAAGATTGCAACATATACTACATGGTAGTATATCTAGTGTAGTAGAGGTAACAAACCAATGAGCCAATAAACATGATTCCAGGGGAATTTAAATACTTACGAGATTTATTCATTTTCCATTGATGTCAAAGGGGAAGAATAAAGTATCAAGAATCAGGAAAGAAGAAATGTTGGATATATTGTGAGTGAAATATATACACAAATGAAGAATGGAGAATTAAATGGCATGAACAAGGGGGGTATTTTGCGGATAGATTTCAACTTTTTATGTGTTGAGGTAGGGAATTGAAAGTCAGGAGAATATGTTGTTATACTTGCTTGTTGGTTCCAAATTTTGGTGTGCCAATGTTTGGAATTGAAATTTGTTATGCTTGTTTGTTGGTTTTTACTTCCGACTTCTAATGTGTCGACGTCATGATTTGGAAGCTGGTAGCATGAATAATATGCTTCTATGGTGGTGTCGATTCTTGGCTTCCAAAATGTCGATTATGGAAATTGAAAGTGAAAATGGATGTTATATTTTTTGGTGTTTCCAACCCCTGATTGTGGAAATTGGGAGTGCATATTGTTTCTTTTGTTTTCTCGTGCCAATTTTTTACTCCTAATTGTACAAATGTCGAAAAAGTAAAAAATATAAGAAAAAGTCAAAAGATATTAATTTTAGCCATTGAAAGAAGAATTTGACTAGTGGGATGTATTACACGGGTAATTAAAAATCCAATTATCTAGGATTAAAATGCTAATCATCCATGTGAATGTGTTTTATCAATTATGGAGTTGAAATTGGTTAATTGGGAAAAATTTGGAAGCTCAGTCCTATATAATGGCTACTTCATTGATAATTTTGATCAAAGGGAAGTATATCGAAGTGGTATAGGTGAAAGAAAGCTTTTAAGTTAAACCTTTTGAAGAGGATCTTGTCTCCTCCAAATCCTGCCGAGGTGGTCAAAGACACAATAGAGTGGTATCAGAGTAAACAGTTGTAGAACTCAGGTTGTTTTGGTCAAATCCATACGTACAGGAGGAGAATAATAGATTCATGGCAAGTGCATAAGTTTTTAATTTGAAAAAATTGTTAGTAATAGTAGTTTTATGAAATGCCCAAATGGGGTGAAAGAACTAAGAAATTAGGAATCCTCTAAATTCATCCATGAGATTGAATTTATTAAAGAATGGTAAATGTGTATCATTTTTTGTGTTATTAATGTTCCTAATAATTATTTTGCTAAATTATTAGTATTTGCAATCAATGGATTTGAATGGATATTGTAAAGGATAACCAATGAAAGGGAAAATGTTTCCAAAATCAAATGGTGACCATGAATGATGGCCAAGACCCCAATGAGCATGATGAGGATGTCCTTGGAGATAATTTATAGGAATAAAATGTTGAGAGAGAGTCCAATGGTAGACAAGAGTAGATTTCTCCCCATAACGTGGTGGAGACAATGAGAGGCTCCAATAAGAGTTTTATTAAATCCCAGGAATATATTAACCAAACAAATGCTACCATTCTTCAAATCCTCATCGATATTCAGTAGTAATACAATATGGGATCCAATCCGAGTGATATTGGAAAAATAAATGCAAAGAACAACTCTAGAGACCATGCTAGGAAGATGACATCGAGTCCATAGATTAGAAACAAGGTGTGTAAGATGTATTCATCATAGTATTCTTCTATTAGGTCAGGTGATTCATGGAGTACTCCAAGGTGTACTTCTCATAGTTTTCATGATGGAAGGAATTATAGGAGAATTATACAAGGAGAAATTAGGAAGGAAATACCTCCCAACTTTTACAGAGAAAATAAGGTAGGCCAAGAAGAAGAATAATTCATTCTTGGAATGAAGAAGTGATTTTGGATTCATGCTTATTCTGAAATGAAAAATACATAATCACTATGTATAATATTAGTGGGAGAGCCTTGATCTAGTGGGAGCACTTGACGCAAGCAAAGATAATTAAGGAGAGGAAAATCGACTGGAAGTGATTCCAAAGGTACTTCAAGGAAAAATACCTATCTTTCCAGTATTATGATAGAAACATGAAATACTTTCATGAGCTAAAGTTGGGACGAAATTCAATGGAAGAAAAATTCCACAAGTTCTTAGAATTGCTGAGGTATGTGAGATACATAAAGAATAAAAGATTCAATATTTAAAGATTCCTTTGAATTCTACAACAAAGTTTCAAAGAAAGGATTGAGTTTGTTAATCCACCCACTCTTGATGAATCCAATATAATGGAAATGCATTGTTATAAGTAGAGAAAATGGAAATCATACTCTAAACTAGTATGGAAAGGGAATCCAAAAGGTAGGTTTAACCAAAAGAAAAGTGGATTCAAGCCTTCATTTGAGAATCAACAAAGGAATTGCCAGCTAGGGTATCTAGCACAAGCTGGAAATGACCGGTAGTAGCAAGATAAAAGAACCACTTAAGAGTTGGGGATGTGGGGAAACACATGCAAAGGAACCGTTCACACCAAAGAGAGAAGCCTCATTGGTTGCATTATCTGGAAGAAGAAGTTATAGTGAAATATATGGAAATAGAAACTCCTAGAATCTATTCAACGATGGATAATTGGAAGCTAGATCATTAGTTAGCATTGGTGGAGGTTCACGGTACATTTTTTAGAAATCCATTTATATTTTAATTGAATCAGGTTCTACTCATAGTTATGTTTTTATAGAAGTGGTTGAATATTGTTTTCTTAGGAAAGTGCAGTATAATAAGTCTTGGCTATTCCAATTAGACACTAACACCAAGAGAAAAGTAAGTGAAGTGGTGAAGGCGTTCTCCATAGAGTTGAACGCACTCCTTAAGAAATTAAATTTGAATATACTACCATTAGGATATTATGATTCCCTCATTTGAATGGATTAGTTGGAGAGGTATAGAGTCACGGTGGAATGCTATGCAAAAGTTATTGAATGCATTCATGAAGATGGAAGGCCAAGAGTGGTGAAAGGAATTCTCAGGAAGGTATCAATGAGGATGATCTCATCCTTATAGTTAAGGAAATTATGGAAGAAAGGTTGCTATATGTATGCATCCCATATATCAGATTCACTATAAAACAAAGGCCCCAAGATAGAAGACTACCAACTATTACAATATTTCCAATATGTATTTCAATATGAAGCTTTGAGACTGCCACTAGAAAGGGACATTGAATTTATCATTAACCTCATTCGAGTCGTAGCACCAGTCTCCAAAAATACTTGTAGAATGAGATCTCCAGAACTACTAGAATTGAAGATGTAGTTACAATAATTGATGGATAGAAGTATATTAGACCAAGTGTGTCTGATTGGGGAGAACCAATAGTTTTTGTCAAAAAGAAATATGGGGCATTGAGGTTGTGTATTGATTATAGGCAGCTTAATAAAGTGACAGTTAAGAACAAGTACCCCTTTCCCAAAAATTATGACTTTTTTTATCAAATGAACGGAGCCTTATTGTTTTCCAAAATTGATTTGAGGTCAGGTTGTCATCAGGTGAGGATAAAGAAAGAAGACATGCACAATACCATGTTCGTGATAAGATATGTCCATTATGAGTTCATGGTGGTTCCATTTTTGTCTCACCAACCCACCCACCACATTTATGTTCCTCATGAACAACATATTCAACAAGTATTTGGACAAATTTGTGTTGGTATTTTTACATGATATTCTTGTGTACTCCAGAAACAAAGAAGGGAACAATGGGCACTTGATAATGGTGCTACAGGTTCTTAGGGAGAATAAAATATATTCCAAGCTAATCAAGTACAATTCTTATTAGAGTGATGTACAATATTTGGGCCACATTATCTAAAAAGACTGTCTAATGGTGGACTCTGAGAAGGTTGAAGACATAACAAATTGGCCTACTCCAAAGAATGTTGTAGACATTAGATCCTTTATGTTCCTTGCAGAATATAATAGATCTTACTCATGTCCCTATTTTAAAGATCGCCAACCCAAGTAAGGAATTGATGGTGTGTATGGATGCATGTATCAAGGTCCTGGTAGGATTGTTTATGCAAAACAAGGTTGTAATCGGATATGAGTGAATAAAATTAAAGAAATATGAGAGAAGTTATGCAACCAACAAATTGGAATTGGACTCCATAGTGCATGCACTCAATATGTAGTGACATTACTCATTGGGAAGGATATTTGAGCTTAGAATAGAACATATGAGTTTACAAAATTTATTTGACCAACCAAGCTTCAATGCAAAGCAAGCCAGGTGGTTGGATTTCTTGTATGGATTTGATTTTAAAATTAATCATGTGAAAGGAAAGGAGAACAAGGTTGTTGACTCCCTCAGAAGAAAGTTTCATTCAACATATTTAAGAAGATGTTAATTGGAATTGAATACAAAAGTACTTAGTCCCAAAGCAAGGATGAAGCCTGCCTTTAGTTGAAGGAAAAATTGCAGCAAGATCCAAATGGAAATTGCATGGGTTATCAACTCAAAGAGGATAGTATTATTGTTTAAAAAAGTAGGTTGTACATTCCCAATTGTGCATATATGAAAAAGACAATAATGGATTAAATTCATGAGAATCCATACTTAGGACATCAATGATACCAAAATACCATAACAACAGCAAGGAAGCAATATTTTTTATCATGGAATGACGAATAATATAGAAGAATATATCTCTAGTTGTCAATAGTGCCAATAGGTTAAGGCCATACATCAACATCCTACAATATTGTTGTATCCTTTTCCCATTCTATACAAGAAGTGGGAAGTAGTTTTTATGGAATTCATAACATGCTTACTAAAGACAATGAAACAACATGATTAAATCATGGTGGTGGTGGGAAAGTTGTCAAAGGAAGATAATTTTTTCCCAGTCAAGTATACTCACAAAGAATGTGTCATTGTAGGTATTTTCATGAAACAAGTATTTAGATTGCACGGGTTTCCTAAGGCAATAATTTCAGACAGAGATGCAAATTTTACATCAAAATTCTGGAAAGGATTGTTTCAGGAGTTGGGGACTTGTTGAATTTTACCACAACATATCATCCTCAAAAAGGTGGTCAGATCGAAATAGTGAACCAAGTTCTGGAATACATGTTAGGAATGTACATGATGAACAAACCATCTAGGTGAGAAGATTACTTGCACTTGGTAGAATTTTCTTACAATAATGGAAATCAAGCAACACTATGAATGATCCCATTTGAGGAATTATATGGAAAGGGATGCATAAATCCAATATGTTGGGATAGTTCAATGAGCAGGTTAGTGCTTGGATCAGATATGCTTCAAGATATGGAACGTGAAATTGTTAGGATAAGGCATAATTTGAAGGCAATGCAAGACATAGAGAAGAGTTATGCAGACATGAAAAGAGTGCACAAAGAATTTAAAGTTGGGATCATGTCTACTTGAGAGTGAAACCCAAGGAAAGTTCCTTAAATTTGGAAAGCTGCTTCAAGTTGGTACCAAGATATCATGGACCATTTAAAGTCCTTGATATGATAAGACCGATTACATATATTATTGAATTGCTTGTTGATATGAGAGTGCATAATGTTTTTCATGTTTATTTGCTTAAAATATATGTACATGACCCTAATAGCATAATTGATTGGAATGTAATTTAGTTGGAACCCAAGGGAGATTTCCAGGTGGAGCCTATTTGCATTCTCAACAAGAAAGTGACATTGCTCAAGAACATAACCATCAAGTAGGTGAATGTGTATTTGAAGCACCCTGGACTAGATGAGGCTACCAAGGATATGGAGGATTTCATAAGAGAGGCATATCCATTCTTGTTCAGTTTTGAGGACACTAAGGATGGTGTTGTTTTTAGAGGGAGGGGATTGCAGTGCCCGATTTTGAACCCTATTGTATGTATTGTCTTGTAATGTGAATATTGGGAATATGTGATGTATGGTTCATAGTGTGGATATCAAGGCCAAGGACCCACTATTCAATGTCCAAGTTATAGAGGAAAGTATTGTGTATTTTAATACCATGTGCTAGTAATCCATGTGAATATAGCCACATGATAATGTTTGCAATATAAAATTAAATGGCGAAGGGTGTCTATAGAGACAATGAAAAAAAATGGGGTTGAATGTTATCCACTAGAGAGAGGTAGGGAGGCATGGGATAGTAAACCCTCTAACTTCCATAAGTCATCTTACGAACCCATGAAGGTGTCTTTTCCACTCTTAATTCATGTTATATAAGAGCAGTTGGGAATTTTCACCTTGGAAATGTTTAATGAAGTATGGGGATGAGTTCAACAATGGTATGGATAGGTAGGTTCCAAAATTGATAGAGTCTAGTAGTCAAGGACGTTGTGGAATTTTGTTCCATGAAACAAGGACCCAGCATGGGGAAGTGAGGGCTTAATTGGTAAGCAGTAGTGCATTTTATGTTTATTCATAACTAAAGGTGAGGAGTCACAAGGTAGAAGAGAGTGGAGGGGAAACACTAAGCTAAATTGTGGAGAGAAGGAGAGTGAAGAGTGCTTAATCTTGAACTCATGATAAAGCTTGAGTACAAATTGGGTGTGCTAGAGGAATTCCCAATAGTGATTAGAGGATATTCTGTGACCTGGAGAGGAGTCGAGATTGTAGACAATAAATGCATCGAGGAATTGAAATAGACTATTGAATATGGTGAAGGAAAGATATCCCAGTTACTGGTAGTTGGTTGGACTTCCCATGCTTTCCTAGGTTAGCAATGACGGAAGGGGCACCGAAGGGACTATGTAGGAAATAAGAGGACCTTAATCCATATGAGAGTGGAAGTGATAGGTTTGCTAAATCTAGGTGAGTCTGATGGAGATCTCCTATAGATATATGGGGGTACTCACTGGTTAATATTTGTTATCTTAATCTCTTGTGGGATTGATAAACCTACTTGTATGTTGGATTAGGTTGAGGGTACACTTGTATTGTTGTGAGGGAACCTAAGTGATGCCTTAATGGATAATCAACACAACTCAGGGGTGGTATCTCAACTAAAATAATATAGGTTGGAGAGAGACCTATGGTTGGGTGGGAAGTTGACCTAACATAACCAGTTGCTTAGGAATTTCGCCATTGAAAAGATAATTGTTATTTTGTTTATAAATGCTCAAAGTTTTTATGTGTTGAATGATTCCCGATCATGTGGAATGGAATGAATTAATGTCTTGAATTTCTCCCTAGATTGTTTTTCCATAGCCTGTAATTGAGTTAATGCTATGTATAATTTATTATAGTCATTCCTGTGATGTATGGACTAAATTGACTAGGAATTGCATTGATCGTTTGATTCCATTTAATGTTGTGAATATTAGATGTCACATGTCCAAATATTTCAACAGGAATATGGTAAGTTCAACATGGTCACATGCTTGAATGGGCCAAGTAATTGATCTCCAAATCAGACGAATTTCATTGAGTTTACATGGCCAAAATTGTAGTGTAGAAGCAGTGGAAAAAAGATCGAAAAAATGGCTAAGTGTTCTCCATGAAATAAGGGTAATAATGTTGTTGATTAAAGTGCCAATGAGTCAGTTCAGACTACCTATTTTTGATGTGTTAAGGTTGGGAATCGAAAGTCGGGAGCATAAATTGTTACGCTTGGTTATTGGTTCTCACTTTCAAATTTCGACGTTCTAGCATTGGGAATTGGAAGTTGGGAGTGTAATTTTTTACACTAGTTTCTTGGTTCTGACTTCTAAATTTAGACATGCTAACATTGAGAATCATAAGTAGAGAGTGTAAGTTGTTATGCTCATTTGATAGTTTTGACTTCCAACTTTAGATGTGTTGACGTCGAAAATTAGAAGTTTGGAGAGTAAGTTGTTACACTTTTGTTTGTTCCAACTCTTGACTTTTGACATGCCAATGTAATGCCCCATATTTTACATTTGGTATTTAAACTCTAATATGAATTATATTAACATTTTAATTGCTTATTATCTATTTAGATTCGTTACATTCATTACTGTTATTATTATATGAACCAATGGACTCATTATATACATGGATAGTAAATAGAATTCATCATTTTGTTTTATTAATGTCGATCAATATGTTACATCATTTGAACATGAAATTGAATGTAGAATATTGATATGTGAATGTGAGTTGAGGTGTAATTTGAGATAGAAAAAGTACACTATATGTTTCAAAGGTACTTACACGACTATTTAAAAGTGATTTTAGTGATATATATTAATCATTTGGAAGAGTTGAAAATGTTTATACACGAGATCTATGTTAGTGGTGAACTAACCCACATGTTGATCAGCTGCGAGATGGCCAAATTTCTACAGTTCTAAGGGGCATGAGATGTCTTGTACATTTAGAGGATAATGATGTTATATCAATTTTCATGTTGTTTAATTATGAGTATCAATATCTTGATGACTTGTAGGTGAGTGTGATTTTTAATAGGAACTACGACTTTCCCAAAATGCTTCTTCAAATGACCAGACCCCTTAGAACACTGATGGCATAGTACAACTGATGTAGGGTGTTGACCTTAGTTTTATTAGGGTGGGTGGATAAATTTCTCATCGTTTATCCCCCAAAACCTAGAGTCGCGGGAGTACTGTGTTGATGATGCTCCCCTAGATGTCTGATGACGACTAGTGGGTGCATGCCAGGGAAGCTTGGTGGATTTTTAGGACTCAACACTTTCGCTTATGGGTTCTATATGTGGTTAGGTCGGTGTAGCCGACGCCACAGTTAATTCTAGAAGAGGACAAGATGGTGATCTCAGGAGATGGAAGTAGTGGTGATTATGCAGTTTATGTATTGATGGGGATGGATGGCACCAATGATGGATTGGATGGTATTCTTAATTGAAAAAATCCACTATGTACATATTCTTGATTTCTTCATTATGTTTATGTAATTTATTTTTATTACTTTTGTACGGTTGATTATGAATAAGATGATGCACTGTTATGTTGATCTTCCATATGTTGTTTGCAAGAATATGATAATTATGAATTAAGGGATTTAAAAGTGATTATTAGTACCATGCTTAAGTGTGTGCGCTGGGCATGTATACGTCAATTTGTGAGTACATTACTATGATTGGTTGATTGCTGAATAAATTAGCATGGTTATACTAATTATTAGTAAATTGGTTGATGAATTATTGTAGTATTACTTATGTATTGAAAGTATAAATAAGTGTTGAGATATATATATATATATATATGTGTGTGTGTGTGTGTGTGTGTGTGTGTGTTGACTTGTTTAGTATAGTTAGATTTAAATGAATTGACTACACTATTGAATGATATACATAATTATATACATATAATATGACATATATAATAATATAATATAGTATATGGAAATATCTTATTTGATTTATATATGAGAGGATAATGTAAATAAATGATTTGATAAATGGGTCTCCTAAGAAAAATAATAAAATAGTAGTTAAAGTAATAAAATAATATTTATTAATTTTGGAGTAAGAAATAAAAGAACTACTTTTTGTGTTCGTATTTTTGACATATCTTCCTGTGTTTTTTCTCAAATTTCGAGCGGGAGAGCTCATTGGATGTGGAATTTAATTTTGCATCCAACGTGTACCCACACTGGATACTTTTGATGGACTCTACTACCCCAAATACAAGAAATACCTAAAAAAATGTGATGATGATGTCATCATCACAAATTTTCAGGTATTTCTTGTTTTTGGGACAACGAGGTACTTCAAAAGTATACAGTGCGGGTGATCGTTGGATGTGGAATTAAATTCCACATCCAACAAGTTCTTCTGGTCGAAATTTGAGGAAAAACACAGGAAGATATGTCAAAAATACGAACAAAAGAAATATTTTTTTATGACAAATATGTCCATTCAACCATTATGGTTGACTAATTTTATTGAAATTCTATTGGTTCTTGAATTCCAACTCACAATAATTTATTGTTGGCACGTTTTCTTATAAGGCCCATTTTAGACCCCAAATTTCTTGTAATGATTTTACAAAGGAGTTGTCATAGTTGCATTTAAGAAATAAGCATGAAAAGCGAGACTTTGCAACCATGTTTATTAATATTTTATTTATTTAATTCAAATTGTTATTTCATTTGAGAAAATAAATTTTGTTGAACATTAATATATTGAAATTTATTGATGGACGAGAAAGAGGAGGAGTATTTTTGTCATAAATAGGAGACTTGATATTGGAAGAACGTGGTTCTTTGCTGGAAGATATTTTGTGAGAATTTTGGGAGGGATTGGGGTTTTTGGGATAATTGGAGGATGAGAAGTTTGGAAGAATTTGAGAACCCTTGAAATAATTGACACTGAACTTATAGGTGCACCACTGTTATGTTCTTTGGGGATCTTGGGAACGGAGGGCCAAGAGGCCAGTTGGATGGCTCTTGGGGCTAGGGAGTTGGTTAGACCCCTAGTTGGATAGGAGGTAAAATTGTGTTTCCACTTTGGGAAATGAAGATGGAAGGAACTTGAGGAGAAGACGAAATATTGCTTCAGTTGGTATTTCTTCACCATTTTTATATACAGGTATTCCTCTTGTTATTTTAAAATTTCTTATAAATTTTGTTGTAAATTTGCTATATGTTGTTCTAAGATGTTTACATGATGCCAATATTATTGTAGTTACATGATTTCATGATACTCATGTTATGTGAGTAAGTAATGGAATATTAGTATTTTCTAAAAAAATTCTGATAAGGAAGAAAGAAAGAAAAACTCGTTATGGGTGTTACAACCAATGTCGGGAATCAAAAGTCTGGACCATAAATTGTTATGATCGGTTGTTGGTACTGACTTCTGATGTGTCAAGGTTGAGAATTAGAAGTTAGGAGCATAAAGTTTTATGCTCAGTTCTAGGTTCTAAATTTTGACATGCCATAGTCACGAATTGGAAGTCAGGAGCGTAAATTCTTATGCTTGTTTGTTGGTTCTGATTTCTGACATGTCGACATCAATACTCAAAAGTTGGGAGCATATGTTTCTATTCTCATTTATTGGTTTTGAATCTCAACTTCTGACGTGCAGACATAAGGAATCGAAATCTAGGAGTATGGATGCTATGTTTCTGTTCTGGTGTTGATTCCTGACTTCCAAAATTTCAATTATAGAAATAAAAAATAGGGATGGCCATTATGTTTTGCGATGTTCTCGACCCCTGATTGTAGAATTCAGGAGTGCATTATTTTTTATTTTTCTTTTGGTCTCGTGTGGATTTTTTACTCTTTGATTATATGGATGTCAGAAAAGTATTGAAAATATAAGAAAAAGTCTACAGATGATAATTTAGACATCGGAAGCAGAATTTGACCATCGAGATAGATTAAATCGGTAATTAAAGAGATGATTATCCATGATTAATCAACTCATTTTCCTTCGACATATGTTTTTTCAATTATGAAGTTTGGAATCAGTTAATTTGGCAAAATTTTGATACTCGGTCTTATGTAATGGCTACTCCGTTGATCATTTTGATCAAAGGGAAGTGTATCAGATTGCTGTAGGTGAACATAAAGTTTAAGTTGGACTATTTGAAGAGTCTATTGTCACCTCCAAATCATGCCGAGGTGGATGGGGATGCGACATAAGAGGATAGTAAAAATAAATTAATGTATTTGGTTATGAGTATACAAAAATAAAAGTTGAGTATGGTATTGCCTATGTGATACATGGACATATATAAATAGAGAAGTACAAAATTCATACATCATATAAATTGTACAGTTCAAACTAAATAAACTTCATTATTATATTGTAATTTTATTTCTCATAAATCTAAAATTATTAGGGCACGTCCTTGTGAATAATTTTGAGTTTAATGGATATTTTTGTTTAGGTTTAATATAATTTGTGTTCTAATTTAAATGAACTACTAAGACAACCTCTGATTCTTTCTCTTTATTTGAGGACCATCAATCTTCCCAATTTCTATGGAGTTTGTCCTCCTCTTAACTACCTCTCATACATTCTTATTTTGATTTTGTCATTACGAGTTAATGCGGCACTGTATTTGTTGAGTGTTTAGAATGCAATGAAATATATTAAAGTCAATGAAGGCATTTTCTTGGAATTCCTTTTGCAGAAAGTTCTCCTTTGCCACTTACTTTGATTAGATGTATCTAAAATTTGGATTTATCAAGCATGAAAGAGATCAAATAGATTCTGAAATGTAATTTTTTTATCATTTAATTCTATGTCATATATTGATATTAAATTATAAAAACATATAACTAAAAAAAATTGATCCCTCTTGTGGTTGATAGAATTGGGTTTAAGATGGATCTAGGTTGGCTTAATTTTATTTTTTTGTCACATGTGTACATTATATTATATTACATGATAACATTTGTCCCATACTAGGTTGTAGAGTACATTTCTATTCTTGATGTGATTACAAGGTCTTTAAATAAAACAATATACTTGCCATCTTAGCTGAATTCTTTGAAACTTAAGGACTTGGCCAAATCTTTATCTATATGTTCATCTAGGATTGCTTGGGATTTCAAATAATAGAAAAAATACATTAGGTCTTCGGATTTGGATTTTAATGCATAATATTCACTCTAATAGACATTTTATCTAGGTATTCCACTCAGCTTGATTGAGATTTCATATTGAAAAAGACAAGCTTGAGAATTATCATACATTTGATTGATATTCAAAAATTGGAAGTTCGTTTTTGTTCTTTTATCATTGAGTTAAAAGATATTAGGCTATTTTCCACCCCAAACTAATCCAAAATATATCTCTATGTTTATAATTCAAAATATTGCTTTAACAAATGGTACAATGGGAAAATTTTAAGGATCCTTAATTCTCTCAAAGTGTAAAAACCTTGGCGAATCTTATTATTTCTTAAATTTGCAACCATAAAATGTTACTCAATTTTTTTTTAAATATTGAAATTTCTAAGGATTTTATATAGTTTTTGGAAAATTTGGTGATTTTTAAAGTAAAAAAAACTATCCCATGAAATTTGGTAAAATCGTCTTTGAAGAAAAGGCACATTGGATTCTTTTTTTTCAAAAAAAAGGTCAAAAAATAGCCCATGGGATAAATTTCTCCCTTAAAATTTCTCTTATTGGTATTGATTTTCAGCAATGTGAAGTTTCTATAAACATTCTTAAAATTATATCTTGAAACATTGATAATGGTTATAGAGGTGCAAGTTATTTTAAAGATGTTACTGTACCTTATTTAACTACCAAATAAGCCTCTAAGCTAGTATGATTCATAGAAACAATTATAAGTGATAAAAGTTTATACTATAGATTAAGAAAATATAATAAGAGTATAAATTTGAAGGGCAATAGTTTAATTAGATGGGAGGTAGGTGTTTCACTCTTCCCCAATGAATTTCAAATCATCAATGAGTTGTGTGAGATAATTGTTAGCATCTTCACAAGCTAATAGTTGGTAAGATAATTGTTGAAATATTCATGACCTGCTATGTTGAAAATCATTGGGTTCTACTTAAGCATTTATGAGCTATCCTTGTTCCTTGAAGAAACTGGTTTACCATTGGTACCATCCTTATAATGAGGAGAAGTACTCGATATTTTTCCATCTCCAATGTATATAACATCAAAAAAATTGTGATAAGACCGTGGACACAATGTATGTTCTAATCCCTTTAAATTTTGGCATATTTATTTTTTATGTAATCATCCCCGAATACATTGTGACATTGAATGCATTAACACGCAAATACATTATGACCCCAAACACACAAACCCCCCAATACACTTTGATCTTAACCCCTATGACCCTTGAGCTAATCACCTCCCAACACATTATGGTCTCAAATGCACTAACCCCAAAAATACCATTTAAATCAATTGCTACAAGTTTAGACATAGTATACCCCATAATCCTTTTGAAACTGACATAAATAACCACCTACCAGTATTTCTATTTACACATTGCGATCCCTGAAAATAATCCCTTAATACATTAAGACCCTAAACATGTTACCACCTCATTCAATTTGACCCTTAACTTGTATGAACCTTTAATCAAAACACCCCTTACTACATTATGAATCTAAGCACACTCAATAATACCATGATCTTTATGTCTAATCATATAAAACACATTGTATTTTTTATAACTTCATATAATCCAAAAATGATCTTCCACATATGCTATATCACATACCCCAAATTTGCAATTTTTTTTTTTAATGTTTTAGGAGACATTATGTTATAATTTTATTATAAAGTTTGTAATTAATGACCAAGTGGAGTCAAGGATAATTGCATGTAATTGCTAAATATTTTATTAATTAATAAATGAAAGATGAGGCAACAACATAAGGAGGCTGTTAAATGAGTGTTTAACTGGTCACTTGGTGGAATAGGCTGGGTTGAGAACAGATTGACACTTGGCATCATCCTCAAACTACTTCTAGCTATTGCATGAGGCAACTTTCCAATTTTTGTGGTCATGTTACCCTAGAAAGTGGAACAAGAGTAGGTGGCTCATTAAGTGAAAATTGACCCAAAAGACCTAGGCATGCTAATAAAACTTCCCATTGAATTTAGTTGAGGCTGCTCATTCTTTATTTGTGAAAATTCAGAGTGAATTTAGTGCACAAGAAAATTCGATGGAGGGGACTAGCAGAAGTTTTCTTTGAGTGAAAAGTACTGAAGTTATGAACTGGTGCAACCGATTTAAGCTTAGTTCATGCTGCTACAAGCATAATTGATTACTGTTGAATACTTAGTAGAGTTGTAGAGGTTTTCTAAACCAGTTCTTTCACACAGTGCTTTCAACCAGGTGAACTAGTAGACAGGCTCCGGGGTCCTGAGACTTGTTGTTCAGCTATCTCCAGAAGTTGGTTGGGAGGAACAAGCTCCTTAAGTTGTTGTCTCCTCTGCTTCATTTCCAGGTTCTACATGTTCTTTCTAATTTCTCTATGCATACTTAGGATCACGAAGGAATGAATTTAGGAAATAATATGTTATGTGTCTGTTCATCTGTTATTAGAATTATTGAAGGAAATCTTTTACTGTGAAAAGATAGACAAATTGTGGATTCGAAATGGATTAGTATAAATCATTAGAGTAATTTCAAATTTTACTAATGGATAAAATACCTAACTGTATTTTTCCACACCTTCAAGAAGGTAGTACTCTAGTATAGTAGGTTATATTAAATTCTGATGGATAAATCAAATGAAGAATGCAAGATTAGGTTTATGTACTCTTTACAAATTTTTTTGTAAGAATGTTCAGGAGTTCCTTAGTTAGAATGCACCTGTTAAAGAAGCTAGACATGAACTATTTCCAAGAAATATCTTTATATATATATATAGTCTGTGCTCCTTTTTACACATTAAATAAATTACTAGCTATAAGCCTAATTATTATAATTATACATAGTAATTAAACATTATAAGAACATAAAAATATATAAGCAGGAATAACTTAAAGAAAATAGTAAAATGAGGTATAGAAATCACTTAGGTAATTTCATTACTAATGTAAGTAAGAATCAACCTTGAAATACATTAAAATTAAATATTAACTCTGTAAAGATTTAAAAATAATTAAAATTTTACAAAACCCTAATTTAGAGAAATTGTCAAATATGACCTTCATTTCCTTCTCTTTTTCCAGAATAGGGTTAGCACAGTTTTATCCATAGTTACCTGAAGCATAAATTCTTCATTTATACAAATACAAATTATCTATTTTATAAATACACAGAATTAAATAAACTTTTCATAGAAACAATATTGAAACTGTTTGTCAAGTTTAAACTAAGACTAAATAAGTAAAGACCTTTTAAATTTTCCAACCCAATTACACAGTAAAACTCAGGTTGTACTAATCAACCCTTCTTTTATTTATCTCCTGAAATAATTGTTTTTACTCACAGAGAAAAACTCAAACTCAGTTTTAAAACTAATATCTTAAACATTTTCCTCTTTCTGATAAAATGAAAAATTATAGACTTAAACAAAAATAAAAACCTTTTCTAAATTCTTAACCATCTATTCATCAATACAAGTATTGTAGAAAAAAAGTAATTTCTATTAATTTAAAACTTAAACAAAATTGAATTTTTTTAACAATTACAAGAAACCCCACAGTTTGCCATCGACAAAACCCCATAGTTTGCCATCGACCTCATAAAACCTATAGTTCATGGCCGAATACAGTAATATCTAACACAGTAAGCCTTTAAATCTTAATAAGAATATAAATATCTTTAAAACCCTATCTAGAACACATTTACAAATTCCACAGAGGTCACATCTTTAAAGCCTGTCCAAAATATAATTCCTATAAATCGAGTTATGACCGAGAAGGCCTCATAATAATTTCATCAAGTCATGACCATACAAACTTCCTAAACAAATAGACTACATTGTAGCCATGTCCAAGTAGAAATCAAACCAAGCAAAACAACATCAACCAAAACCCCATACACACATCGCAGGAGTTACCTCAGGAAAGACCAAGGCTTACCAGGTTGAACGCCAAACATGGAGCCCTTTTGTGGTGATATGCAATGTCTTCTATCTCATCACAGCCATCTTCGAAAGTCTGCAAAAGATAAACAATGGGTATTAAACATTCTTAATTTAAAAAAAAACACATTAAACTTGGAACAATGTAGAAGAATTTAAACTTAATTATATATATACCTGGATAGTGTTACCTCATCTGCATAGAAGGTTGTATAAACAGAACCCTAGCCACACGATGGAGTATGCCCAAGAAAAATGAGGAGAACTATTGTTAAGAAAACCTCGACGAGATTGTTCAAGCCAAAAGTCGAAGCTACAATGGAACCAAACCCTACTGTGTTTCTAGGAAGAGCTCACAGTGAAACAACGCACGATCGAAGGTCTGTACCCATAGCATTAAAACCAAGACAATGGAGGCTAGTTCACACTGAGGTTAAGAAAAGGAATCAATGGCCGTAAGGCCATAATCCGTCGGCACTCATCAAAACACTGAAAGGTATGAAAAATGCAAAAAAATAGGGTCTTGGGAATGTTTATAGTGAGGTGCCAAAAAGTTAAAACGCTATCCTATCACCGTCGACCACGTGGAAGATCAAACAATATTTGAATTGTGGGTTTTAATGTATAGTTTCGACGATCCCTTTTTGGTGTAGCCTGCAAACAAAAAGTTTAATAAACCTTTGTTATAATCTATTTTGAAAACTAAATAGAGTTCTTGTTACATAATATACATAGCATACATTTAAAAAAAAAATTAACATTGTCATAATCTTGCTTAGATATGATTTATTAACTATAAAATGAAAAACATGTAGAAGAGTAGTAATATGTGCAAGGTTTTGGGTTTTAGAAATCGTTCTCTAGGTAATGACTTCCACCCATAAACCAAGTAATATTACATCACTTATAATCTTATCATAGAGTCGTTGCATTTACACTTGGCCATTACCTAAGCTTTAATAGAACTTATTATGCATGTAGCTGGAAGTGTCATGGATAGTAGACATTTCTTTCACAATCAAGTTATGAAATAATTACTGAGGATTTTACATTGATACATGTACTCATAAATTGCCTTAATGCAAGTACCATAATTAAGGTAATATTTAGTTGCAGAAATTACCATTTTGTTGAATGCATTTAGAGTTGGTTTAATCTAACATAAAAAAGAAGTAATAAATAATATTGTAATGCAAGTTTTAGTCTACAAAAGTTATGCAAAATCTATTTGTATGTAGGACATCATGTAACAATAATTAGATAAAGATATAATGTCCTAGTTATAGTCATAACTAAATAGAAAACATCTATTTCCTATGTTGTGATTTAACCCCAAATTGATTTCGCTTATGAGAAAATAGAAAAAAATAAAAACATAAACTTTACGATACCTTCTTTGCCAAAGCTGTAAAATTTAAACAAATGTACTAGCATTTAATTATGCTAGTTGAGATAATTACTCTCGATCCTGAAACATGTTTATAAGAACATCTTACCTGTAAAAAGGACTTGTACAAGAAGCACCATCTCATTGCATTAGCTAAAAAGCTAAGTAAGCCTCCAACTTTAACTGAAATTCCTTCATGTTTACAAACAATAAAACAAACTTTAGCACATAGTAAACAAACAAATGTTTCAGTTCATGTTATTCCAAATCATCACCTGCTAAATAAAATCTTTAATAAGGATTTATGAAAGAAAATATTTAACTATGCAGATCTAAAATTTAATAAAGGAATTAGTTCTAGTTTAAATGCAGATCTAGAATTTAATAAAGGAATTAGTTCTAGTTTAAACCTTATTATGTTAACTGTTAACAGTTAAGTGTCCCTCGAAAGTGACATTTGTAAACATTTAATGTCGTAGGAAAATTTTTAAATTTTTACGAATTTTTGGACTATTCCATGTGGTATCAGAGCACATGTTCAGACACTAGGCCTGAATGTGGCTCAACCTGCATAGACAAACATAAAATTAAATGCATACATACTGATTACTATTTTTCTTTTTGAAATGTTATTTCCAGAAAAAGTTTTTGAGCTAAAAACTGTAGGTATGGAAAGACTTGAGGAATATGCAGATGAAGAGTCTCTGCTTAATGAACAAAGTAATTTTAGAAGAGAACTAGTTCAGGAAGAAATAACTAACAATTATTCAAAATTATTACAAACAGTTAAAGAATTAAGAACTGAGATGGAAACAGTTAAAAAAGAAAATGAAAGAATTATAAGAGCTCAAGAAGAGCTGAACCAGATACTGATGGAAAAATTTTAGAGTGAAGAAAAATATAAACAGATAGGATCTGAAGATATGTCCTACCAACACAAAAGTAAAAAGTATAAATAGTATAAAATTGAAAGTAGCTTGTCATCTGAAATTTATGGCTACTCACACAGGAAGAATCATCAGTACACTAGTGATAGTAGTGAAGATAATTCCCATTCAAGAAAAAGAAAATTTAAGCCTTATGAAGAAATTTCAGGATAATTTAAGAAGATAAAACCACCAACTTTCAATGGTGAAACTGAGAAAGGAGAAGAAGATGAATCATGGCTGACTGGAATGAAGAAGTATTTCCAAATCTATGATTACTCTAACCAACTAAAAGCAAGGATAACCATTTATAACTTAACTGGGAAGGCATATATTTTGTGGTAGTATTTAAAACAAGTAAAAGGTATTAGGGAAAAGAATATTAGCTGGAGTGCTTTTAAGAAATACTTTAAAAATAATATTTTGTTGGAACAATACTATAAAGAGCGAGATAAGGAATTTTATGAACTAAAGTTGGGAACTATGAACATGAAAGAATTAAACAGTAAATTTTTAAGTTTGCTACGTTACGTGCCTTACATTGTGGATGAGAAGCCTAAGGTACAATGATTTCTATGCTATTTACCTTTTCACATTAAAGATAGAATTGAATACGATAATTCAAAAACCCTAGAGGAGGCTATGTGAAAGGCAAATTTTTGCTATGAGCAGAACTGCAAAAAGGAAAGCATGTAAAACTGGAAGGCTAAGAGGTCTAATAATTTTGAACAAAAGAAGAAGGGTTTTGTACTTAACCGCAATTTTAGGAATAATAACACATGTAATTTTCCTAATAAGAATTTCCAAGGAAATAAAGGGAATTCACAGTTAAACCCTAATTTCCCTAGAAATAAAGAAGCTGCTAATAATCGCATCAATTACATTAAGAATAATGAAGGCAAAGAACCAGTAAAGTGTTGGGACTGTAATGGACCTCATTATGCATCAGTATGCCCTAACAGAAAAAATATTGTTAGCAACATACATACGATGTAGGAGGAAATGACTGTTGGTGACTTAGTAAGGACAATTCTCGGGATCAACACGGCATTGGAAAACATGCAGGCAGATTATCAAACTTCCATGGTGGAAGTACAAGGTAAGTTGAATCAAACACCGATTTCTATATTAATTGAACCAGGGGCTAGCCTAAGTTATATTTCTCCCGATTTAGTAGAAAAATGCAAGTTATCAGTAGAAAATTTTTCAAAGTCATGGTTAGTTCAACTAGTTATTGGAGCAAAAAGAAAAGTGATTAGTTTTGTAAAATATTGCACTGTAAGCATGGATCAGTTTGAAACCTCTATGAAGCTTAATGCAATTCCTTTAGGCTCTTATGACATGTTAATTGGTATGGACTGGTTAGAACAACATAGAGTATTTCTGAACTGTTCCAATAAAACTTTTACTTGCGTAAATAATGAAGGAGAAACAATAATTGTAACATGAATCCCGAGGAAAACAACTATCAGACAAATGTCTACTTTGCAATTAAAGAAGGTTGTTCGGAAGGGTTGTAAAGCCTTTGATGTAACTGTAATTAACGAACAATGTACTAATAATGAAGATAAACTAAAACTGGAAGATATTCCAATCTGGAGGGGGTATTCAGATGTATTTTCGGAAGAAATTTTGGGACTGCCTCTGAAAAGGGAGTTAGACTTCACTATTGAGTTGGTAGCTGGTGCAGTTCCCAGCTCAAAAGCCCCTTATCAGATGAATATATTGGCATTAAATGAATTAAAATCATAGTTAAAGGAACTTCTTGATAAAAGGTATATAATATCCAGCGTGTCCCCTTGGGGAGCACCTGCTATTTTTGTTAAAAAGAAGGACGGTACTCTACGCTTATGCATTTATTACCGTCAACTAAATAAAATGACCATTAAGAATAGATACCTGTTGCCTTGCATAGATGATATGTTTGATCAGCTGCATGGAACAACTGCATTTTCAAAGATTGATTTATGATCTGATTATCACCAGGTCCGAATCAAAGATGAAGACATTTTTAAAACAACTTTTAGGACTAGATATGGTCAATATGAGTTTGTTGTTATTCCATTTGGGATTACTAATGCCTCGGTTATCTTCATGTTCTTAATGAATGATGTATTGCATAAGTACCTTGATATATTTGTGGTGGTATTCATTGACGACATTCTAATTTATTCTAAGTCTAAAGAAGAACATGAGGAGCACTTAAAAATTGTTTTACAAGAATTGAGAGAACATTAGCTTTGTGCGAAATTTAGTAAGTGCGATTTCTTTAAGGATAAAATACAGTGCTTGGGCCATGTAGTAACTAAAGAAGAGATATCAGTTGATCTAGAAAAGATAAAAGCAATTGAAGAATGGCCAGTCCCAAAGGATGTGAATGAAATGCGGTCATTCATGGGGATTACAAGCTACTATCGAAGATTCATTGAGGGGTTCTCAAGAATCGCAGATCCCATAACTTCTTTACATAAGAAAGGGAAGAAATTCAAGTGGAATCAAAAGTGTGAAGAAAGTTTTAAATTTTTTTAAAAATTACTAACTACTGCACCAATCTTAAGAATTGTTGATCCTAATAAAGACTTTGTAGTATGCACTGACACATGCAACAAAGGTTTAGGTGGAGTTTTAACTCAAGAAGGACACGTAATTGCATATGAGTCTAGGAAGCTTAAAATTCATGAGAAAAACTACGCAACCCACGATTTAGAGTTGGATGCCATTATACATGCTTTGAAGATGTGGCGCCATCACTTAATTGGAAGAAAATTTATGTTAATGATATATAATAAAGGATTAAAATATTTGTTGGATCAACCTAACTTAAACGCAAGGCAAGCTAGGTGGCTATCTTCCCTTAGCGAGTACGATTTCGAGTTCCAACGTATTAAGGGAAAAGAAAATAAGGTTGTTGATTCTTTAAGTAGAAATGTAAGACTAAATTTTTTGGCAGCAATCAACACCTATAAAACAGATTTAGAAAAAAATCTAGAGGAAGGAGTAAATTAGATGAGAATTATCAGAAATTACAAGAAAAAGTAGCAAAAAATTTAACTGAAAGTTTAAGTACAGGGTATAGTCTAAACGAAAAATGATTAATACTATATAAAAACGGTTGTATATACCTAATGTACCTAAAATTAAGCTATTGATTTTAAATGAAATTCATAAGACTCCTTACTCAGGACATCCTGGTTATCAGAAGACTATAACCATAATACAAAAGGATTATTTTTGGCCAAACATGAAGAATGAATTGGTAGAATACATTGCCAAGTGTTTTGAATGTCAACAGGTTAAGACTGAACACCAGCATCCATCCGATTTACTACAGCCATTACCCATCCCTAGCTGGAAATGGGAAATAATCAGTCTTGATTTTATTACCCATCCCTAGAAAGAAGCTCATTTTATACCTGTAAAGACCAACTACAAGGCTACAAATATTGATGATATATTCATGAAACAAATATTTCGTTTACATGGGATATCGGAAGTTATAATTTTAGACAAAGACCTTAAGTTTACAGGCAATTTATGGAAGTCTTTATTTAAAAGCCTAAATACTACTTTAAATTTCAGTACCTCTTTTCATCCCCAGATAGATGGATAGACTGAAAAGGTGAATCAAGTGTTGGAATATTTGCTCAGAATGTATGTTAAGGAACAACCAGGTAAATGGGAAGATTATTTACACTTGGTAGAGTTTTCTTACAACAATCACTACCAAGCTTCATCAAGATACAACCCATTTGAAATTTTGTATGGCATAAATTGCAATACCCCCATCTCATGGAGTAACCCAGTTGACAGGTTAGTATTAGGACCTGAACTACTAAAGGAGATGGAGTTAATTGTAAAACAGGTGCAAGGTAACTTAAAAGTTGCCCAAGACAGAAAAAAAAATCAAGCATATCTTAAATGAACTCACAAAGAGTTCCACATGGGCGAACATGTTTTTATAAAGGTAAGGCCTAAAAAGAGTTCTTTGAAATTAAGAAGTTGTGCTAAGTTGGCACCTCGATATTGTGGACCTTTTGAAATATTTTCTAGAATGGGACAATTGGCATATAAACTAGCTTTACTGCCAAATTTGAAGGTTCATAAGGTTTTTCATATTTCTGTCATAAAAAAATACGTACATGATGCTATTCATGTTATAAATTGGAATGATGTGTAGGTGGAATCCAAAGGATATTTTCTAGTGGAACCAGATTGTATCCTCGAAAGGAGGGAGATCTTGCTTCGTAATTACACCATTGGGAATGAGAGGGTGCAATGGAAGCACCTTAGTCCATAAGAAGCCACCTGGGAATTGGAGAGTCATATGCGGGCCACATATCCAATTCTCTTCCAGGAAAATTATGAGGACGAAGAATAAAATAACATCGAGGATGATGTTATATTTAAGGGGGTGTGTATCTCACATACCCCAAATTTGCAAAAACATTTTTTGTTTTAGGAGACATTATGTTATAATTTTATTATAAAGTTTGTAATTAATGACCAAGTAGGGTCAAGGATAATCGCATGTAATTGTTGAATATTTTATTAATTAATAAATGAAAGATGAGACAACAACATAAGGAGGCTGTTAAATGAGTGTTTTACTGGTCACTTGGTGGAATAGGCTAGGTTGAGAGCATATTGACACTTGGCAGCATCCTCAAACTACTTCTAGATCTTGCAGGAGGCAACTTCCCTATTTTTGTAGTCATGTTCCCCAAGAAAGTGGAACAAGAGCAGGTGGCTCATTAAGTGAAAAATGACCCAAAATACCTAGGCATGCTAATAAAACTTCCCATTGAATTCATCTGAGGCTGCTCATTCTTTACTTGTGAAAATTCTGAGTGAATTTAGTGCACAAGAAAATTTGATGGACGGGACTAGCAGAAGTTTTCTTTGAGTGAAAAGTACTGAAGTTCTGAACTAGTTCAGTTGATTTAGGCTGAGTTCATACTGCTACAAGAATAACATATTACTATTGAATTCTTAGTAGAGTTGTAGAGGTTTGCTAAAAAAGTTCTTTCACCCAGTGATTTCAACCAAGTGAACCAGTAGACAGGCTCCGGGGTCCTGAGACTTGCTGTTCAGCTATCTACAGGAGTTGGTTGGGAAGAATAGGCTCCTTAAGTTGTTGTCTCCTCTGCTACATTTCCAGGTTCTACATGTTCTTTCTAGTTTCTCTACGCATACTTAGGATCAAGAAGGAATGAATTGAGGAAATAATAGGTTATTTATCTGCTTATCTGTTATTAGAATTATTGAAGGAAATATTTTACTATGAAAAGATAGACAAATTATGGATTAGACATGGATTAGTATAAATGATTAGAGTAATTTCAAATTTTACTGATGGATAAAATACCTAATTGTATTTTTCCACACCTTCAAGAAGGTAGTACTCTACTACAGTAGGTTAGATTATATTCTGAAGGATAAATCAAATGAAGAATGCAGGATTAGGTTTATTTACTCTTTACAAATATTTTTGTAAGAATGTTCAAAAGTTCATTAGTTAGAATGCGCTTGTTAAAGAAGCTAGACATGAACTATTTCAAAGAAACATCTTATATATATATATATATATATATATATATA
>LPNX010040960.1:278940-331830 GCA_001517045.1 Pseudotsuga menziesii
TAATTAAACATTATAAGAATAGAAAAATAAAAAAGCAGGAATAACTTAAAGAAAACATTAAAATGAGGTTTAGAAATCACTTAGGTAATTTCATTACTAATGTAAGTGAGAATCGAACTTGAAATACATTACAATTAAATATTAACTCTCTAAAGATTTAAAAAAAATTAAAATTTTACAAAACCCTAATTTCGAGAAACTGTCAAATATGACCTTCATTTCCCTCCCTTTATCCAGAAGAGGGTTAATACAGTTTTAGGCATAATTACTTGAAGCATAAATTCTTCATTTATACAAATACAAATTATCTATTTTATAAATACACAGAATTAAATAAACTTTTCACAGAAACAGTATTGAAAATGTTTGTCAAGTTTAAACTAAGACTAATTAAGTAAAGACCTTTTAAATTTTCCAACCCAATTACATAGTAAAAAATCAGGTTGTACTAATCAACCCTTCTTTTATTTATTTCCTGAAATAGTTGTTTTTACTGATAGAGAAAAACTCAAAATCTGTTTTAAAACTAATATCTTAAACATTTTCCTCTTTTTGATAAAATCAAAAATTATAGACATAAACATAAATAAAAACCTTTTCTAAATTCTTAACCATCTATTCATCAATACAAGTATTGTAGCAGAAAAGTAATTTTTATTAATTTAAAACTTAAACAAAATTGAATTTTTTTAACCATTACAAGAAACCCCACAATTTGCCATCGACCTCATAAAAACCATAGTTTATGGCCGAATACAGGAAAATCTAACACAGTAAGCCTTTAAAGCTGAAGCAGAATATAAATATATTTAAAGCCCTATCTAAAACACATTTAGGAATTCCACAGAGGTCACAACTTTAAAGCCTGTTCAAAATATAATTCCCGTAAGTCGAGTTACAACTGAGAAGGCCTCATAATAATTTCATCAATTCATGGCCATACGGACTTCTCAAACTAACAGACTACATCATAGCCACGACCAAGTAGAAATCAAACCAAGAGAAACAAAATCAACCAAAACCCCATACACCCATCGTAGGAGGAACCTCAGGTAATACCAAGGCTTACCAGGTCAAACTCCAAACATGGATCCCTTTCGTGGTGATATGCGGTGTCTTCTAGCTCATCACAACCATCTTCAAAAGTCTACACAAGATAAACAATGGGTAGTAAATATTCTTAATTTAAAAACAAACACAGTAAACTAGGAACAATGTAGAATAATTTAAACTTAATTATATATATACATGGATAGTTTGACCTCATCTACGTAGAAGGAGGTATAAACAGAACCCTAGCCACAAGCTGGAGTATGCCTGAGAAAAATGAGGAGAGATACTATCAAGAAAACCTCGACGATATTGTTCAAGCCAAAAGCCGAAGCCATGATGGAACCAAACCCTACTGTGTTTCCAGGAAGAGCTCACAGCAAAACAACACACGATGGAAAGGTCTCATAGAGTTTTGCAATGGTAAATAAGTTTTGTACCCGTAGCAGTAAAACCAAGACAATGGAGGCTGGTTCACACAGAGGGTAAGCAAAGGAATCAATGGCCATAAGGCCATAAGCCGGCGACACTCATCACAGAAGTGAAAGGTAGGAAAAATGAGAAAAATTAGGGTTTTGGGAATGTTTATAGTGAGGTCCCAAAAAGTCAGAACCCTATCCTATCACCATCGACCACGTGGAAGATCAAACAATATTTGAATTGTGGGTTTTAATCTATAGTTTCGACGAGCCCTTTTTGGTGTAGCCCGCAAACAAAAAGTTTAATAAATATTTGTTATAATCTATTTTTAAAACTAAATAGAGTTATTTTTACATAATATACATAGCATAAATTTAAAAAAAAAATTAACATTGTCATAATCTTGCTTAGATATGATTTATTAACTATAAAATGAAAAACATGTAAAAGAGTAGTAATATGTGCAAGGTTTTGGGTTTTATAAATCGTTCTCTAGGTAATGACTTCCACCCATAAACCAAGTAATATTATATCACTTATAATCTTATCATAGAGTCATTGTATTTACACTTGGCCATTACCTATGCTTTAAAAGAACTTATTATGCACATATCTAGAAGTGTCATGGATAATAGACATTTCTTTCACAGTCAAGTTATGAAATAATTGCTGAGGATTTTACATTGATACATGTACTCATAAATTTCCTTAATGACAAGTAACATAATTAAGGTAAGATTTAGTTGCAGAACTTATCATTCTGTTGAATGCATTTAGAGTTGGTTTAATCTAACATAAAAAAGAAGTAATAAATAATATTGTAATGCAAGTTTTAGCCTACATAAGTTATGCAAAATCTAGTTGTATGTAGGACATCATGTAACAATAATTGGATAAAAATACAATGTCCTAGTTATAGTCATAATTAAATAGAAAACATCTATTTCCTATGTTGTGATTTAACCCCCAAGTAATTACGCTTATGGGCAAATAGAGAAAAAGTAAAAACATAAACGTTACGATACCTTCTTTGCCAAAGTTGTAAAATTTAAACAAATATACTAGGATTTAATTATGCTAGTTGAAATAATTACTCTCGATCCTGAAACTGGTTTATAAAAAAGTATTACCTGTAAAAAGGACTTGTACAAGAAGCATCATCTCATTGCATTAGCTATGTTATCATGAATATATCACCTTCTGTAGACAGAAGTTGTTCCTCTGGTTTGAATGGTTTAGATCCAGAACAAATGAGTGAATAACTTGGTTGAATACTTTCCCTGAATGTTATAGATTCCTGGAATGTAACTCTGATGAAGAACCTGTATACCTGTAAAACATATCAAACATACAAAGACATCAAAGCTACCATAAAATCATATATACATCCATATTAGTGACTAAGGAATCCAATAACATATATGTGAGATTAACGCAACAAATATGTGGGAAGGAAATCAACATTGCATTAGGAAATAAATGAAAGATCTTACAACCATGTTCCTTAGTGTCGATGCACTCCTTCACAATACTAGCACCTCGTCCCCGGTAGCTCCAACTTACTCCACAATTGCTCTTTGATGGATTAGGCCAGGGTATCAATTCAACAACATAACTCTACTTTTCATCTCTCTCCCTCAACCATGGAGTATGAGCTTGTATTTATAGGGCCCAAATGGATAGGAATGGTTGAGAGATTGGTGGGTGAGGTGGCCATGAGATCCTACAAAGAGGGATTTCGACCTTAACCAACCCAGGTGAGTAGGGATAAGGTTAGACACGAGGCTTTGGTTCTAGAAGCCTCAAGAAACCTACTTTTTTTTAACTTTTTACCAAGGGCACCGCTTATACCCCTTTATGACAGAGCGGTGATGGGTAAGAACCGTGCCAACAACATAGGTTAAAGGCAATGGCACCGCCTGGTTCTCACACAACTAGGGCGGTGTTGAACAAGGTACCACTTATCTGCTTGAAGGTAAGAGCGGTGCTACAATTTTGTATGTTGAAACCAACACCTAGAGAATAATTATCTTCAAGTTTGGTATTTGAGGGAAAATGTATGTGTTAGGGATCCTATCACATGCTGGTGACAGATTTTGAGTGTAACAGAATGCCCCCCAAAGCATGAGTCTAGAGGGATACGATAGGCGAGAGCTTTGATAGAGCAAGTTATCAATTCAAGGTAAGAGCCAGCTTGATTGGAGAGTGTCATCAAACAGGCATCTGCAATACATCAATACTTTGACTCATGAATAGATGTAACCTCATCATTTCTGCATACCAATACAGGACAGATCGATTAGAGGAATAAACAACCATAGCTAATAGAATACAGTGTAGATCCATGTGATAGAGGACTCAAACTTGTACATAGCTACCAGATATACAACGTAGATCTATGTCATACAGATGCAAATTTGAGCATAGCCATGACCATACAAATGTGGATCCATGCTGGTACTTCATACAATATACTCCATCGCAACCTGGAGAGCAAGCTATGAGCACTTAATAAATACCCAGGGTCTTTGTATCGTCTTCCACAAAGTACGATTCATTCCATTTGATTACAATGTTTTGAAGTTGAACATGGTAGAAACCACTTGATTACCGGTCAATAATATGAACTGTTAACAAGTGTGAGGGAGATCACCATTGATGTCAATGATTCCCAAGGTACCCTAGTACAATCTTCTGAGTGTGAATAGATGTCTTGGTGTCGAAAACCTAGCAGAGTATTCTGATCAAAGGCCAATGATGTGAACCTTTGTCGATAGAGAGAGAATCTATCATTAAGGCATACAGATCTCATGGTACTAAAATTATTTCTAATACTACTTCCTGGATGATGAATCGATGTCGATAGAAATAGTCTTTTCGAAGGAGGGCCATGATGAATCCCACATCAACGAAATGAAACTTGGAACAAAGTTTTGGAATATCATAGATAATGAAACCGTAGGACTGACTCAAAGGACTGACACAAAGGTTGTTTTAACTACAGAGGTAAACTTCTTTCTTCCTTTGAACAATGGGCAGCATGACAAAAGACTTGGTAGCATGACTAGACCAAACAGACACACAATGCGACAGTGGACAATGCAATATTTTGAAAAACTCAAAGGAGTGACATCACTCATTAAAGTAGATCAACTTGTAGGTCAACTAAATACCCAATTGACTGAATGATATGCATACGAGTGCCATGTTCAAAGGTGACAAACAAATGCCATTGGATTTGCAAAATGATTCCCTTCCCTTAATTCCCCCATCATGATTGATGAGTGCCTCTTTTCATTTTTATGAGTTGAAAGAGGGTAACAAACACTTATTTAAGATCATCCAAATACAATTCCATTCCCATATATTTCACAAACCTAAGAAAGGAGGGGTTCGTTCCCAAAAAATGGTTTCTCAATGTTTAGTTTAACGAGTCTAATGCAAGAAAACTTGGCATCGTTCATATTTAGAGAGTCTGAACAAAGACAAAAGAAAAATCCAAAAGGTCTTTTTTTGTAAAATAGTCTATCCGAACCGAAAAAGAGATAACCTACCATCGGAGAGACAACTTTTCAAATTCTTTTATGAGTATGAAGAAGACAAGTACTCGACAATATTTTCATATTTAGGGAGTCCAAAAAGAGCTTAAAGGAGACTCCATTAGGTCTCTTTTTAATGATGAACAGTTTTACGAGCCTAAAAAGGATAAAAAAAGACCCGAAACTTTGATACTGAGTTCTGAGAGCGTGACCAAAGTATTGAAACAAACACTTGGGACTTTTTCCGTTTTAAAGAAGTAAAAAAATTCAAAAACAAACTTCCCATATATTTTCACTGTTTTTATTTCTACCTCTCCAAAAATCAATAGAAACGTTAATCTCTCCAAAATTGACTTTTAATGAGTCATATGGATGGATTTTACAATGATAATGACATTAAAAAACCCTAAAAATAGCTATAAAAGTCATTTCAAATAGTAAAAATCAAAACATTTTACTATTTACCACTTGTCAAGAGCATTTTGGAGCAACCATTTTGGAGCAACTTTGAGCCATATCTTCAGTTGCTGATTCTCGGATTTCCAGCCATCCGATTTGAGCACCGTCAGAGCTAGGTAAATGGCAAAACCCTAATTTTTTATTTTTAGTCATTTATTTTTTATTTTAGGAGGGTTTTGGGTCATTTTAGGCAGGCCCTAAACTAAAAATGTGGGCACTGCTCTTGCCTCTTATGGGACAAGCGGTGCACCATGAGAACCGCGCTCATTACTCAACGCTCAGGCGGTGCCACCTCTCTATGCAAACAGAGCTTAGGAAGTGCCAGTCGTGAGCTTGAAAAATGTATGTATAAGCAAAAACACAAGATTTTAATTGATTTTAATGATTAGGTATGCTTTTAACTAGTCCATCAATGGTTTTTGGCAGGTTTTCAGCGGTCAAAAATGGTGATATGGAAGGAATGAAATCATGATGAGGATGATGCCCTTACTGAAAGAAATGCAAGATTTATAGCTGCATTGAGGAACTGCGGCCTCCTCAAATTATTCCGCACACCTAGTATGGTGTCTAATGAGAGATTGTTGGAGTATATACTCCATATGTGGAACCCAGAACAACAATACTTCGAGGTGGGGGCACATGTGTTGACCATTGAGGTAGAAGACATCTACTTCTTGACCGGATTGTCAAGATAGGGTGCCTGGATTTCATTGAGTAGTTCCCGCGGAGGGGATGTGACTACCCAGGAGCCGATTGACCGTTACTGCCTTCTCGATACTAGAACTTTAGGGAAGAAGATTCCCATCAAGGCAGTGAGGGATGTTCCTCTTTGCACTCTTCTTTTCACCATGCAGAGGTTGGCTGGGAGCCAAGGGCCTCATCAGGATTCTAGAGAACATATGTTATATGCGACATAGGTGATGGCACCTACAATTTTCAACTGGGCAGAGGCATTGTTACCAGTCTTTAAGGACCAGCTGACCAAGTGTCGAGAGGGAAAACTAAAATAGTTTGGCTATGGTTCTATCTTATCCTATTTATTTTTTGAGTGGGTCCCTCATCTGAGGCCCCAAGTGGTTTTTACTGAGTTGAGGGACAGAGACCCTTGTATGCTGAGATGGGTTAGGATCATGGCCAGTACAAGAGAAGGAAGAGGGAAGGTGAAGTTCGAGACTCCATTATTCTGATGGCTTAATGACTAAATCCTCATGGTTGAGGATTATGCTTATGTAGGCATTGATTTAAGGGGTGACCTTGACCTACCGCTTCCACCTAGAGGGCAGTGGGGAGACATGGGTAAGAAACAAAAACCTAAGATAGATATTTGTGTTTTTTGTATTTTAATGTTTTTTATTTTTTTATGTACAGTAATGAGACCTGAAATTTTCATGCAGATGTTGGAGCTGCACGACTTGGGGGATCATCCCCAGTGGATAGACGAGCGAGAGCTCAATTTGTTCAATGGGGCGATGACCCTATGGGAGAGCTGGAGGAGAACCTGGAGAGGTTGACATTGGACATACCTGATGCATCCATTGATGATCTCCCAATGTGCTATCAGAGGCACACAACAGGAGTGCCAAGTCGCTTCAACCGTATGCTACGTAGAGTAGTGCAGGTTGTTATGTGCTACCATGAGAATCACTAGTTCTTACATGATGTATCACTGAAAGCTGCGATAGCTTCATAATTTTTGTATGATTTTGTGTTTCCTGAAAGCCAGAGTGCTTCAGATGAGGTCTCATGACCTAATTTTGTAAAAACACTTATATATATATACAGAATTTTGCCTCTGATGTTTATGCTTCAAATGGGAAATGTATTTACTGTTTATTTACAATGTTATGAACAATGTTTAACTTTCATGCTATGAATGGGCAATATACCAGTTTAGGATATAATTTGCGAATGAATCAACAACGCCATTATCTGCCCTAGGGATATGCCTATAAGTAATGACTTCAAATGACCTTTCCAGTAAACGTACCCTCTGATAGAGACATAGTAGTATAGTGTTTCTGATGGTGTAAACCTGGTTTAAATGAAAAACCACCAATTGCGAGTCCATGAACACTACAAAGTCACGAATGTCCCAGGATACAGCCTCAGTCAAAAGACCTATGCCTGCTTCATACTCAGTGATATTGTTGGTAGCAAGACCAATAAAAACTACTCTTGAACTCACTAGATTGTGTGCAGGGGAATACATAACCCAAGAAATTGAAGCAAGGTTCAGGGTATGGCGGAAAGCGCCATCGACGAAGCCATAAAAAGCCATCTTATCTGCATAACCAAAACATGCTATAAACAGTCTAGACATTAAACTCAAAACCATATTGAAAGTACCAAAACACACTGAAAAGTCAAATAATGTACATATATACAAGGTGCCATACATGAATGATATAGGCATAGTACCTCTTCAGGTATAACCCATTGCGAGGTTTACTGAAGGGGATTCCATCATAATCCATGAGCTCATTGGCCCCTTTCTCTAAAACCTTGGAAATGATAAAAGGACCATACCACATTGATTCAAACTTCCCTTTTGCTAGCTTGTCATGTCTCTGATCATAAGTCAGGACTAGGTCACCTTCATTAAACACACGAGGTTCAACAAATTTATTGTATTGTTCCTTAACGCATTTCTTATGTGCCTCATTAACCAAGGCAACATCTCGTTTAGTTTCGTCAAGGTTGGTTAAGTATAAAAACCTTTCTTCCTCGGTAGAAGTATTAGGGAGAAGTTCAACGTCAAGTTTCAAAGATGGAATCTAACACTGAATAGGTAGGACAACTTCTAGTACGTATACTAATTTAAAGGGTGTAAAACTAGTTGTTGTTTTCAATGAAGTTCTATAAGCCCAAAGAGAAGAGAAGAGAGTCTGGTGCCAGTTGGATTTGTGATCTCCAACCATCCGACGTAGCATAGTTTTTAAAACTTTGTTAATGGCCTCAACTTTATCATTAGCTTGCGGATAATAGGGAGTTGAGTTTTCATGGTGAAAACCTAACTTAGCACTTAACTCTACCATCATCTGATTCCATAAATGTTATCCGTGATCAGTGACAATAGACTAAGGAACTCCAAACCTAGCTATTAAATGGTTAAAAAGGAAGAGGGTGGAAATCTTACCATCCTTTGCATATGTAGGCATAGCCTCATCCCACTTATTGAAATAATCCACGGCTACTATGATGTAACCATGCCCCCCGGGTGAGGTAGGATTACAATGCATGAAATCTATCCCCCATTTGGAGAAAGGGCCAATGACAATGACGGGGTGTAACGGAGCAGGGTGGGTGTTCTTTTTTGGGTAAAAGTGTTGACAAGGTGGGAATTTCTTAATAGCCTCATGACAATATTTAAAAATAGAAAGCTAGAAATAGCCAACAAGTAGAATTTTTTGAGCTGTATCCATCCCAGAAAGATGACCTCCACATGCACCAGAATGGCATTCATTAAGAACTTGTTCAGCCTCATCATGGGTGAGGCATCGTTCGAGAATGGTATCTATACCACGTTTATATAATGTATCATTGAGGATAAGATAGTACTTTGTGTGGTGATGAATGTGGCGATGATACTCACGAGATATAGTAGGCTTAAAACACTGTGTCTGGAGATAAATGATTAAATCTCCATACCACGGGTCTGTTGTGCTTATTAGGAACATAAATTCATCTGGGAATGAATCACTGGGCTCAAAATCCATGAAGGCACAGGGAAGATCACACATCAGCTCGGAAAAAACTAATGACTTCTTTAAAGTAGGTTTGGCAAATTCCAGGTCAAACTCCTGTAGGATAACAATCCATCGAGAGTATTTCCCCCTAGCACCTGATGAGTCATGATGTAATACATAGGGTTTTGGTGTGCGAGTATAGTAGTGGTGTGAAGCAGGATGTAGTGAAGAAATTTTTGGACAGCAATGATTGTAGCCAATGCTAGCTTCTCCACACGCTAGTATCGAGTTTCATAATCAAGAAGATTCTTACTGGTGTAATAAATCATGTGTTCTAGGCCATTCTGGTCCTCTTAAGCTAAAACCATTCCGATAGTAGTAGTAGAGGCAACAACATACAAGAGAAAATCCTTCGAGTAATCCTGGGGGTGTATGACAAGTGAATGAGTTAGAGCATGTTTAAGATTATCGAAGGCTCGCTGGGCCTGTTTATCCTAAAAGAATGGAGTGTTCTTCTTAAGGAGATGCATATAACCATGTGTTTTCTCAGCGAAGTTACAAACAAAATGACGAATAAATTTTTCCTTCCCTTGCAAACTTTGGAGTTCAAGCAGGTTGGTTGGGACAGGTAAAGCGAGTTTTGAAGCAATATTTAAGGGATCAATCTGAATACCATCCTTGGAGACTATGAAACCTAAGAGACGTCCCGTCTCAACACAAAAAAACATTTGTGTGGGTTCATTCGTATCTTGTAATGGAGACATTTCAGGAAAATGTTTCTAAGATGTTGAGGATGGTCTTCTCATAGCTGTGAGTGCATAGGGATATTGTTGAGATACAGCTCCATAATGTTCTTAATGTCATGAAACGCATAGGACATGGCACGCTGGAATGTGGCCCCAGCATTCTTAAGGCCAAAAGGTAACTTCTTGTAGGCAAAGGTTCTCCACGGGCATATAAATATCATCTTATGCTGATTGACGGGAAATATCTCAATCTGAGTGTAGCCAGAAAACCCATCCATAAATGAGAAGATGACACTCCCAGCACAGTTATCGATAATCTGATCGATGTGTGGAGTCAGAAAGTTTTCCTTGGGACAAGATTTATTCAAATATTAGAAATCGATACAGACTCAAATAGTTCCCTGCTTTTTTATCACAGGAACGATATTCGATACCCATTTTGCCAGGGGTACAGGATAGATGAATCCTGCCTTCAGAAGTTTTTTGACTTCGGCTTTGATAGCCGCATCCTTTCGCGAATGGACTTGTCTCAATTTCTTCCTAACCAGTCTAGCTATAGGATAGGTTTTTATCTCGTGGACTACAATGGATGACTCTATCCCAGGCATTTCTTCATAAGACCAGGAAAAAATATCTTGAAATTCTTTAAAAATTACTTTATACTCTTTAGTTTCATCTATTGAACAATTTTTTCCTATGTGAACATGTTCAATAGTTCTAGACTTGACTGATATGTTGATTGGAACCGTTTTGGTAATGTTGCATAAATTTCCTTCAGACTCAAAATCTTGCAACAAGACAGGTGTTTGTGGATTGTCGACAATATCAGTACCCAAGATAGATACAAAATCATTATCCATCGAACTGGTATTGGGGAGGAACAAAGATCTATGATGGTGATCCTCCCATACTGATGCATTTGAATTCATAATATCTATAATAGACTTGTCCGATGGGAAATTTTGGGAGAGATAATCCAGAGTAGGAAGCGAAGGTTCTAACTAGTAGGGCAGGTGGTAAGGATTGAAGCCACCAAATGAAGATCATCTGTAGGAACATCATAAACAGATTGGATGGCATCATAAACTGCTTCATGCAGGTCGAGGGAGGATGTCTCAGCAACTTGTTTACCCTTAGGATCATAATTAAATGAAGAGATCATATTGACTATTGCCATTTCTGTGCTAGAAGGGGTTGACGGAAACACGTCCATGAGGGTGGAGTCTTTCAACATGCCTAACCCAATCGACTGGTAAGGAGGAGGGGAATGACCTACAAAAGGGATGGTATTCATCATAGAAGTGGTAACTCTGACATACAGAAATCAATTTGATCAATTGTTACAATTCTTCCCAAATGCGGAAATTGGAGGGTTGTAAATACCATGGAAGAGATAATGGTCATAGAGTAAAACCAGTTTCTCCCTAAGAGAAGATTGTAGTCTAACAGGGAATCCACTACTTCCACCTGAATGGAAATAGTTTTTCCCCCTAGCTCAACTGAAAGGGTTGGCATGAGACCGTAGGGCTGGAAACCTCTTCCATCAAAGGCTTTTAGTGTTGTCGGTGATTTTACAAGCTCGAGAGAGCCAACGGATTTCCAACATGACAAAGACAAAAAATAGGTTGAAGCACCTTCATCTAGAACAATCCTAAATACCTTTTCCCAACTACTCTAGTTATGACTTGAAAATCCAGTTGGTGAGGTAATCTAGGTTTAAGGTTCTCTAGATTGAAATGAATCAGATTTGTGTCACTCAGGTTTGTGGATCCCAACGCGGTTTATAAGTTTTTGCGTTGTGTGGGACATCTTTGGAGCACTTCTAAGGTAGACATTGCACATGGTGCTTGAGCTAGGTCTTCTACAACATTATAGAACTGTGCAGCTTGAGCATTAGGGTTAAAAATAACCTTCCTAAGAGTACTCTCGGGAGGATGCAAAATCATGTTGAGATTAGGCTTCTCGATAATTAGGGGACCATTAGACGAGGATGTGGGAGAACCAGTAGAAGGAGTTTTATCAGGATAAGATTTCTCAATTTTCTTCTCCTTCAGTTTGTCATATGATTGAATTCGAGTTGTTATATTAATAGTTTCTGATGACATCATTCGAACTTCCTCTGTGGAACTAGAATTTCCCTGGTTAGACATGTGGTCTACCAGTTGTTGCTAAGAAGGAAAAGGATCAGTGAGAATTGTCGGTGCGGGGTTACTCTTTAAAAACTTATTAATTTCATCACGTCAAGGACACTCTTTCATGAAATGATCAGCACCACACAATAGGAAGGGATACTTAGCTTTCCTTTTTCCTTTATTGTCATTCTCTGTGGCTGTAGGTTTGGGGTTTTCCTGTTGGTTTTTGGGTTTCTTGTTTTTACCTTTTCCTTTCTTCTTATTACAAGATGATTGCATACTTTGAATAACATTCACCTCAGTGGAAACTATAGGGTTGGAAGGAGTAGGAGTGGAAGGAGTGGGTTGTTTGGAAACTTTAACCACTGACAGGGGCTGGATTGAACCAATAACCCCATCAACAGGAGTTTCTACAGGTGGTTTAGCCGGGTCAGTGCTTGGTCGAGGAGCTTGAGGAATGAGGTCGTAGAAAGTTCCATACTGGGAAAATACCAATTATATATACTATGCGTGAATAATGGCTTGATCTTCAGTAACAACACCACCCATAGCCACATCTAGGGAAATGGGTGGCAACAAATATTTCGTAAACCAATCAGCCAAGAGTTGGTCTGGGATATGAGCTTTAATGAGCCTTCTCCTCCTTATCCACTCATGAATATGATCTGAAATGTGTGTGGAGGTGTTTTGATGCAGAGAGGTTAAAAGGTCTGTACCCATTTCGTATTGTATGGGTAGCTGAAAGTGTGTGAGGAAAACAGTTGCCAAAGCACTAAAATCCACAAACAAGTGTCATGGAAGTTCGATGTACCACTTTGCGGTCATGCCAGTCAAAGTGCGCTGGACAAGTCTTAATTGAATAGAATCATCCATCAAGGAATTAGATGAACACCATAGATGGAAAGTCATAATGTGATTTTTGGGATCATCTCCCTATTTTCCATCAAATTTCAGGATATTTGATGGTAACTTGACTGGAATGGGGGGCCACACAAGATTGTGTTGAATGGGGTCATTGATCAACTTGGATAAATCAGGAAAGTCCAAAGTTTCTAGGAAAGGTAACTTATGATTTAGTTCAACATACTGGTAATACTGATAAGGCAAGTAACAACTAGTAGGACCATCAGTGGATTGGTACATAGGCTGTTGAAAGGGTTGATGAGACGATCAACCTCTGGAAGATGGACCTCCAGGGTTAGAGCCGCCAGGACCACCATAGCCATCAGGAGGATTAGGAGGAGGACCACCAGGACCTCCGGGGCCATTGAGACTACCAGGAACACCAGAGGGAGGACCAACAGGACCTGCAGGACCACCAGAAGGAGGACCACTAGGGGGCGAACCACCAAAAGGAGGACCGCCAAGACCCCTAGGACCACCGAGAGGAGGACCACCCGCCTCTCTAGGGGGAGGGGCCTCTGTAAGGTGTCCCTCTAGGACCCTCAGAACCAATAGGACCCACGGGGGGAGGACCTCCATAAGGTGGCCCTCCAACACCTCCAATTGTATGAATAGGTATTCCTCCCAATGCTTGCATGTAGGACTAGTTGGGTTTCCCCCATGGAGTAAAAGTATTTCCAGGATATGGAATTCCAGTGTATGATATGCCTGTAGGGGTAGGTTGATAATTCACATTTCCTACATGTACTTGATTTTTTGGGTAGCCATACCCCCAGGAATCTTGAATAACGACAGGTTGTGCCCCTAAGGGTTGACCTAAGATCAATGGAGGGTTAACTATACTTGTGGGAGGAACACAAATTGTGGATGTGCCCACATTAGAGGCCTACCTATTTTGAGTAACAAATCCATTAGAAGGTAATGTAGATCGTGCCGGGGGTTTTCCCCGGGCACTATAAGGTATTGAAACAATCAGAGTTGAAGATTGCCCCCTAGGTCTTGAAGAACTAGGAGGACTGGAAACAGACCTAACATTTGCAACCGTGGGATTGGAAGTTTGACTTGGGTGGGGTGGATTCTCAACAGGGTCAATAGGTTTCATAGAATCTTCCAATGAATGATATCCATCTGGAAAAGGGTTTGTATTACAAGGAAGAAGAGCCGTCATAGGTTCTCTATGAGGGATTGGGGTTGCTAAGATAGTATCTAATATTTGCATTCTCTCCTGAAAATATTGTGCACGACGAATAGCTAATTTAATTTGTCTATATTCCTTTTCACTTTGTGAAGAATTTTCAGGATGGGGCCTACGTACTCCAAATGAAGCAATGGCCTGTCTTATAGAGGTTCCCCAAAATGGAGCATTTGGATCATAATTCGGATGAACAGGACTATCGACATGACCTTCCACATGACCATGGAAATAAGTGTCACCGATAAGAGGTTGTTGGACCAAGGGAGTAACATAAGAAGTGAATTGGTATCTGTCTTGTACAACTAGGTTCTCTTCCACTTTGGAAGTAGTTGTAGCTCCTTGGTCAGTATCTTCCATAAGACCTTCTCCTGTGATGGGAGGCAAGTCAGGTGGCAATCCCTATGTTCTTCTGGACCTTCTCAAATGAAACTCAGCCTGCTTGGATAGTCACTATTATAACCTAGGGTTTCAAAGCTAAGAAAAAACACACCAAAACTTTCTCCTACTCAAGCTATAGGCCAATAAGCAAATTCAAATGGTAGGATGAGCTCAAATGGTCGGTCTCTCACTGGGATTGTCAAGTAGGTGCAACTCGCGATATACCACAAGGGTATGTGCGTAGTAATCTCCTCGAATGCTATTTTTAGTGTATTGATCCACACAAGAGGGCCAAAGGGATTTTTTGAGATATATAGGGTATCCTAGTGGGGTCTCCTGATATACTCAAGGTACTTGTGAGCTCAAATCGGTAGTAGTGCTATCTAATGCACAAATGTTCACAAGGGGCCTTCCGATATACAATTGAGTACGTGAAGTACCTTTCTATATACCTCAAGGGTACGTGAAAGGTCGTTCGATATACTGACGGTACGTGGAAGAACCGTGTGAGTCTCGGGATGTAGTGTGGACAAGTAACGCCAGCTCCTATGTTTACGACGCCCGAACACGTCTCTAACCTAGCACTCAAATTTCTATACAAATTTTAAGCCTATAACTACCATTAATTTTAAAGTGGATGGTTAGGTGAATGCATGAGGTTTTGATAGAAAAGTAAAACCATGTAGATATGAAATGCAAGTTCATTCACTTTACCATTTGGTATGCCTAATTACGGGAAGGAGAAATAGTGTTTTTTCAATTTTTCTTTAAGACCAAAAAATTCCCAAACAACTATACTAAAAAATTCTTTTTCTGAGCATAGAATCAAACAACAGTTTTCTTCAAATCATCTCTTTTGAAAGCACACAGGTAGGGTAAGATCTCTTTTCAAATGAGAAAGAAATACAAACAACACTCAAATATGCATATGCAGGCTATACTTTCAATTTTTTTTGAAGCATGGAAAGATCTAACTTAAACTATTTATACTTTTTCCTTTTGATGAGATAATGATGCAAAAGAGAAAAAATAGCAAAGGAGTCCTGAAAGCTTGTGAGGCTAATCAGAGATCCAATAGCTTAGGCTCAGTGAAATAATGACCTAATCTCAACAAATTTTCTTTTTAGAGTGAAAATAATTTTTTCTCACATTGAACGAGAAATTGAAACAAGCAAATTGATCTAATGGAGTCTTTCTTTTCAATGCTAGTCTATAACAAGCATAGATCTAATATGACCTATAGTTTCCAACAAACTCCTTTCAAGAAAAAACAAACTTACAAGCAGTAATGAATGATGAATCTAACCTATCTTTTTTATTTGAACTTGAACAAACAATTTTCCACATAAAAATTCCATATTTCAATCACTCAAGCAAGTTCAAACAAGTCTGGACAAATACAACTGAACACACAAAATCCAAAAAATCACAATTTTTTTGCAAAAACTTCAAAAAAATCAAGGTTTGGGATAGGCCTACCTGGCACCGCGTAGAAGAAGTTGCTAACAGAGCAGTTTTGAGGTAGAACTGCTTCTTGCTCACTGGACTCAGGCGGTGGCACTTCCTATTGCTAACTCAACTCAGGAAGTGGCACCATTTCTTTCCAAAGGCACATGTGCGGTTCTCTGTAAAAACCCAGAACACAAGCAAAGCGAAAAATTAAGTTAGAAATTCCAAAAAATTCATAAAAACTGATGAATCAACAACAATACAAAGCACAAAAAGTCAAGGTGGCTCATATCTGAAGAGATTATAAGATTTCAAACAAAAAATTCAGTGGATCTGATGTGGATCTGACTGCAAAGATGGGAGGCTGGAGCTTGGATTCAGACAAGAGTAGTTCAGAAACTAAGGAAGAAAAGACAGATCTATCCCCAGCAGAGTCACCAAATTTGTTATCAGGAATATATCACCTTCTGTAGACATAAGTCGTTCTTCTGGTCTGAATGGTTCATATCTAGAACAAATGAGTGAATAACTCAGTTGAATACTTTCCCTGAACATTATAGATGCCTGGAATGTAACTCTGATGAAGAACCTGTATATCTGTAAAACATGTCAAACATACAAAGACATCAAAGCTACCATAAAATCATCTATACATCCATATTAGTGACTAAGGAATCCAATAACATATGTGATATTAAGAAACAAATATGTGGGAAGGAAATCAACTTTGCATTAGAAAATAAATGAAAGAGATTGCAACCATGTGCCTTAGTGTCAATGCACTCCTTCATAAGACTAGCACCTCATCACCGATAGCTCCAACTTACTCCACAAATGCTCTCGGATGGATTAGGCCAGGGTATCAATTCAACATCATAACTCTACTTTTCATCTCTCTCCCTCAACCATGGAGTATGAGCTTGTATTTATAGGGCCCAAATGGATAGGAATGGTTGAGAGATTGGTGGGTGAGGTGGCCATGAGATCCTACAAAGACGGATCTCGACCTTAACCAACCTAGGTGAGTAGGGATAAGGTTAGACATGAGGCTTTGGTTCTAGAAGCCTCGACAAACCTCCTTTTTCACTTTTTACCAAGGGCATCGCTTATACCCCTTTATGATAGAGCGATGATGGGTAAGAATTGCACCAACAACATAGGTTAAAGGAAGTGGCACCTCCTGGTTCTCACACAACTAGGGTGGTGCTGAAAAAGGTACCTCTTATCTGCTTGAGGGTAAGAGCGGTGCTATAATTTTGTATGTTGAAACCAACACCTAGAGCAGGATTCTCTTCAAGTTTGGGATTTGAGGGAAAATGTCTATGTTAGGGATCCTATCACAGGCTTGTGACAGATTTTGAGTGTAACAAGCTAAAAAGCTAAGTAAGCCTCAAACTTTAACTGAAATTCCTTCTAGTTTACAAACAATAAAACAAAATTTAGCACATAGTAAACAAACAAATGTTTGAGTTCATGTTATTCCAAATTATCACCTGCTAAATCAAATCTTTAATAATGATTTATGAAAGAAAATATTTGAGTATGCAGATCTAGAATTTAATAAAGGAATTAGTTCTAGTTTAAACCTTATTATGTTAACTATTAACAGTTAAATGTCCCTCGAAAGTAACATTTGTAAAGATTTAATGTTGTAGGAAAATTTTTAAGTTTTTATGAATTTTTGGACTATTACATGCTCCCTCGAATCTCTATCCATATTTGGAACTTCTTGTTCTTTGCTAGATTCAATTGGTTCTACTACAGGTAATGGATTTCGGTCAACATGAAAAGGTATGTATAATTTTTTTTCCCAATTCTGCACTATCTTGTTAGTTGTGTTGACTCTATCTTTGTGGAAATCATGAAAGGTATTGTACAACACCAAATCAAACCAACAAAATTCTACAAATTTGACATCTTTTCTATCAAGAAAATAGTTATATCGAAGGAACACACATACAATAGTTGCATTACTACTCGGTAACCATTTTTCTACATTATTTTACTTTTTACTTTATCATCCCAATCTACCACATTAAATAGATAAAGTTTAACGATTTAACAATGTTTTACTTTTTAATTGTTTTACATCATTTTTTTACATTGTTAGACTATTTAAATTGTTACATTATTTAAATATTATTTTTCTTTAAAATTTCTTTTGAGGTTGCTAAGATACTTTAAATATAGATGTTTAACTATTTAATAATGTAATATAGGTCAGACATACATTAAATTTATTATATTTTTGATATTCCACATTACCTATAGTTTTTATTAAATTATTTAACTTAAAATCCATGCAGATAGTAAAAATAGGTCAGCATATATAAGTTACCTTATACATACATACATACATACATGGAGATACTATACGTCACCAAATATATATATATATATATATATATATATATGGAGCCACCTGTAGACTAGATCCTTAGAGACCCTCGAAAGGAGGGCTTTGCGGCTAGGGATTTTGAGGGGTTTATGTGACTAGGGCTTTAGGTGGTTTCCAATGGGTAAGTGGCTAGAACTTTGTGGCTCCTTTTTCCTTTATTTTTAAGTTTAATATAGAAGATGGTATCCAACTGGTCCACTATTTAGATGAGGAGGCCTTAGGCTCCTTGATCTTATGCAACAATGAAGAATTTAATTCAACCATTTATGGCTTGTGTGTAAATCCTATGCTAATAAGTAATGTTTTGTTTTGCTATAGTACGAGATTGAGGGGGGGTGGAATTTTCCCATGTGGAGGTGGAAATGTATGAGATTGGAGGGGGGGTGGAATTTTCCCATGGATGCCGCAAAATATATAGCACCCGAGCTCGACAGCCCGGTTTGTGCAATCCCCTCTCCTTGCACTCTAGCCGAAGTGCGTGTGTGCCTCTTTTGTGGCAACGTGGAACTAGGCTTCTGAGTCTGCTGCTTTCTTTTGGGGATCGATTGTTATAGCGGATTTCACCACTCTAGGTGAATCACACTTTGTATGGCCTTCCCCTGTCCCGCTGCAGACTCCTTAGACCCTATGGACCACTTTTTGTCCTTTGATGTTTCCTTGATCATCCCTAAAAACATATGAAAAATGACATATGCGACTTTTAAACCTATAAGCGCATATATACGTGGGTTTGACCACTAAAACCACGTACATCGGGATATGTGCATAATCCAAATCCTATTGGAGTTTCCCTTGACATGGATCCGACTCATATGACTCTTGGCCTTCCCTATGCCTTGAGATTGCTCGGATTCGACCTTTCATTACCCCTTTGAAAAGCTATATAAGGAACCCCTTGGTACATTGAAGGCATAAGAGAGAACTGAGAGCAAAGAAACTATAGTTCATTGTTGCCGGAACTTATGCTTGAGTCTGCATGCCTTTGTCCCTTGGAGCACTTTTGTGTTCTTCCCAAGCTTTCCTTTGGCTTATGAGCTTGCTATCGAGAGATGGAGGATTGAAGTGGTGGAGGCCTAAGTGGGGGATTAATTTTCTCCAGTTCGCAAACGTGCCGTCAGAGGTTGTATCTTGTAATATCTGATTTATATTAATAGAAATATCTTTTCCTGTCCAATAATGTGTGTTTGAATGAATATTTTATCCATGGGATCATGTCAAATGATTTTACATTATTGATTATATATACTAGAATAGATCTAACACCATGATATATAGAATGCTTGTATTGTTTACTTGTTTTTGAGGAAGTAAGAGATCAATTCAAGCTGAAGATTGGAAAGCTCAACGAGGATCTACTTCAACTGTCTAGAATAAGGTACGAGGTCTGATCCTTTAGTGTTAGACATTTAATTTCTATTACATATTGGAAAGGATTGATTTCTGGAGTCAAGTTGTGTGTTGTGGTACCCCAAGCCATAGGAATTTCTCTCCGTAACATCGATGAAGAGCCTACCATCATGCTCATGACTTATTCCTCAATGGCCATGGGCCGAATGGGGAATTCCTACTCATTGGAAATCTCAATTACGTTGGGGTCACTCAGCATGATGTACTCCCCAAACCTTACTATGCACCCGATGACTCTACACCTCTACTCTGCAACTCATACTCAATACTCTTCAACTGTACTCAGCTAAACACTATGCTCACTCGATTGAACTGCTCTGAACAATTCCTTCATCTCACATCCCGCGTGCTTTTTATATCCATTTCCCAATTTGAAATCATCATTTCCAAATCCACCATATCCATCATGACCAAATCCAGAAGTAATGACACCAAATCTGCTGACAATCTCACACTTCTAATGGTTGGATTAGCCATTAATGCACGTCGCTTCAACAAGTGCCACCAGCTAACTATTTTAACTACCTACATTTATTGCTAATTTGACCAACCCATAGATCTGCGACTGTTGTAGGTGGTCTACCTTCTGTCACTACGAACTCCTATCCTTGCATGGTCTCTTCCCCTAGGCTCGCCTTGCTCATTTCTAACAAAATATTCTATCCTCTTTTTTTCGCAGCATCTCAAGCGGTGTGCAGTTCTGACCCCATCCTATAGGGATTTAAATGAATCCCATTGATGAGCGTCAGTAGTTATGCACCATCTAATTTCTGTAACTAAACCACACCTCCATAAGTAATGCAATGAATAAGATACAGGCCTAACCAGTACATCTGTAACTTACCTAGATGCTTCATGAACTTGCTGTCATATAACAACACCAAATCTCCTTCTACAAACTGTTTATTCTTAATGTGATGATCGTACCATTCCTTCATAGATCCAACATGAAACTAGTTGCTAAGAAAAATGTGCCTCGTGTGGACAAGAGATGTTCCTCTAGTCTGAATGGTTCATATCTAGAACAAATGAGTTACAACAGAGATGGAAAAATTCCCCTAGAAGTTGTGGATATCTAGAATGAGCCCCTTTAATGGAGTGGTGTAGCTGTTTCTTATGGTGATGAATATTCATGGTTGTACTTGGACACTCACATGAAACAAGAAAGAAAGATAAAAAATCACCAGAATATAATCCACAATTCCATGTCAGTGACTAAGGAATCCAACAATAAAATACATGATTACAACATAACCTATTTTATGGGAAAGGAACCAACTTTTTATTAAAGATGAAGAAGAAGTTTACAAAATTTTTCCTAAGTGTTGATATTATCCTTCACATGCCAATGCTTTGTCCCCAAAATCTCCAACTTTCTCCCTCTATGCTCACCCTACCGATTTGGCCAGAGTGTTAATGCAACAATATAACTGTTCTCTCTCAACCATGGGGTATGAGACTGCTTTTATAGGCCTTGGGAGGATAGGTATGATTGAGTAAATGGTGGGTGATGTGGATAGGAGATCTAGAAAGGATGGATCTTGAGTCCAAGTGGTCCTCAATTTTAGGGATAAGGGTGCCATGAAGTCTTCCTTCGAGAAGGTTTGTGGAAACCAATCTTTTTCACTTTTTACCAAGGGCATCGCTTCTCCATTATGACAGAGGGGTGACAGGGAAGAAACAGACCTTTAATAAGAGGAAAAGGGAGTGGCATCACCTACTTCCAAGAGATGGTAGGAATTGATGAAGAAATTAACACCCCTTTCCTTAAGGTGAGAAGGAGCGCTTGAATTTTATATGCAAGATTGAAGTCTAGGCCAGCATTTGCACTTCATAACTTGGGATTTAGGGAAATGACTGATGTTTGGGACCTCATTACATGATGATGATGAGATTTATGTGTAACATAATTCTCCCCAAAGCATGAGGCTAGAGGGATATGATAGGTGAGATATCAAAGAGAAAGTTATCACTTCGAGGCAAGAATTAGCTTGATTAGAGATCAGCATCAACCAGGAATCTCCAATACATCAATACTTTTGACTCATAAAAAAATGTGTCCTCATCATGGTTGTATACCAATACAAGGTAGATCCATGAGAGAGATTAAAAAACATGGATACTAGAATGAATTGTATATCCATGTGATAGAGGACTCAAAATTGGGACACAGCTACCAAACATACACTATAGATCTATGTAAAATGAACACAAATTCGAGCACATCCACAACCATACAAATGTGGATCCATGCTGAGACTCATACAATATAATCCATCACAACCTAGGGGAAAGTTATGAGTGCTTTTAAAAGATACCCGGGGTGTTCTTCTCATCTTCCAAAAAGTACGATTCTATCCATGTGATTACAATAATTTGATGTCGAACATGGTAGAAACCAATTGGTTACCGGTCAATGATGTGAACCGTCAACAAGTGCAAGGGAAATCACCATTGATTTCAATGATTCCCAAGGTACCCTAGTACAATATCTTGAGTGTGAATAGATGATTTGATGTCTAACACTCAGTCGGGTGTATCAATCAAAGGTCAATGATTTGGATATGGACGCAGGATTGTGATCTGAAACGTATGTAGAGACACAAGTTTCTCACACAGGATTCCATAAATCTATTGTAGATGTGAACTTATTTCAAAAGCAAGAGAATTTGTCATTAAAGGATACATATCTCAAGGTACTAAAATTATTTCTAAGACTAATTCTTGGATGATGAGCTGATGTTGACAGGAATAGTCTCATTGAAGGAGCGCCATGATGAATCCCACATCGATGACATGAAACTCAGAACAAAGTTCTAAAATATATAGATGATGTAACCATAGGACTGAATGAAAAAGGTACTAATACAAAGGATGTTTTGACTTCAGAGGTAAACTTTCAACTTCCCTTTGAACATCGGGCGGCATCACAAAATACTTGGCATCATTGAATAGACAATGCAAATCACAATGCGACAATGGACAATGCATTCTTTGAAAGACTTGAAGGAGTGACATGAATCATGAAAGTGGATCGAATCGTAGACAAGATGAATAACCAATTGACTGAATGAAATGAAAACAACTACCATGATTAAAGTTGATGACAAACTACCATTTTATTTTCAAAATGAATTGATTCCCTTCCCTTAATTTCCCCATCATCATTGATGAATGCCTCTTTTTTTTACGAGTTCAAAGAGGGTAACAAATACTCATTATAGCTCATTAAGCGATGAGTCCATTCTCATATATTTCATGAACCTAAGAAAGGACGGGTTCGTTCCCCAAAGAGGGTCTCTCAGTGTTTGGTTTAACGAGTCCAATGAAAGTTAACTCGATATCGTTCATGTTTAGAGATTCTAAAAGAAGGCGGAAGAAGAATCCAAAGGGTGCTCTTTTCGTAACTAGTCAATCTAAGCCGAAAAAGAGATAAATTACCATTGGAAATACAACTCTTCAAGTAATTTTATGCCGATCGTGAAGAAGATAAGCTCTCTCGATGACATTTTCACATTTAAGGTGTCCAAAAAGAGTTTAAAGAAGACTCCATTAGGGTTCTTTTACGTGATGAACAGATTTCACGAGCCTGAAAAGAATCAGAAAAGGACTCAAAACTTTGATACTAGGTTTAGGGAGCATGATCAAAGTGTCAAAATGAACCCTCAAAGACCTTTTCCCTTTCTAGAAGTATGAAAAATTCAAAAAATGAACTTCCCCATAGACAATACTGTTCATTTTTATCCCTGCAAAACTTTTAAAAAGGACATTAGTCTTCCAAAAACATTTTAATTTGACTTTTTAAAATTATATAAAGGGTATTTTTAATGAAAAATATTTTAAAAACATTAAAAATAATCTAAAACCCTAAAAATTATTTATAAAAACCAAAGTAAATAGTAAAAACCAATTCATTTACCATTTACCAAGTCTAGGAGAGCATTTTGGGAGAATTGGTGTGCATATTTCAGTCGGAGATTGTGGAGCCCTCATCAGTCCGTTTTTTGAGCTGTTAGATCCAGGTAAGAGTTAGAAGCCTCCTATTCCTTTCTATGGTTTCCATTTTTCATTTTTGTTGAGTTTTGGGGCTTTAAGGCCAAGACTAAAAACCTCATGTTGGGTACCGCTTTTGGCCTTCATGAGAAGAGCGGTTCCCGATAAGAACCACATGTTTTTAGGCTTGTTTAGGAGATGGAATCACTCTATTCTAAGGGGATAGGCGTGGTGCTGGCCTTGATTCCCAAAAAATATAAGCCCCAGTTAAAATAATTTTTTTTAAAGCAATTTCAATGGTTGAATATGTTTCTAAATGGATCATAATGGTTTTTGAAAGGTCATTTGGTAAAAAATGCTGACTTGGAAGGAGAGGAAACATGATGATGATGATTCTTGTTCCATAAGAAATGTGGGTATCATAGCTTCCCTACGAGGCTATGGCTTCTTAAAATTCTTCTGCGCTCCTAGCATGATTTCACATGCATGATTACTGAAGTATATCCTATAGATGTGGAATCCAGAACAACAGTACTTTGAAGTGGGACCCCATATTGTGACTGTGAAGGTGGAGGATATTTATTTTTTGACAGGGCTATCCAGATGAGGAGCACCTATTTATCTAAATTATTCCCAAGGAGGGTACATTACTACACATGAGCTTATTATTTCCCACTATTATATGGGAACAAAGATGTTAGGTAAGAAGATCCCAATCAAGGTTGTGAGGGATCTACCACTTCATACTATATTATTTACTATGTAGAGGGTGGTTGAGATCCAAAGGGCTCATAAAGAATCTTGGGAGCATATGTTGTATTCCCTAGAGGCCATGGAACCCACGGTGTTCAACTGGGCATAGGCATTATTACCTGTGTTCAAGGATCAACTGACAAAGTGTTGGCAAGGAGAGATGAAACAACTTAGGTATGGGACCATCCTAGCATGTTTATTATTTGAGAGGTTACCCCTATTGAGACCCCAAGTAGTATTCACTGAGCTTAGAGCTTGATACCCCCACATGTTACGGTAGGTAGAGATCATGGCCCGCACTAGAGGTGGAGGGGCCAAGGTCAAGTTTGAGGCTCCCTTCTTCCATTGGATGAGTGATCAGATCCTCATGATTGAGGACTATGCATATGCAGGGACTGAATTTTGAGGAGATCCCAATATACCACTACCACCTAGCGCTTAGTGGGGTGACATCGGTAAGAAGAAATACTTAAGATGTTGATTATGTTTTTATATTTTTATATTTTTATGTTTTTATGATTTTTATGGATGATGACAAGACCAAATATTTGCATGCAAATGTTGGTGATGCACGGCCTAGGGAATCCTCCCTAATGGATTGGAGAGAAGGAGGTTTATTTGTCCATAGAGGTGATGATGAGCTCACGGAGCTAGAGAAGAACCTGTATCGACTGCCTTTGGATATCCTAGATGCTTCTATAGATGACCTCCCTAGGAGGTTTTAGAGACATGTTGTGAGAGTATCAGGCTGCTTTAGTCGCTTGCTACATAGGGTAGAAAGGGATATTATGTGCTACCACGAGCACCATTAGAGTAGTCTCCATGATTTATCCCTGGAAGCTTTCTAGATTCAGAATTTTTGTATCATTTTGTATGCTTGAAATCCATAGTGCTTTAGATGAGGTCTCACGACCATATTTTTTGTAAAAAATACTTATATATATACACACACTCACTTTCATTGTTTATATGTGCTTCAAATGGATAAATAATATTTACATGAGTTTTATGTGTCTTCTTGAGTTTATTTTATTTTACAATGGACCATGTTTTATTTCTAAAAGTTATGAATGGGAAATATACCAGTCTAGATTGTAATTCGCTAATGAATCAACAATTGTATTATCATACCTAGGAATATGCCTATAAGTGATGGAATCGAAATACCTTTCTAAAAAATGCACTCTCCAAAAGAGGAGGATAAGTGTAGGGTTCCTGATAGTGTAAACGTGATTTAGGTGACATACCACTAGCTGAGAGTCCATAAATACTACCCAATCATGAATGTCCCGAGTTGCAGTGTCGTTGAGTAAACCTATCACTTCCTGATACTCAACGATGTTGTTGGTAGCTAGCCCAATAAAAACTGCTCCTGAAATAACTAAATCTTGAGTTGGGGAATACAACACCCAAGAAGCTGAAGCAAGGTTCAAGGTATGACGACATGCACCATCATCAAAACCATAGAAATCCAACCAGTCTGCATAACCCAAACATGGTATAAATAGTATGGAAATCAAACTCAAAACCATATTGAAAATGAGAAATCACACTAAAATTTAAATATACATATATACAAGGTACCATACATAAATGTATTAAGCATAGTACCTCTTCAGGTGCAACCCATTACGAGGTTTCCCGAAGGGTATTTTAGAAAGATGACTGCCACATGATCGAGAGTGACAGTCATTTAGAACTTGTTCAGCCTCTTCATGTGTAAGGCACCATCAAAGGATGGAATCGATACCACGTCTGTACAATGTATCATTCAAAATGAGATAGTACTTTGCATCGTGACATATATGATGACAATCATCACGGGATATGTCAGGTTGAACTCTCTAAGTCTAGAGATAGATAATGAAACCTCCATACCATGGATCCGTTTTTCTTATTAAGAACAAAAATTCATCCAGGAATGAATCGTTAGGCTAAGCTTCTGTCAAAGCACAGGGAAGGTCATACATCAAATCCACAAAAACCAAGGATTTATTTGAAGTATCCTTAGAGAAATAAAGATTGAATTCTTGTAAGATAACAATCCAACAGGAATATTTTCACCCTAGTACCTGACGAGTCAGAATGTAGTACATAGGGTTTTGATATGCAAGTACAGTTGTGGTATGATGAAGAATGTAATGATGAAAATTTTGTATATAAATGACTATAGCCAAAGCTAACTTCTTCACACATGAGTAATGGGTTTTAGATTCAATGAGACTCTTACTCAGGTAATATATCACATGTTCTTGGCCGTTGGGATTATCCTGTGATAGAACCATTCCGATGGTAGTAGTGGAGGAATCAACATACAACATAAAGTATTTTGAATAATCCAGGGGGTGTATCATGGGTGAATGGGTCAGAGCATGCTTCATACTATCAAAATATCATTGGTCCTATTCATCTTAGAAGAATGGAGTATCCTTCTTCAGGAGACGCATATAACCATGTGTTTTCTCTATGAAGTTGCATATGAAATGCAAAAGAAAGTTTTCCTTCCATTGCAAACTTTGGAGCTAAGTGATGTTTTTCAAGGCAGATAAGGCTAGGATAGCAGCGATTTTCAATGAATCAATCAAGATGCCATCTTTGGAAACCAAAAATCCAAGAAGACATCTAGTATCAACAGAAAAGACACTTTTGTGTGGATTAAGCTGAATATTATAATGACGAAACCTAAGGGAAATGTCTCTAAGGTGCACTGGATGGTCTTCGCATTGTTGTGAATGCATAGGGAGATTGTCAAGGTATGGCTCCACAATGTGTTTGATATCTTGAAATGCATAGGACATGGCTCATTGGAATTTAGCTCCGGCGTTCTTTAAGCCAAAGGGAAACTTTCGACATGCGAAGGTTCCTCATAGGAAAATGAATGTCGTTTTATGCTGATTGGCGGGTAGACTCTATATCTGATTGTAGCCAGACAATCCATCCATGAAAGAAAAGATGATGCTCTGAGCACAGTTATCGATGATCTGATTGATGTGTGGAGTAGGGAAATTGTCCTTAGGATAAGCCTTATTTAAGTCTAGAAAATCGATACAGACTCTAATGGTGCCTTGCTTCTTAGCCACGGGGAAAATGTTCAATACCCATTCCGTGAGGGGTACATGATAAATAAACCCTGCCTTCTGAAGTTTTTCCACTTCATTATTAATAGCCACATCCTTCCTAGGATGGACTTGACATATTTTTTGTTGGATAGGTTTTTTCATAGAGTAGGTTCTAATATCATGTACTACAATTGACGAATCAATCCCATGCATCTCCACATACAACGAGGAACAAATATTATGTAATTCTTTGAAAAAAACTCTATACCTTTCAGTTTCCTCTATCGAACATTTATGTCCTACATGAACGTGCTCAGCAGTTCTGGGATTGACTGATATGTCAGTAGGGGTTGTCTTAGTGATGTTGCAAAGATTTCCTTTAGAATCTGTGTCTTGCATTAATACATGCATTTGCGTATTGGTGACAATATCAATATCGATAAGAGATACAAGGTCAAAATCTACTGAATTGACATTAGGAAGGAAAAGTATGGGAGAGATAGTCAAGACTAGGGAGGGATGGTTCTAGCTAGTGGGGAAGGTGGTAAGAATCTGAAGCCACTAGATGAAGATCATCATAATGGACATCGGAAGCAGATTGAACATCATGAAGTGCTTCATAAGGGCCAAGATAGGATGACTCAACAACTTATTTTCCTTTAGGACTATGGCCAGTCATGGAAATCATGTTCACAGTTGCTACTTCCGTACTAGGAGGGGATGAAGGAAACAACCCCATGAGGGTCGAATCCTTCAGCATACCTAACCCATTCAATTGATAAGGAGGAGAGGAATGAACTAGCATAGGGATTTTATTTGTGACGGGAGTAGTAACATTTAATAAACAAAATTCAAGTTGATCAATAGTTATGATATTCCCTAAATGAGGAAACTGGAGAGTTTGAAATACTTTCAAAGTGACGACACTCATAGCATAGAACCAGTTTCTCCCCAATAGAATATTGTAGTCTAATGGGGCATCAACCACTTCCACCTGAATGGAAATAGTCTTTCCCTCAAGCTCGACTGAAAGGGATGGTAACAAACCATGAGGCTAGAAACCTTATCCATTGAAACATTTTAAGGTCATAGGTGACTTTGTAAGTTTAGGAGAACCAATGCCCCCCATTAGGATACAGAAAAAACTGAGGTTGAAGCTCCCTCATCCAGAACAGTTTGATGGATCTTTCTCCCAACTAATCTAGTTGTAATTTGAAACGCAAGTTGGTGGGGTAATCTAGATTTATAGTTATCCACATTGAAATGGATTAAGTTTATGTTATCTGGGTCTAATGCCCCCAAATCCGTTAATAGTTTTTTACACTACGTTGGAAATATTTGGAGTACCTCAAGGGTAGACATCGCACATGGTTCCTGAGCCAAATATTCACCCACATTATAGAATTGTGCAGCTCGAGCATTGGAATTAAAAACAACTTTTTTGAGGGTACTTGTTGGGAAAAAGCCACCAACAAATCCTCGTCAATAGGGGTTCTCACTCTGTCGATGCCCAACCAGCGCGACCTCCCTAAGCACCAGACCAGACAAGTTTTACCCTGCCCAGCAACATCCGTAGAGAAAATGAATTCTCACTCGAGATGTTCAAGGGAGAGTTGTCGAAATCAAGTTTCCAACAGTAGGAAGGGAAGATATGGAATCTGCGACTTTGACAACATAACTATTAGATTACAAAACTAAGATAGTTATCACAGTTCATCTTCACAACTACAGATCTAACAGATCACATCATCCATTTATCAAAGCAGTGTTATCAAAACAGTATGATTCATAAAGCAACTTCAATAAACTTCATCATCACTCGTTAGAATTATGATAGAATTGGGATAGATCGCATTATCAGTTTATTACAGAAACATCAGTAAATCATAAACAAATTGAAGACACTTCTTATTGACATTGTAACAGAGAAAAAAGGAAAATAGAAGGCAATATTTAGGAAACAACCGTCATGTCATATAAATTCTGTGTAATAGATCCAAAAGAGATCATTCTTCTCCATAGCAGGAGACCAATTACATCCCAAAACTCAGTACCCGACACAGGTAGATCACATATTGTCTAAAACAGAAGACTCAACAAGACCATAAACAGATCACAATAGATTGGACTTGTATCACCCTTATCATGATCATTCTCCTTATCATCATTTTCTCTTTATAATTACAAAACTAGCTCTATATATAGGCTTGTGCCTTTAAATCAAAGTTCCACTTCTAACTAACTTCTAACCACTAACGACCTATTTCCACAAAACGTGGTCAATTAATACATTAAATATTAAAAAATGATTATCTTTCTTCCCATCGCACTGATTTGGCCTTGCGCAGTGTTGCATGAGCTTGCGTAGTTGCCGCGACGCTGTGCAACTCACTTACCCAAAACCCCTGCCAACAGGCCCCAAACACAGTCTTGTGGCTCATCCTCAAGCCACATCAGGTTGATAGGGTATATGTCGATGTCTTGTCCTTGAAATATTCAAACTGTTGTGAGATATCTTGAACCTGGAGATGGACTCTTTTGGGAATTCCTTCACAATTGAGCAAATTATTTTGCATAGGGTGTGCTTCCCAAGCCTTGATATCGACCATAATTTTACTATCTTGCACTACCTGTAGCGTTATGACTTCTTTGATAGCCTACTTCCCACCAACTTCTTGAAACTCATCCAACTGGGCACTGCACTTTTGTTGGCGTTCTTTGGCATGGGAAGCTCTCTACTATATGTCCTTCAAATCCTCGTATCACATGATATACACCATGAGCAGCAGTGCTTGCAGCGACGTCTTCAATGTCATCAAATGTATTTTATCTTCTTGCACGTGCATGGTCAACTGGTCGAGTTGTTCATCTTGGACAATGCTTTTCCAGAACTACGTCGTCGCCTCCAAGATTTCCTTTGCTTCTTTCTCCATTGTTTCAAACTAGGTTGCTATCTCCTCGATAGTATCCTTCTGTTTGGAAACCTGCTCCAGTAGCATCTTTGGATGGACCGGGGCATTGAGCAGAAGGTTGGTGTCCTAGAGTTGGGAAATAACTTCCCAAATTTGCTTGGCCTTAGTGACTACAGTAAGCTCATCTCTATTCTCAAATATATGTTGACAAGCCTCATCAACAGCATGCTCAAACTCGCCACAACTTACGTACAACTACACCTTATCAATGATAAGGAAATATTGCACCTTCTTAAGCTTGATGATTTCCTTGGTAGCCTTGCACTGAAGCTCGGCCTATACTTACTTGAATGGATCAATCTCCCATACCTTGTCTTCTGCCAACTGCACCCTGACTTGATGCAACTCCTGCTTTTCTTTATGCATCTTCTCAGCTGTGCTTTGCGACTGCACCTATCCATCAGTAAGCTCCTTCTGTCTATCCACCAATTCCTGGGTGGCAACATGCTGTAGCTCCACCAACGCTTTAATAGGTAACTTATTAAGATCCAAGGAAATGCTCTGGAGCTGCAGTAGTAACAGGTTCACTTCTTCACTCCTCACGTCGATCACAGTCAAGGGAACTTGAACATTCCTATCCCACAGATCGGTTCTGATCGGGAATTCCTACATCACATTTCCCTCGGGTGTCTTCCTAGAAACAACATCATAAATAGAATTAAACTTATCTCTTACTACAGTAAACTTTTCATGGTAGGACTCTCGTATCGCTTGCATCGCAGCCTCAGAGGAGTCAGTGACCGCTTTGATGAGCTGCTACAGTTGGTCCTCCATCCATGATCGGGTACCACTTCTCATGTTGTATTCTTAGTGCCATTTGGTTCGAGTTTCCTCCTGGATGCATTGTGTTTCGGCCTTAGGGTTCGTCAATGATTCATTGTCAGAGTCATGAATGCTCATCTCTTTCTGGACAGGCTCGTCCAGGGAATTAGGTGGTGGCTCCTTAGAGAGTTCCTCCTGACTCATAGGGTTGTGCCATTTATCCGGCCACTCTTGAATGATAGCATCCAATTCTTCATCAGTAATTGTGTAGGCCATAGGTAGCCACTGCTTTTCGGGGTCCCGCTATTTCTGGATATAAATGGAATGAGGCTTGATTGTGAACTGAATGTGCCGCTGATACTTGGCTGCTGCATATTTGGATAAGTGGGGAAATTTAACAGTTGTGGCTTGGAGCACTTCCCAATAGACCCAAAAATGGATCATACAGTCCACCTATCAACTGGGCTCCTCAAACAACCACAAATTCTGATATCGTGCACCAGTGCACACCTTCACCGCATCAACTTCCACCAGCTGATAATCTTCAGGTTCTAGCCATGCAATCCATGCAATGATAATTAACATCCAACTGTAGGAAAATTGCTACCCATCCTGAGCAGTGAGAGCATCGTCAAGCAACTGGTTGAGTAGAAATAAGGACTAGTTCATCTGCACACCCTTTGCGCATTTTTGTGCACATGCGACCACACGCGAGTTGCACTGGACTGGTCGATTCCCCTGAACAATATTTGTCACCAAAATAGTGAATTAATGTTGTTGATACGATAATAACAACCATCATTTTGTAAGACAAATCGCTCCTTCAACTTATTGGAAAGCTTCCTGTCAGTATCCCTCCCACGAATATATTGGGTTGGATCGTCCCTGACCTTAGGCAAGCCCGTAATATTTGCAATTAAGTCAACCATGACTGAAATAGGCTCATTCAACTAGAGCATCCCACATCAAAGTAGGCCAAGAGTTTTTTAATGCATGCATGAGCTTTGTTCAGTCGCCCAAAGTGAGGCATATTGATGAGCCCCAAGAATCCAAATTTATTCAACCCGCTCGCCCATGGTTGAGGAATCCTTTGAGTCGATGCACCACGTGCTATTGGAACTGATTCATAAGGCTCATCCTGGACATATTTGAGCAACATCAAATCATGGTCTTCAAACTTCATCTTGATCAATGCAGGGATGATATATACTGAGCAAGTCATCCCTTCCGGCAGCTGCGACAATTTGGGTGGATACTTTTGATTCTTTGTGGGATTCCTTAGCTTCACTCCCAGACATGTTGGAGTGACATATCCTAGGATATCATTAACAAATATTCCCATGGATGCCACAAAGTCTATAGCACCCGAGCTCGATAGCCCAGTTTATGCAATCCCCTCTCCTTGCACTCTAGCCGAAGTGCGGGTGTGCCTCTTTTGTGGCAACGTGGAACTAGGCTTCTGAGTCTGCTGCTTTCTTTTGGGGATCAATTGTTATAGCGGATTTCACCACTCTAGGTGAATCACACTTTGTATGGCCTTCCCATGTCCCACTGGAGACTCCTTAGACCCTATGGACCACTTTTTGTCCTTTGATGTTTCCTTGATCATCCCTAAAAACATATGAAAAATGACATACGCGACTTTTAAACCTATAAGCACGTATATACATGGGTTTGACCACTAAAACCGCGTACATAGGGATGTATGCATAATAAAAATCATTTTGGAGTTTTCCTTGACATGGATCCGACTCATATGACTCCTGGCCTTCCCTATGCCATGAGATCGCTCGGATTCGACCTTTCATTACCCCTTTGAAAAGCTATATAAGGAACCCCTTGGTACATTGAAGGCATAAGAGAGAACTGAGAGAAAAGAAACTATAGTTCATTGTTGCCGAAACTTATGCTTGAGTCTGCATCCCTTTGTCCCTTGGAGCACTTTTGTGTTCTTCCCAAGCTTGCCTTTGGCTTATGAGCTTGCTATCGAGAGATGGAGGATTGAAGTGGTGGAGGCCCAAGTGGGGGATTCAGTTTCTCCAGTTCGCAGACGTGTCGTCAAAGGTTGTATCTTGTAATATCTGATTTATATTAATAGAAATATCTTTTCCTGTCCAATAATGTGTGTTTGAATGAATATTTTTTCCATGGGATCATGTCAAATGCTTTTACATTATTGATTATATATGCTAGAATAGATCTAACACCATGATATATAGAATGCTTGTATTGTTTACTTGTTGTTGAGGAAGTAACAGATCAATTCAAGCTGAAGATTGGAAAGCTCAATGGGGATCTACTTCAACCATCTGGAATAAGGTACGAGGTTTGATCCTTTAGTGTTAGAAATTTAATTTCTATTGCATATTGGAAAGGATTGATTTCTGGAGTCAAGCTTTCTGTTGTGGTACCCCAAGCCATAGGAATTTCTCTCCGTAACATCGATGAAGACCCTACCGGGATGCTCATGACTTATTCCTCAATGGCCATGGGCTGAATGGGGAATTCCTACTCATTGGAAATCTCAATTGCATTGGGGTCACTCAGCATGACGTACTCCCCAAACCTTACTATGCACCTGATGACTCTACACCTCTACTCTGCAACTCATACTCAATACTCTTCAACTGTACTCAGCTCAACACTATGCTCACTCGATTGAACTGCTCTGAACAATTCCTTCCTCTCACATCCCGTGTGCTTTTTATATCCATTTCCCAATTCAAAATCATCATTTCCAAATCCACCATATCCATCATGAACAAATCCAGAAGTAATGACACCAAATCTGCTGACAATCTCACGCTTCTAATGGTTGGATCAGCCATTAATGCACGTCACTTCAACAAGTGCCACCAGCTAACTATTTTAACTACCTACATTTATTGCTAATTTGACCAACCCATACATATGCGACTATTGCAGGTGGTCTACCTTCTGTCGCTACTAACTCCTATCCTTGCATGGTCTCTTCCCCTAGGCTCGCCTTGCTCATTTCTAACAAAATATTCTATCCTCTTTTTTTCACAGCATCTCAAGCGGTGTACAGTTCTGAACTCATCCTATAGGGATTTAAATGACTCCCATTGACGAGCGTCATTGGTACCGCACCATCTAATTGCTGTAACTAAACCACACCTCCAGAAGTAATGCAATGAATAAGATACAGGCCTAACCAGTGCATCTGTAACTTACTTGGATGCTTCATGAACTTGCTGTCGTATAACAACACCAAATCTCCTTCTACAAACTGTTTATGCTTAATGTGATGATCGTGCCACTCCTTCTATCGATCCTTTGCAATGTGTTGGTGGAATCCTGCAATAAAATGGTCCTCTTCAAGCTGGATCAACTACGCAATGCACTCTTCTAACGCTTATGCATCATCCATTCTGGTCACAGCAGCGATGCACAAACTAGGAACAATGTATTCCAGTAGCATGCCTGCCTCTTATCCATATACCAGCTTAAACAGTTTCTGTCCTATCATCCTTTTACAAGTGGTGCGATAGGCCCATAAAACTAATGAATTTTCAAGTCCCAATCATCGCAATTAGCATTACATACATTTGTCAACGCTATTTCCAAAATTTTGTTGAACGCTTCAACAGTCCCATTCGTCTGTGGATAGTATGGTGTGCTTTTGTTATGTTGTACCTACAACTCCTCGTTTAGTTCTCTCACAGTGCTGTTGATAAAATTACTACCCTAGTCACTCATCAATATCCTACGACTCCCAAACCAAGTCACAATATTTTCAAATATGAAATTCTTTACTATCGCAGTAGTACAATCCACAATTGGTGCGTCCTCTTCACACCTGGTCATATAGTCAGTCACAGTAATGATGTATCATGCAACAGTCCTTTTCCCTGGTGGATTAATGAGATTCACAAAATCCATGGCCCATTTATCAAAAGGTTGTAAAGTTACATGCAGGACAAGCGACATTTCATCCGGCTGTGATAGTTTACCGACGCACTGGAAGACATCACAACTTCGTGCATAGTCTATGGCATCATTATGCAATGTAGAACCCCATATCGCCATGCATAAAACCTTCCATGTAGTATCCCTTCCTCCATAGTGACCTCCCGTGATTCTTGCATGTGCTTCTTCTAGAATGGGTCCCTGATCATGCGGTAGGATACACCGTCGCAGTATTTCATCTGGTTCAAGCTTGTATAACATCCTAGCAATTAGCTAGAAATCTGAGGCCTTTACTACCAAATTTTTCTTCTGATTGGTTGACAGGTTCTTAGCGGCAACACCAGTGGCCAAGAATTGAATTATTGGGGAATAATGATCATCTACGATGTTGACATGGAATAGTTGCGCGTCTAGTTGTCCATCATCAATATTGGTCGGTTCTTCCCCGATCTCAATGCGAGATAGGTTATTAAGACCAGCATTTAACCGTCCAGGTTTCACAATTATTTCAAAGTCAAATTCCTGAAAACGTAGCAGCCACCGTTATATATTTCCCCCCAACACAGGCTTATCGACCAAATATTGCAAGGTGAAATGGTCGGTGAACATCTTGAAGTGACTGACTAAAAAATAGTGCCGAAACTTTTGCAAGGCATAAATCATCTCCAAGCCTTGTCTTTCGGTTGTTGTGTAATTTTGTTCAGCAAATGACAAATTCCTACTGGAATATGCGATCAGGTGATCCAGGTCGCCCTCACCTAGTTGCAGAAGCACAACCCCTAGCACAACAGAAGAGGCATCGACGTGCACATGGAACTCCTTGTTCCAATCAAGGAATACTAGTATGGGTGTGGAGGCCATCTTGGCCTTCAATGTGTCAAAAATCCCTTGACATTCCTGACTCCACTCAAATGCAACATCCTTCTTTAATAGCTTCTCCATAGGGGCTGTAATCACAACATATATTTTGATGAACTTGCGATAGTACCTCATGTGCCCCAACATCACCCGAAGTATCTTCACATTCGTCGACGGCAAAAAACTAAGAATTAGCGCGATCTTTGCTGGATCAACCAACAGACCTTCCTTACATACTATGTGTCTGAGTAGCATTCCAAACGACATATAGAAAATGCACTTCTTAGAATTTAATGCAATCTGATGTTGTCAACACTTTTCTAGAATCAATCACATGTTGTTGAGATGGTCCCTAATTAGCTCATAGACTATCCAATCATCCATATATAATTGTAGGAAATTTTGAATAAAGTCTTTAAATATGGCGAAAACTACCCGAGAAACTATTGTGGGCACATTCTTCATCCCAAAGGGCATGACCTTATATTGAAAACAACCCCATTCAGTGACAAACGTATTCTAATGGTGATCCTCCTTTGCAATCCAGATCTGGTGGTACCCCAAAAAACCATCTGTGAAGGAATACATCTCCTGACTACCTACTCCTTCAAGGAACTCATCTATAAATGGGGTCAGGAATGGATCATGCATGCAGGAATCATTCAACCTTATTAGGTCGACGCAAATGCATACTTCTATGGTATTTTTATCCTGGACCACCATAGGGATTATCCACTTTGATTCTTCGACAGTCTCAATGATCCCAACATCCAACATCCGGTCAATCTCATCCTTCACATAGTCCTTGTATCGTGGGTTCAGTCGATACAGAATTTGTCGCACGGGTTTTGCATCTAGTTTCAATGGGATTTTCATCTCCCCCAGGTCCCCCAATATCTCCTTCATTTTTGAGAACTGCGTTGGAAAAATATCCTGGAATTCATGCAGCAAGTCCATGATTTTGGCCATTGTTTCCTCATCCCAATATTCCCCAATATTCACAAATTTTGGGTTCTCTTTCGACCCAATGTTGACTCTCCCCACTTCAGCGGCTGACTCATCGAATCCATTGGTATGTCTGGCGTTGCAACATCATGACTTCCTTCTGACTCCGGAATGTTAACATTCCACAACTCATCGTCATCTTCAGGTTTCCTAGATAGATTGTAACATGTCATCATGGATTGCATCGAGTAGTACGCATGTGGATCAACTATGTATGTGACATGGATGACCTTCAGCACTACATTGCAAATGTTTTGTAATGCATTATGTACCTCTAGGTTGGACTCCTAGAAACTAAATTTTTGCGCAAAGAAAATGGACAAATATTCCCAAGTGGCTATAGTTCTGCGTAGTTCTATCGTGACATACCAGGATCTTGGCATCTCGTCCAGAGTATGAACAAAAGCATGGACCCACTCATCTTTAGATTGCGATGCCCATAAGGCTTGAAATTCTATCAAATGACTGGTGGGGTCATTCCATCCATCCTCCCAGCATGATAGACCTTTGAATCACCGAAGTGCACCATCATCAATCTCCAACACTATCCCCATCATGGATAGTCCGCTTGTTCGTCACCCACCATTGGGCCGGGGTAGCCTTCAGTGCTACATATAGGGCCAATACCCTTTGTGGCTCAAAATTTATCTTCAAATTCTTGAAGGAATATTGATAACGCTAGAATCCCTTCATAAATTGGAAACTCGATAGTCTCAGTTGCTATGCAACGGAGAGACTGTGTAATCAACCCGCATTACCTGAACGATACCTCATGTATCCTATTCTGCCAATTTTCCAAGGCATCATCAGAATCATAGGACACAGAAATAGCACTGTGCCATCCAAGTTCACTATTGATGGTAGGGTGGATATAGTCTTCAGATATATTATAGGCATGATCCCTACTTCTACCGGTTTCATCGCTTATAGGTTCAATATACTGGCATCCTTCCTGAGGGTCCATGGGAGCAATGACCCTGGCATCCTGGTTCTCAAATGTCATAACCCATTTTTTTAAATTGATAACTACCATGCTGTCATTAGCCCACCCAATCCCTAGCAGTGTGGGATAGGAACGTCCATCTTCAACCACTTCTATCACATCAAAATCAACATGCATTTTCATACCTTCAATATCGACAACCAAGTTTGAGACGTGACCAATGGGCTAAAACTTTGCCTGATTTGCTAGTCGTAGCTGCACCAGTGACCATCCCAATGTCGGCTTCCCCATCAGCTACCAAGTTTGCTTGCTCAAAATGTTTACATCTGATTTGAGATCCAGAATAACTGAGTCAACCTTATAATCTCCAATATGGATGTTCATCCTCATCTCCTTTCCCGTCTTCTTCTTTTGCAGGTAGTTCACCGCAGAATCCTTTAATGTCTTATCCCAGTGGTACAACAAGTTCTCAATCTCGACAAAGGATTTGGGATCCCTTCCTAGAAACATACATCTATCAAAGAACTGCTACAAGGTATGATGCTACCATGATGGTCTTTCCTCTACTGATGGATCAAAAGCAGATGATATTGCGATAACAGGTAACTTACCTGGATTTCTCCTGATTGCATGCTTGGCCTCGAATAAGGTGTCTTTCTCCATCGCAATATCAAATTCTACCTTTTTCTTTCCAGCAACCCGAAATTGATAACACGGTCCATCTTCTCTTGTTGTTGTATCAGCACGAGTAACAACCCCAACATAGACATCCTTCGTTTGTGGTTCGACTTGAATTGTGGCAACCGTCAATCCTTGATTCATGTTCTGGGCTTGATTCAATGGTGGATTCTGATTTAGCAGTGGGTTCATTGGCTGATTCTAAGTCTATGGTGGGATCTACGATGGGATATGATTCAGCATCGTTGGTTGGTTCTACACTTGGAACGTTGGATGGTTCAGAGTCTGTGCATTCTGCAACTGAGGAATGTTTTGAGCTTGCCACTTTGCAATCAACTAAGTGAAAGTTTCAACATTATGCTCATTGGCCACACAATGTGTACACTGCACATGAGGAAACTCCCTTTGGTAGTGCCCGAATACTCCATAGGTATAACGATGGATTTATTCTCAACCTTGTCCTCCTCCTCGACTGAAGCCTCCTCCTTGTCCCCTGAATCCTTCATGGAATCCTCCTCGGACTCCTTGCTGAAACTGAGGCTGGGCCAACTGCTGTTGCAGGGGGTTTGGTTGTTGCTAGACATAGTGCGCAGCTTGAACATATTGTGGTTGAGGTTGAATGAGAGGCACCTGATTATACTATGGTGGTGGTGCATACTTTGGTTGTGCTACGAACTGCGAGTGAGGTGCAAACTGTGGTTGCAATGTAAAATGTTGCTGCGGTTGTGACGAGATAAACTACATCTAGGGCGATGGTGTATACTGCACCTACACTGTTGGCTGTGCCATCTGCGGCTGCGCTTGCATTTCCAAGGGGTCCTCACCTTTCATAAAGTATGAATCATATGAGTCCTTTCCTGGAGCAATTCACAAGCTCGACAGTTTTTATTTCCGTGTCTTGCTGACTGAAAAAAGGTATAGTACAGATTCTCTGCCTTGGACCCCGGCCATCCTTCAACGAGTTTTGGGATTGGATAAAAATATATCATTTTGAAGGCCTGGTACCCTATGTTTGATCCTCGTAAGGATTTTTAGGAGGATATTCCAGTGTGGGTCAAGTTCATGTGGATTCCTATAGAAATATGGTCTCATGATGGTTTAAGGGTGATTGGAGATACTATTGGAAATTTCCTCGCAGTGGAGGAATATATTTGTCTCTCTTTAGAAAGGTAAGTTGCACATATTCTAGTTGAATTTGAATTAAGAGCATGTCTTTTTGAATAAATCAATTTAGTGTCTGAGAACATTGTCTTCACTCAACAACTAGATTATTATTAATGTCCCTTTTTGGTGTGCTCACTATCAGTTATATGGCCATGTTATAGGAAATTGTTCTCATTATTTTTGTAGGAAGAATTGGAGGAGGAAGGCCATCAATTCGAAGGATTCCTTAGTTCATGAGATACTGCTTCAAGATATCAATCCCAAGATTATCATCCTTGTGGAGTCCAGGTAGAATCCTATTCTTGATTTAGATCCCATCAAATATCTAATTTTGTATATCAATGTGGATTTTCCCTCGGATCCATGCCTTCTTGTTCTAGTTCCAAACCTATTCAAAGGAATTTAAATTAAGCCTAGTCAATTTGATAGGTTGACAGATATATAAAAAAATATGTAGGTCACATTCCCACTTTTGAAGGAATCAAATTGATCTCCTCCTCCCATTTTGCATGCGAGAGATGGAATTTTGTATATTAGTCCTACCTTGGAAGGGGTTCCTAAAATTCACACACATAAGGAAGTGGTGGTCAACTTGGTTGTACACTTATCCGATGAGGAATAGGTGGGAGGTCTGGTCCCTCATAATCCATCAACTATTTAGTTTTCAAAGAGAAGTTCAAATGTCCCTTAAGTTCTTCCTTCACATTGTAAGAAACATGGCGGAATAGAGTTAGATGATCCTCCCTTATATCAACATTCAAAAGTAGGAAGGAGGTCACACATGTCTCATGCCAAGGAGAAGGAAAAAATGGAGATGAGCTAAGGGAGAAATCTTAGCATCACAGGGGAATTTATAGTATCCTAAGGATAGGAAAGAGTTACCCAATGAATAATCTCTCCCTAAACTCTTGGGTATTGAGAAGGAAATAAAAAATAACATCCCTCAAATCGTTAGTAACTGTGGAGACTCCTAGTATTTTTCTTCTTCAAGAAACAATGGGTAATGGTGACATTATCATCCTTATTTTGTAGGGTTGGATGTTTTTGGCCTCTTAGGATGTCTAATTTCAAGGGTGAATCAATCCTTGGTGATAGAAGGTTATTTTATCTATAGTTCTTCTTTATGTTTCAAAATTTTCTTTAATGAATTGGATAGTCACTTTGCAATCTTAAATATATATGGTTCATATGAGAATTGTAAACCATCCCAGGAATCCTTTGAATTAGAAAATGTTTTATGGGTCCCCAATATTATGCTTGGATGGGATTTCAAATTTTTCCATAGTAGGGAGGAAATTTGGGGTGAGACTGCCAAAGAATACTGTCTAGTTTCTTTTTTTGTTAATTTATTTGAATATAAGGAGTAGATTTTTATTAATCCAAGCATCCTATCAGCATCTTGGACTAATAAGAGGTCAGGTAATGTTGGAGTAGCTAAAAATTTGGATAGATTCGATATGCATGAATCCTTATGTGAGTAGTTTGTAAAATTTTGGTCTTGGGTCCATAATTCAGCTTCCTCAGATAATTTTCCAATTCTATTAGGAGTCGAAAACTTTAGTTGGGAAGAGGACACAACTCTTTAGTCAATTGTGAAGGATAACTGGAGGAAAATAAGATAAGATAACAATTAATATATTGGAATTCAATTCTCATAATATATTTGTGTGCTCAAATGATGTGTGGTAGATTGGAGAAGAGAGAAAATGAACGCGAAAGAAGCTAAACTTATTGAAATGGTAGATAAATTGAAGGTTATCTATGCTTAATCCCTTTGATATTTTATTAGAAGAAGTATCCTTGGAGGTTTCTAGTATTTAAAAGGATAAATAAAAATGTATCGAAGACCAGGAAATTGAGTGGACGATCAAAAGTGGATCCCTTTGGTTGGAAGCGGGCAATCAGAAAGGTGGTCGACACAGTTTGGGATTTGAATAAAAAAGAAGGTGTTAGTGTCAAAGGCTCTGCCACACTATCTAGGTTGGGTGTCGATTGTTTCTCCTCACTCTACATTGACCCTATGTAGGTTCAAATGGATTCAATATTGCAAGTCATCTGATATTTCGTTAGAATGGTTCAAGATGAAGAAAATGAGGCCACTTTTTGGCTTGTTGAGAAGGAAGAAATTCTCTTGGTTTTATTCCTCTTCCAAAGAAACAAGAGCCCTAAGACTCATGGTTGTCAAATTGTATTTTTCCTCGATTTATTTGAAATCTGAAGTGATGATATCTTAAAGGTGGTCGAGGAATCTCATATTGAGAGATCCATTAATGAGCCTTTAAATGGAACATTCTTGGTGATTATTCCTAATAAATATAAGTCATTAAAATTTGGTGATTACAAGCCAATTTTGATTCGTAATGGAGTTTATTAAATTATAGAAAAATTCATAGTGATTAGAATCATGCCTATTCTCTTTAGGGATATCTCAAGAGAACAATTTGGTTTTCTCTAAAGGCGTCCAATTAATGAATCTATAGGAGCTTCATAGAAAGGATTGCATACAATCAAATCCAAAAATTCAAAGGTTGGAGTAGTTAAATTGGACCTATCAAAGGCTTATGATAAAGAATCATAGTCATTTATCAGACTAATCCTTCTTCACATAATATTCAATTTGTAAATATCCAATTGGATTATGGGTTGTATATATTCTTCCTCCTTCGCAGTTCTCATCACTGGGGTTGTCTTTGATTTTGTAAGGCTTGTAAGGAGATCCATAAATGGTGTGCCCTATATTCTTATCTCTTCATGTTGGTCATTGAAGGGTTGATCCAACTAATCTCTAATGAATGAAGGAATTAAGAGTTCCCATTATCCTTTCATGGCATATAATTGATTACTCACCCTATTCGTGGGCATACATTCTTTTTTTAAGTTTCCAGTTAAAAAGACATTTCCAAATGTTGAAGGTAGTGATGGACTTCTTCTATCAAGCTACAGGTATGTAAATTAACCATTAAAATTCCATTTATCTTCTTCTCTTTCACATATATCAACATCCTTTTTGGTAAAATGATTTCCCCTCTAAATTTCCCCATCTGGAAGAAGGTCTCAAGTGCCTTTGATTCAATCTTAATCCTTCCAAATATGGGAAAGAAGAATGGAAATTGTTGATCAGTAGTATTGAAGGCCCTGTTAATTTTTCGTGCAACAAATGGAACTACAAAGGGGGGTGATTTGTTAGACACAATGACACATTAAGGGAGGGGGGGGTGAATCAGTGGGCCAACACTTTTGACAATTTTAAATTCTTAAATAATTAACATGTATATCATTTAAAAATTTCACTTCAATTCTTTCATCAATTACCAAGCTATCATTATCATTCGGAAAATTTAAACATGTCATTCATACTATCAAGTCACACCATCATAGACACATCAGAGTATAAAAATTGTAATATTTACATATTTGATTCAAATGGCTACAACTGTAATGTTTCATCAACTAAAACTAATTGAGAAGCACCAAATTCTATGCCAAGACCCTTCTTGGTTTCTCTTAGTTCCAACTAAGAAAGAGAGTGCAAGACCTATCTTGCAATTGCATAAGGATACCTGTCAAATAATCAATGCTCAACATCATCAATTAAATCAACACCTGTCTTGTCCTTTGTCATGTTTGATCTGATCTCTGCATATCAATTCTGAACTTGTCTTTCACTCATTTATTCAAGTGTATGCTCATACAAAAGAAGTTATTTATAACTCAGTCACAAACTAGATACATAGACATTATTCACTCCACACGACATAATAAGAAATCAGGTCTTAAAAACTCACTTAACACTGTCTGTGCTATCATGATTTTTTACCATAGAAAATTAGATTTAAAATGAATGTCATTGTTCCTTGTCAGAGAGAATGAGATATTCAGAAGGCTGTCTTCCTATAGCAGCTTCAAAACAATATCTTATCGAGTACTGAGGAACACCATGAATTTCAGATATCAAACTTGCTTTTTTTCTTCATCCTACATGTGCATAGGACCATGAACTAGATCTTGCTGTAAACATCATCTAATCCTGCTAAATATACATGAAACTCGGACCTTAGAGAGGTTCAAATTGGTTTGATTTGATTTCCTTAGTAACCTATACATGAAAATTAGAGATAGATTGAAGGCTTACAACTTCAGTATTGATTCTCTTGAAATTTTAGACCCCAAAAAAATTAGTTTACTTCATCTTCACTGTTGCTACCTCAATGCACAGACCCAAAAATTCCTCAGTAACAGTTGAATTTCCTCAGAGCTATCCTAATGTTTTTTCACTTAAAATGAAAACATTGAATTCATATTTATACTGGTTTTCACTCATTATTTTGAGTCAACATAAGAATTCATCCAATTTTTATTTAATAAATTAATTTTAATTTGCTGTGCTGTCTTTTGAATTCTTACTTAATCTTTGTGTCATTAGGGCTTGTGTTATTTTATTATTTTACTTTCATCTTCAAGAGAATTTCCTCAATATTAAAAACATGTCATCATGGTATAGGAGCCTTTAAATGAGCACATCGTGAAGTCCATGGTCTCATGGATCGTCATCAATAAAGCACCTGTCCATCCACAAGAGTGTGGGATTCATGACTTCATCAAACCAACAAATGACAAGAATGGGTCATTTTCCCATTCATTCCATTCATGGATTCCAATTCCAAGGGTACCATTTGTCACTCTTTTCCATGTCATCAATTCTTGTATGCTTTCCTAGTCACCAACATATTCACATATTCCTTGTCATTAAGCCATGTCACCAAGCCATGCTTCTTGTCCATGTTACCAACACTTTTCATACTTTCCATGCTTCTTGTCCATGTTACCAACACTTTTCATACTTGCCATGCTTCTTGTCCATGTTACCAACACTTTTCATACTTTCCATGCTTGTCTATTGTCATATTTTTCCTTGTCATCAACCTTCATTATGATTTCTTGTCACCATGTGTATTCTACATGTCATTACCTTTGTCATCCTTGTCCTTGTTTATTATACATGTCATTATCCTTTTCCATCCTTGTCCTTGACCTCAACTCATTGTCCTTTGTCATTAATGTATTGTCATGAATGACAATCATATTCATCATGATTAGTATTGATTAAGTCAGTCATGGAGGTGATTCTGGTTTATTGGAATTTAATGGCACAAATATCTAAAACACTACTATCTTATGTCAATAAACTTTGTTTCAATTACCAACGGAGGATTCTAACTATTTTGGTTTCAATTCAGTAAAATAGAATGTCTTGGAAGCCCCAAAATATCTCAGTGGTTGCAGAATAAAAACTAGTGTTTTTTTCAATAGATCTACTTCCTAAGTCTTTGTGGTTGTTCCTATCAAAAAATAGTTTATGTAAATCCATCCTAACTGTGGAATATATTTCTCAAAGGACCCTCATTGATTGGATTCATAGATGAATTAATACCACTCAGAATGACACAAACCATTGGAAGGCTCTCTCCAAATATTTCCCCTATGATTAATAAATTCTTGTCTTGGAAGTTGGGAGATGGAAAATTAGTTTGTGTGGGTTTAGAGTCGATTGTTGGTCTTTCCTCCCAAGTGAGACTCCCTAGGTATGCTATTTATTGTCTTTAAAACATTGGCAAGGTGACTCTGGACAAGATAAGAGATCGGGATAATTCCAATTTTTTGATTCAACGGTGGTTATTAGTCTTGGGTTTGGAATTATTTGGTGATTAGGATTGCTACTTGGAGGAATACACATGTCCTCTCTATAAATCCCACATCTAAATTAAAAAAAATATCCTAATGATATAGCATGGATATGTAACTCTTATAGGTCTTATACACTACAAAGCCGGGATATGAATTCTTATTCTAATTAGCAACAACCCGAAATCATTGGTATTAAATTGAGCTCACAGGAATCTATGAACCAAGGCAAAACTCACAAATAGATCTCACAAAAAATTTACTCAGAATTTGATATGAAGCAGTGAAAAAATGGGTTGTAGCTATATAATGCTTGTGTTAATAAAAAAATTAAATGGATACAATATCGATAATTATTACAATTCAATACACCCACATTAATAGCTAGACAATTCGAATTGATTAACTCAATCTGACTGCATGGGTAAGTGGATATGTCTAAATCATTGTCGGAGCTTAACTAGCTAACTCCAGTTGTGTAATTCAGTCTCTCAGTTAGTTAGAATTAGTTAAAATAGTCTAACTGATGTGGTAGGTGAGAAAATGCGCCTTCCCACATGCATCCATGCAAAGACTGACACTAAATGAATGTAATTGATTGTACCTAAATTTAACTAACTCATAACTAGGCTTGACTAGTCACCAATTGCTGACAACTGAAGGAGGTTGGTGCCAACACTCCCAGTGGCTCCTAAATTGTATGGATTAGTATAGGAGGTGCCAAAACTGATGCATGCAAGTAAATTCAATGGAAGTTATCCTCAATCGTTACCTACACTCTATTAACTGGTACATGTGGCCCCATTAAGCCAAGTGGACCCAATGGTACCAGTGACTCAATAATGACTAAAAAGAATCCTAAGTTAGGTATAACTGACCAGTTTGGACAAGGGAGGATTATAATCCTAACACACCCCTTGAACGCTAATTTGGAAAACTATGGGCCCTAGTAACTAAGACCAAAGGTCACCTATTATAGCTAAAATTCAAAAAGTAACTACTTAATACAACCAAGGAAATGGGGAAAAACCTCATGGGAAAAATACCCCCCCTCAAACTAAGCAGGTAGAATCAGGATCAAGCTTGTTCTTATGTGCATAGGTATCCTGGGGCCTGGAATGTGAACTTCTCCATCCAAACTAAATGATTATTTTTTGAGGAATCTTCGTCTTTGGAAAAAGAAGACTATGCTCAACTAAATCAGAAATATAGACAGTTGTTGGATGAAAAATTGACCCAAGTAGAGCAACTGAAATCAACTGATAAGAGAGCAAAATTTCTTGAGAATTCAAACCATTTGAGGAACACCCATGCCACTAATATATTGCATCCATGAACAACAAAACCATGTGAGGTAATATCAGATCCAAGTGTTAGGAGCAAGTGTCCAGGTGGATGCAGAATGTCTACATCTTTACTAGTTCTTTGAGGAGATGAGCATGCGATCAAACGTAGAGAAGTATTGGGATTGTGGAGAGAAAATGATTGAGCTCCATCATTTGATATAGATTCATAAATAACTAATGATTTACAAGATACAATATTAGCAACCTCATAAGAGGAAACTAACATCAAATCGCAACAACGAGTTTGAAGAAGACTTGCGGTACTTGATTTGTCACACAAAAATTGATAAGACCAAATACAAGCATGGATAATGGATATTGGAACTTAAAATTCAAACCAAATAATATCATATCAGATCCAAAATTTTGGTACATTGAGATGGTAGATGCACATATTTCTCCTTCTTCAAAATTCTGAATATTGGTGCATGCAATCCTGTAGGAATTTGATGGAAGATATAGATCAAGGAGATCGAATGGATCAATCCTACAATATGATATTATTTCCAAACTATCAAATTTATTACTTATATGCATAGCAAAAACAAAATTAGATAGAGAGAAATTGAATTTCTCTTCACTTTTTGAAGCAATCACTAGCAAATTTTTCTAGAATTTAAAGGAGAGTCATTGGAGAATGTTTGCATAGAAGTGCAAATTTTTTTTCCTTCAATATCAGAGATTTGAATTTCTTCTTCTGGATCATCCATATGAGATTATGAGATATCATAGATCTCATAAACTTCTGGAGTAGCATGAGAAAAAGTCACTGCAAGGAGACTTTCTTCAATTCGAATTGACTGTGTGGAAGATTCTTCTTCTTCTTCATCTTGAACAAATTCATTAGAGAGAGTAGAGGCCAATAATTTTTAATAAATAGATATTGTTGTGCTAGGTGTGATCTCCAAATTTCTATTATTATCCTCATTATGCTTACCAAAGTTTCTATCCAATTTTGTCTAGATATCCTTTGGGTATTCAACAGAAGAAATAAGGTAGCGCAAGCTTGGAGAAAGGGCCAAACATGTTATTCCAAATTATATATCACCATCATTTAGCTAGTCATTCTCATATTCATAAGACTCTTTACCAAGTACAATATACACCTCATAGAGACCTTGTCCCTTTAGAGATGAAATCATCTTCAATTTCCATTCTGAATATCTTGTGGATGGAGTAAGAAAAGGAATTGATAATTTCGAATCCATATGAAGTTGTACCTGCAATTACACCAAAAAAACACAATAATTTCAAACATCCTCCACTTTTGGAGTTTGCTTCACACCTGGCTTATTCAATCAAGCAAGCTTGATCAACAAGGTTGGGATTCTAGGAATTATGTCGTAAACTCTCTGTTTCTGGTGCAGAGCTAGAAATTTTTGAGTTATTTTGCTGAAATTGCTTCATAGATCCAACATGAAACTAGTTTCTAAGAAAAATGTGCCTCTTGTGGACAAGAGATATTCCTTTAGTCTGAATGGTTCATATCTAGAACAAATGAGTTACAACAGAGATGGAAGAATTCCCCTAGAAGTTGTGGATACCTAGAATGAGCCCCTTTAATGGAGTGGTGTAGTTGTTTGTTATGGTGATGAATATTCATGGTTGTACTTGGAAACTCACATGAAACAAGAAAGCAAGATAAAAATGCACCAGAATATNCTAGAATAAGCCCCTTTAATGGAGTGGTGTAGTTGTTTGTTATGGTGATGAATATTCATGGTTGTACTTGGAAACTCACATGAAACAAGAAAGCAAGATAAAAATGCACCAGAATATAATCCACAATTCCATGTCAGTGACTAAGGAATCCAACAATAAAATACATGATTACAACATAACCTATTTTATGGGAAAGGAACCAACTTTTTATTAAATATGAAGAAGAAGTTTACAAAATTTTTCCTAAGTGTTGATATTATCCTTCACGTTCCAATGCTTTGTCCCCAAAATCTCCAACTTTCTCCCTCTATGCTCACCCTGCCGATTTGGCCAGAGTGTTAATGCAACAATATAACTGTTCTCTCTCAACCATGGGGTATGAGACTACTTTTATAGGCCTTGGGAGGATAGGTATGATTGAGTAAATGGTGGGTGATGTGGATAGGATCGATCTAGAAAGGATGGATCTTGAGTACAAGTGGTCCTCAAGTTTAGGGATAAGGGTGCCATGAAGTATTCCTTCGAGAAGCTTTGTGGAAACCAATCTTTTTCACTTTTTACCAAGGGCATCGCTTCTCCATTATGATAGAGCAATGACAGGGAAGAAACACACCTTTAATAAGAGGAAAAGGCAGTGGCATCCCCTACTTCCAAGAGATGGTAGGCATTGATGAAGAAATTAACACCCCTTTCCTTAAGGTGAGAAGGAGCGCTTGAATTTTATATGCAAGATTGAAGTTTGGGCCAGCATTTGCACTTCACAACTTGGGATTTAGGGAAATGATTGATGTTTGGGACCTCATTACATGATGATGATGAGATTTATGTGTAACATAATTCTCCCATAAGCATGAGGCTAGAGGGATATGATAGGTGAGAGATGAAAGATAAATTTATCACTTCGAGGCAAGAATTAGCTTGATTAGAGATCATCATCAACCATGAATCTCCAATACATCAATACTTTTGACTCATAACAAAATGTGTCCTCATCATGGTTGTATACCAATACAAGGTAGATCCATGAGAGAGATTAAAAAACATGGCTACTAGAATGCACCGTATATCCATGTGATAGAGGAATCAAAATTGGGACATAGCTACCAGACATACACTATAGATCTATGTAAAATGAACACAAATTCGAGCACATCCACAACCATACAAATGTGGATCCATGCTGAGACTCATACAATATACTCCATCACAACCTGGGGGAAAGTTATGAGTGCTTTTAAAAGATACCCGATGTATTCGTCTCGTCTTCCAAAAAGTACGATTCTATCCATGTGATTACAATAATTTGATGTCGAACATGGTAGAAACCAATTGGTTACCGGTCAATGATGTGAGACGTCAACAAGTGCAAGGGAAATCACCATTGATTTCAATGATTCCCAAGGTACCCTAGTACAATATCTTGAGTGTGTATAGATGATTTGATGTCGAACACTCAGTCGGGTGTATCAATCAAAGGTCAATGATGTGGATATGGACGCAGGATTGTGATCCGAAACGTATGTAGAGACACAAGTTTCTCACATAGGATTCCATAAATCTATTGTAGATGTGAACCTATTTCAAGAGCAAGAGAATTTGTCATTAAAGCATACAAATCTCAAGGTACTAAAATTATTTCTAAGACTAATTCTTGGATGATGAGCTGATGTTGACAGGAATAGTCTCATTGAAGGAGGGCCATGATGAATCCCACATCGATGACATGAAACACAGAACAAAGTTATAAAATATATAGATGATGTAACCATAGGAATGAATGAAAAAGGTACTAATACAAAGGATGTTTTGAATTTAGAGGTAAACTTTCAACTTCCCTTTGAACATCGGACGGCATCACAAAATACTTGGCATCATTGAATAGACAATGCAAATCACAATGCGACAATGGACAATGCATTATTTGAAAGACTTGAAGGAGTGACATGAATCATGAAAGTGGATCAACTCCTAGACAAGATGAATACCCAATTGACTGAATGAAATGCAAACAACTGCCATGTTCAAAGGTGATGACAAACTACCATTTTATTTTCAAAATGAATTGATTCCCTTCCCTTAATTTCCCCATCATCATTGATGAGTGCCTCTTTTTTTTTACGAGTTCAAAGAGGGTAACAAATACTCATTATAGCTCATTAAGTGATGAGTCCATTCTCATAAATTTCATGAACCTGAGAAAGGAGGGGTTCGTTCCCAAAAGATGGTCTCTCAGTGTTTGGTTTAACGAGTCCAATGAAAGTCACACTCGATATCGTTCATGTTTAGAGATTCCAAAAGAAGGTGGAAGAAGAATCCAAAGGGTGCTTTTTTCGTAACTAGTCAATCTAAGCCGAAAAAGAGATAAATTACCATTGGAAATACGACTCTTCAACTAATTTTAAGCCGAGCGTGAAGAAGATAAGCTCGCTCAATGAAATTTTCACATTTAAGGTGTCCAAAAGAGTTTAAAGAAGACTCCATTAGGGTTCTTTTACGTGATGAACGGNATGCCGAGCGTGAAGAAGATAAGCTCGCTCAATGAAATTTTCACATTTAAGGTGTCCAAAAGAGTTTAAAGAAGACTCCATTAGGGTTCTTTTACGTGATGAACGGGTTTCACGAGCCTAAAAAGAATCAGAAAAGGACTCGAAACTTTGATACTAGGTTTAGGGAGCATGATCAAAGTGTCAAAATGAACCCTCAAAGACATTTTCCCTTTCTAGAAGTATGAAAAATTCAAAAAATGAACTTCCCCATAGACAATACTGTTCATTTTTATCCCTGCAAAACTTTTAAAAAGGACATTAGTCTCCCAAAAACATTTTAATTTGACTTTTTAAAACTATATNAGAAGTATGAAAAAGTCAAAAAATGAACTTCCCCATAGACAATACTGTTCATTTTTATCCCTGCAAAACTTTTAAAAAGGACATTAGTCTCCCAAAAACATTTTAATTTGACTTTTTAAAACTATATAAAGGGTATTTTTAATGAAAAATATTTTAAAAACATTAAAAATAATCTAAAACCCTAAAAATTATTTATAAAAACCAAAGTAAATAGTAAAAACCAATTCATTTACCATTTACCAAGTCTAGGAGAGCATTTTGGGAGAATTGGTGTGCATATTTCAGTCGGAGATTGCGGAGCCCTCATTGGTTCGTTTTTTGAGTTGTTAGATCCAGGTAAGAGTTAGAAGCCTCCTATTCCTTTCTATGGTTTCCATTTTTCATTTTTGTTGAGTTTTGGGGCTTTAAGGCCAAGCCTAAAAACCTCATGTCGGGTACCGCTTTTGGCCTTCACGAGAAGAGCGGTTCCCGATAAGAACCACATTTTTTTAGGCTTGTTTAGGAGATGGCATCGCTCTATTATAAAGGGATAGGCATGGTGCTGGTCTTGATTCCCAAAAAATATAAGCGCCAGTTAAAATAAAAAAATTTAAGCAATTTCAATGGTTGAATATGTTTCTAANTATTCTAAAGGGATAGGCATGGTGCTGGTCTTGATTCCCAAAAAATATAAGCGCCAGTTAAAATAAAAAAATTTAAGCAATTTCAATGGTTGAATATGTTTCTAAATGGATCATAATGGTTTTTGAAAGGTCATTTGGTAAAACATGGTGACTAGGAAGGAGAGGCAACATGATGATGATGATTCTTGTTCCATAATAAATGTGGGTATCATAGCTTCCCTATGAGGCTATGGATTCTTAAAATTGTTCTGCGCTCCTAGCATGATTTCACATGCATGATTACTGAAGTAGATCCTACAGATGTGGAATCCAAAACAACAGTACTTTGAGGTGGGACCCCATATTATGACTGTGAAGGTGGAGGATATTTATTTTCTGACAGGGCTATCTAGATGAGGAGCACCTATTTATCTAAATTATTCCCAAGGAGGGGACATTACTACACCTGAGCTTATTATTTCCCACTGTTATCTAGGAACAAATATGTCNAGCTATCTAGATGAGGAGCACCTATTTATCTAAATTATTCCCAAGGAGGGGACATTACTACACCTGAGCTTATTATTTCCCACTGTTATCTAGGAACAAATATGTCAGGTAGGAAGATCCCAATCAAGGTTGTGAGGGATCTACTACTTCAGACTGTATTATTTACTATGTAGAGGGTGGTCGAGATCCAAGGGGCTCATAAAGAATCCTGGGAGCATATGTTGTATGCCCCGGAGGCCATGGAACCCACNTACTACTTTAGACTGTATTATTTACTATGTAGAGGGTGGTCGAGATCCAAGGGGCTCATAAAGAATCCTGGGAGCATATGTTGTATGCCCCGGAGGCCATGGAACCCAC
>LPNX010040968.1:2663-94503 GCA_001517045.1 Pseudotsuga menziesii
GGGTCTGCCCAAGTGCCAACAGCATTTTCCAATTTGGGATGGATAGTCTTCTAGAGTTGAAATTAGATAGAAGGACTGAGAATTCTGAGCCAATATTGCTTAGAATTGACAGCACAAGTTCCTGATCCTTCCTCTATATTCCACATTATTTGCATTGCAATACTAGGGCTTTGTATTTCAACAAGAACTGTCGAATTGTCTCTAAGTTGCTGGCATGGAGTGCAATGAGATCATTCTCCAGAATATGGTGTCTAAGCTCATATTGTTTTCTAAACAAAGATTCAATATTTTCCCATACTTCCTTCGGAGTTCTGAGTACCTCAAAGTGGAACAAGAAATCCCTAGAGATATGGATGCACATGAAGCCGAAGGCTTCATCTAGCCTATTCAAAAAATTTTATTTCTCAACATACTGTTGAGTTTCGACTTCTCTGCCCATTGACATCCTATAAAATCTTTTGTTGCACAATTATATGTGCATATCTTCCATCTAATAAATGTAATTGAAGGGTATGAGGATCCTGGGTGAAAGAGCAGTTGAATGCTCCATTTCATTGTATGTTGATCAACAAATCTTCAAGAGCTATGTAGGAACCTACAAAAAGCACTGCCAAAAATATTCAATTCATAAAAAATTGTCAGTACAAACCTTTCCACCTTGAAACGTGCACTTTTTCAGAGTCTGTCACACCTGCATAGACTTATCTCGACAGAATCCAGTGTGAGCAATGCAATGATTCTAGGAATTATGTGGAAACTCTGTTGCTTCTAGTGCAAGCATGGAGGTTTTTGAGGTTTTCTGCTGGCCTAAACATTGGCTATGATACCATGTTAAACTGCATGAACCATAGATCTACATTCCTAAATGAGAGCTATCTGAAAAGAAGGATACAATGGAATTATCAAATCAATGTAAACTGAACAAGGGATTCATGACATAAATTTCACATAAATCAGATAAGTATTGCTTAGATTATCATTATATCAATCTTAATTAATTCATTAGTAATACAATAGTAATACAATAAAGAGAATTTGAATACTGTGGATAAGATTTGAATTCACCAACTCAAACTGACTGATTATCCAACTCAGTGTGGAAATAATCACAACTAGAGTTCATTAGTTTAACTCTGGACAACTATTTTAGTTCATAATCAGTTAACTAATGAGTTAGGTGGAAAAAATGCACCACACTCCCTTAAATCATGCAAACTAGCACTAGGATGACTAACAATGAACTAACTGGTGGTTATCAGAGCATAAATGATAATGACTGAATACCTACCACAAATAACTGAAGCTGATTGATGGTGGCATTCAGAGTGGGATCCTATAATGTAGGGATTGGTCCCTAGGGCTCCTAAACTCATGAAATCAGGTGCAGTAAGTGGAATATATCCCTTAGGTGTGTCCCTCATCCACTAGTGGGTGATGATGACCTCCTAAGTATGGAAAAATGAACAAATAGGCTATGTGGGTAAAGGGAGGATTAATTAATCCTAACATGATATGCCCTTCAATATTGATCATCGTGTCCCACTATTCAATATATTATACATTATAAGTTGGTTGGTGCACTTACTATTTTCTATAAATATAAGCATTCTTCTGACTGATGTCCTCTTGTCTGACAATTTCTACGGATTTGGTTTTCTCGATGCAAGATAGTTCATGAATTGTGGACATAATATTTATGATGGAATTCTGTTATGCATTGTGTACACAAGATTTCCTCCTGCACTTCTTTTTCCTTATTGATATCATGTATTTGCAATATGAGATTGGAAAGCTGGGATTGTATCCGCATCATTCCTGCACAAGTTTCTGCGACTGGTGGAGCTTCCAATTTCATAGAAATATCAAGAGCTTCACTTTGGGATACAATATTCTATTGCATCAAAGGAATACGAATATGTGGTAGCATCACCGCAATAAACCATTCTTTTTGTTGGACATATGACATTTGAAAACTCACTTTAGGCATATGAGTTTTAAATATTTGCTTGAAGTCCTAAACAGACTCAGTTAGTAACTATTTGATCTGTTTTAACTCTATAATGCATTGTGACTTAGATTTAGGCTTCTTAAACTCATCTATCAGTCCTGTCCAGATTTGATCAAATGATTTATGGGGAATCCCTACTGGAACGATAGATAATTTCATATATCATTCAAGCACTCGACCTCTAAGGGTTGTGATCATTTGGGCTCTTTTTATAGCCTCATATTGGACTTGTCGCACTGTCCATATAACTTCTCATAGGAACCAATACTACTCAGAGTCCTCTCACCCATTCCCATTAAATATTGATAACTTTATATATTTTCCACCCATTATGTTTACTCTTGGTATTACTGAATTAAAGGTTCAACTAGTAGGAATTCCTTTATTTCTATTTCCACTATTATAGTTTTTATGATCGACAAAACCAATGGGCAATGTGTTGCCAAATTTTACCTTAGGTCCTAGATATGTACGCAGGGTCATGGGTATGCAGTAATCTTGATCTGGATATAGTACCTCTTCTTATTCTTCCTTAGATATAAGTCAATGTTCCTATTCTTTATTTCAATATTCTTCGTCGAGATGTGGTTCCAATTAATAATTCCTTCTCTCAATCCTGCTACAACTTCATCTCCAGGTCACAACCCTTCTTCTCTTTCATGACTGAAATATTCATCCACTTCTTAGGAGACCATCTTCTTGCTCAGTATAGATATCAATAAAAAAACATCTAAGCTTATTCTCATCCATTCTTCTCACAATATTTATTGTGACATTACCTAGTTCCCCATACATAAATATTTATCCATCGGACTCCATTCTCAGGATCCCTTTCTCACATACCAACATCTTTATTCATAGCTTTAAATATTTCAGGTTACGACCTCTAGGTTCATTGTATGACTTTATTGTAACCACTGCAATCTCTATGATATATCCCTCTAGAATACTATCAACCTAGAATTGTAATTCCCTAGATATAGGGTTACTAACTCTTTTTAGTAGCTGGGTCAACTGAGGACTCCACTCTGTAGGTGCTCCACCTTGAAAAATTTTATTCGAAGTTGCTAGACTTGAGAACCATTCATGCAATGCAATGGGAAATTCAATAAAGAAAATTGAATGAATGTCTATGTAAATTTATATTTCCAACCATTCTATTGGGCCCAGTCGTGATCCTTTAATTTCTTCTTGTGCAAGCCCTTGTTCTTTATAGTCAACCCAAACTTGAATTTATGGTTTCTTCGGGTGCCAAAGCATATCCTCGTCACAATTATTAAAGTCCCAGCAACAAAACCATTTGTTGGAATGAATTCGATCAACCTAGGTTCAGATCCCTTATTCATAAAAAAATCCCAAAATACCAACTCGACGTAGTATAACCCCATTGGCAATACCTGTGATACAGATTAGGTCTCACCTAAGATATCTATGGGAACTTCTAGAGCTAGGTTTCTTGCAGTGATGTCAGGGGATTTTCTTATCATAGCACCATTAGGTCACTCAACTGAAATCAGGGAATAGAATCAGGTCTTCATTCATACATCATCAAAGAATATAACATATTGATCCTTTGACATTCATCACAACATATAGGTTATATTATTAAACATGTATTAACATACCATTTATATCATTTATATGCTCGACCTACTTAAAAAATTCATTCCTGACATATATTCATTCAACCATAGACACAATTATCCAAGACACAAAGACACCGAGTTTAACATGAATACCCATCTAGGAAAAACCAAAAAGGCGCTCTTCATATGGCATGAGTAATAATTGAACGCCTTTGGTATGCACAAACAACATGTAGACTCTTCTTTAGATCTTCTTTACAATCAATGAATTCTTTTCCTGTCTCATAAGCCCTGGTTTTGGTTTCTCACTATTTCTTTTTATATTTTGTTATATTCTTCCTTCTTCTCTACTCTTATGATCTCTCTCTGTATATCTGTCATCTGCACACACCTTGGATCAAATTTATAGGATTTTACAATTCTTTTTTTACCCATCGATTGATTCTCAAATGTTAATTGACGGGTTGTATTACTAATTTAACACATCTTGTTACATATTAAAATATGCACTATCGGCCCAATTTACAATCATACTTTATTCCCAAAATTAGACTATTAGTCTAACTAAGTTTTTACCAAAAATAGGTTGAACTCCTCATTTCGACTTGATTTTCTCCTCATTTGTTGTAGTTTATTCCACTGTGATCTTTTCTCATCTTGCGATCGGATTCCTCATCTTTCCAAACAAGATTCTATTTATCTTTTCCTGTCTTTTCCTAGAGACAACATATATTAATTTTATAGATTCTTATCTTCAATATGTTGCAACCGTAGTTGATTGGTGTACAAGTGTGATGGGAGAGCCATCGACAAGGAAAATCCAAGTGCGGAGTTTTTTTGGGGAGGTGAGATATGTTTACCAATCACACACATATCAAGTAAACACAGTGCATGGAACTCAAATATTTCATTCTATTAGATGCTTAGACAACTCATTCCTTGAAATATGGACAAGAAATCAGGATTTCATTTTTTGTTCTTGTAGCATTGATGAATGGGAAGAGTGTGAATTTGTAGAGTTGGTTGAAACTTGGGACCATGTTAGAATTGGTGGCAATATGCATGTCTTAAATGAAACAATCCCTTTGGAGAAGGATGAAATGTTAACATCTACAAATTATGATCGAATATCATATATTCTATAACTAGGTTTAATGATATCTTACATTGAGGCATTCATTATAATTTTAATCTATATGGTTGTAAAGTTTGAGTTTTATTGTGTATGCACTCTTGTTTTCTTAATAGATTTCATGTGTATGTTTTGTTATATTTTTTTGGTCACATATACGCATTTGTTACCCCAAAAAACAATGAATGGTGTTTCGACTATTGGGTTGCATGTTGCTTAGAGGGAAAACAAACTCTTCTTGAACCTATTACATATTATGAAAATAATGGTTTTCCAACTGGATCAATTGTTGTTAAAGGTGATTAATTCACTCTAGAATCACAACAAAACAAAAATAATTTCTATTTGCATACGGATTTTAGACCAAGAAATGTTGTATACCAGTACACCAGCTTAATATTCAGTGTAAACATCAAGTTACATACACTTTCCCAAAAAAGCAGTCACAGTTACGATACTTCCTAACTCATTTCGAGCATGCCAAATTGATGGATACCATTGGAAGAAGAGATGATCCATACGTCCTTCATGAGCGGGAAATGCAAGGAATCTATTGTTATGACCAGGTGAGTGTTTTAAAATCTACCTCTTGTAGTTTCATTAAGTGATTATCTATTTTATTAAGAAAGGTTTTAACATTTAGTATTTTGTATTCACAGTTAAGGGATGATTTCAAGTTTTCATTTTCACCATCACCATCACCATTCTCATTGTCACCATCACCATCACCATCACCATCATCATCACCATTCTCACCATCACCATCACCATGACCATTGCCACCATCATTGTCATCAAAGATGATGGTTGTCAAAGGTGAGTACTTGACTCTAACATCAAAACAACAAAAAAGAATGGTTATGTGTATCAGGACTACACACCAAGTAATGTTGTATACGAGTACACCAACATAATTGTTGGTGTGAACGTCAAGTTACATACACTTTCAAAAAAAAGGTCACAGGTATGATGCATGATGCCTCACTCTAAGCATGAAAAATTAATGGATACTATTGGGATCATATATGATCCAGATGGCCTACTTGAGTGAGTGATTCCAAAACACACTTGCAAGATCTCATGGAAATCCATTTTACTTCCTAGATCAAATTTCAAGCCCTTGATAGAGATTCAATGTGTCCCTAAAAAGCTACAATATGCAAGTTTAAACATGCCATAAAATAATGATTGTTGATTGGATCGATGAACCATCAACTTTGCTAGAATTGGGACATCAAAATAATTCTAGGAGTGCCTCCCTTGCATGGATCCATGACCCAAATCTTGTATTGTTTCACGATTTCAGAAGCTAGGTTTTTTCTTAGTGAGAGACATTGCAACTTTTACACAAGAGGATCAACTTTGGATATTCCTCAATAGTGAGTTCATGTCTAGAATTACCATGTCAAACATGCCCAAACACACTTGTAATATCTCATGAAACTCCATTATATTTTGTTGGATCAAATTATAATCACCGAATGGAGATTCAACAACTGTCCCTGAAATCCTACACGAGGCAAGTTTAAGTGATCCGTAAAATGGTGTTTGTTTATCTGATAAAGGAACCGTCAAATATATTGGAATAGGGACATCAAAATATTTCTAGGGGTGCCTCCCTTGCATGGGTGCATGGCCCATATCTTGAGATATTTCACAATTTTAGAAGTTAGGGTTTGGATTAGTGACAAACATTGCAATTTTTGCACAAAGGGGTAAACTTTGGGTATTCCTTGACAGTGAGATTGTGGAAAGTGTTCACACATAAAACCTACCCAAATTTTTTTTGAGTATCTCATGAAACTTCATTCTATTGCATATATCAAATTCGAATCCCTCGATAGAGACTCAACACGTGTCCTCGAAACCTACATGAGGTGAGTTTAAATAGGCCATGAAACAATGACCATTGATCATATTAATGAACTGTTGAATCCATTGGAATCATGACATATGAATAATTCTATGCGGACCTCCCTCACATGCATTCATGGCCCAAATCTCATCTTGTTTCATGATTTTATAAGTTATCTCTTGGCTTGGCAAGAGACATTGCAATTTTTGCACAAGGAGGTCAACTTAAGATATTCCTTGATAGTGAGCTCATGGCCAGTGTTCCCATGTTGAACCTTCCCAAACAGACTTACAAGATCTCACCAAACTCCAATTTTCTTCCCAAATCAAATTATAATCCCTCGGTAGAGATTCAACAAGTGTCCCTGGAATCCTACAGGAGGCAAGTTTAAATGGTCCATAAAACAATGACCTTTGATTGTATTGACGAACATTCAACTCCCTTGGAATCGGGACATCCAAATATTGCTAGGGGTTCCTCCCTCATGGCGGGTCTATTGCCCATATTTTTTCTTATTTCATGATCTCAAAAGCTAGGGTTTGGCATAGTGAGAGACATTGCATTTTTTTCATAAAGGGGCCAACTTTTTATTGTTTTCCATGGAAATGTTTTGGTGCATTTAGTAAGTTTTGAGAAGTAGTTTTGGTGTGAAAAATGACAGGAATAAGTGTTCGACAAAAGAAGGATCGACTCTGACGAAGCAGTCGAGAAATAAGGAAAAAATTCATTTGACTATGTCAACCATGGATTTAGTTGGGAGCAGTTACAGTTTTGTGTCCACTTACATTTATGAGTCCAGTTAATGGGAAGGAAGCACTGTAAATAAGTTTTATATATATGTAATGGGTCAAGAATTTTTGGGGTTGGCTAGTTTTAGTTAGCATATTTGGAAAAATGCTAGTTTTGAGTCCTAGTGTTGAAGTATTTGTGGGTATGAAGGAAAGTCACTATGATGACTTTGTATGAGTCAGTCGTAAGGGATTGTAGTGATATACGGGCTTAGTCAAAAAATCTGTTGTAAAGAGAAGATGAAGGAGATTTTGCAGGCTATGTGCATAGACATGAAATACTAATTTGATGTGACTCATGAATAAAAATATTACTTCAATGGTTTTCTCCCGGTATTGGTTTTCGATGTAAAATTATTGGTGTTATGTGTGTGTGTGTGTGTGTTTATTGTTCATGTGCGATATATTATTTTATTTAATTCTACATAATGATGGTTAAATGGTGTTTATCTAGTAATACATTATGAATGTTTAAGTTTACTATGTAGTTAGTTAATGTATGTGATGATTTGGTTATTTGCATTATGTGGAATATGTGGGAAAAAGAATGATCCGTTGAAGCTATATGATGTTGATTTTGGTAGATTTAAGTCACTCCCATTCATTGTTATAAAAACTTGGTTCTTGTAGTTCCCATAGGTATCTCGACTAAGACTTCACTTTCTTCGTAGGTGATGTCAAAAGGGTCAGTATCTTGGGGTTTGTTGGCGAGTAGTTAAGTGAACCTGGGCTGAAGTATAATTGCGCCAACATGGATATTCCTCGATGATGAGCTTGTGTCCAATGTTCCTGTGTCAAACCTACCCAGACACAGTTTCGAGATCTCACACAATTCCATTATGCTACTTTTATCAAATTCTAATCCCCCGACAGAGATTCAACAAATGTCCCTAAAAACCTATAGGAGGCAAGCTTAAACGGACCATAAAATGATGATCATTGATCAGATCAACGAATTGTCAGCTCCATTGGAATTGGGACATCCAAATATTTCTAGGGGTTCCTCCCTCACATGGGTGCATGGTCCATATCTCGTCCTATTTCATGATTTTAGAAGCTAGGGTTTGGGTTAGTTAGAGAAATTCCAATTTTTGCACAAGGCAATGTAATTTCATAATCTTGGATGTTCTTGGAGAGATTGGTCTTGGGACGACTAGGATTTGTGTTGTACATGTAAACCTTAGTAATTTCATTTCGACGTGAAAAAGTAGCATCCAAATTGGTGAATAAAAAAATTTCAAATTTGAAGTCTAATTGATTTCTAGGGCTATATTAGGTTTCTAGGATTCTAGATTAGTTTTCTGGGGTTAGATTAGTGTTTCTAGGGCTAGTTTAGGTTTTTAGGGTTTCTAGGTATAGATTAGGATTCTAGATTAATTTTCTATTGTTAGATTAGTGTTAGATTAGTGTTTGTAGGGTTTCTACGTCTAGATTAGGTTTCTAGGGTTATATTACTCTTTCTAGCACTAGACTAAGTTTTTAGGGATATATTAGGTCTCTAAATATGGTTTTGAGGTCTAGATTAAGTTGTAAAGGTATGAATTTCCAATTGTACTTGTTTTATGGTTATTTATGACATTTTAGTGGTTTGGTCTCGATCTTGTGGGTGTGAAACTTAGATTTTTTGTTTTCCATTATATTATACGATCGTAATTTAAAATTGGATGAGGCTAGTGTCATATAATAAGTGCCTCTCTATCATTGTAAACAACTCCAACAACTTCAAAACAAGAATATTTGATCACATTGGAAAGGGAATTCACATGGTTGCTTTAGATTTTATGTGTGTTTTTTATGTGGAATTTTCTAATTGTTGTATTGGGGATGCATAGTGTTGTATGCACTACTATTTCTCAAAATGTTGAATCTGAGCAAGAAGATATACGAGAAAGGTTTTAAATGCTAAATTTCAATATATAGATGAGGAAACCCTATGAAAAAGGGAAAATATGAGAAATTATGCAATAGTGCAAGGTATTGGAAAAGTAATTTATACTTACAACAATGGGAAATGGTACCTCCACTCAATAGGATAAGAAGCATATTATTTTTTTAAACTAGAACATTAGGCCTTGCAACTTTATCATCCTACATAATTTTGATCTAGTCTTACATAGAAATTTAAATCTAGATATGTTTTTAAAAACTTGCAAGAAATTTCAATACAGTCTTAAGAATAATTTTTAATATAGATTTGGTTTCTAAGGTTTCTTGGGCTAGAATAGGTTGTAAATGTCTGAATGTCTAATTTCACTAGTACCCGATCCATGTGGAAGTGATATTGTGGGTTTACATGATCCACGCTCTTTTCCTCTCCATCTATTGTTGCAACAAGCCTCTAACTTATTTTGTGAAGAACTTTAAGCACTCATAGACCTTGGCCTAATTAAGCATGACTATAATTTTTTTTCATTAGGCTTTTCCCAATTTTTTTCTAGAAAATAAGAAATAGTGCACAACACAAATGAATCTTGAGTTAAGCTTCGATAATACGTCTTGCATTTCTAAATACGAAATGAAACCACAATTTTAAATAAATGAAAATATCAAGACATAAGCATAAGAGTATGGGCTCCTCCACTAACTATGGTTGTCTAGGACCTTCTATAATTTAATAATGAAGGAATACATCTCAGTGGAATAACAACTTCAAATTGACTGTGGTAATGCTAAAGTGTGACAAAATGCATAAAATTTGGGGTAAATACATATTTATAAAAATAAGAAACAAAAATCATAACCCTAAGTTTAGGCCACATGTGTATCCTTTTATAAACATGGACTTTGTACAAATATATGACCTTATTATAAAGACATTACTTGTTAAATATGTTGTAATTAGGTCGGTAACCAATATTATATTTGTGTTCTTTTTGCAATATTGCATATTCTTAATCTTGTTCTCAATCAAATTCAATTTTTTATATGTATGAACATGGACTAATGAAGGGTTCCTACTTCTCATGATGTTAAAACATCATTAAAGATAAATCCAGTTAATGATTTTATCATTGAGTATTGAAACAAAGTGTTGTCAATTTTTTGAAAATTTTGTAGTAGTGTGGATAATTAAGTGTTAAGATAGCTCAAGGATGTTTATTTCACCAGTTCTACCTTTTAGCTTCAGTGTGTGTAAGAAAGAGCCCCATGCCCCTACTCAATATATGTTATGGGTAAATTGTGTTGAGTATGTTTTTCCATCTCTAACTTATTGGCATCATTCCTTCTTATGTAATATTACAAAATTACATCAAAATTTGTCCAACAATTACAACTATGTAATAATGGACATGCACCATCCAGATATGTTTTCTTTTGGATGATCGTTCAAGAGTCTATATATTGTCACATGATATTCATAATATGATTAGATATGTGCTCATATATGGCAAAATGTAACAACCTATTCTAAGAAATAAATTTTTCCAATGCGCATTTACTTCTCATTGAATTTTCCAATGTTCATTCCCTTTTCTATAATAAAATAGAGTTAGATCAAGAAACAATTGTTAACAATCATTTTGAAAAGTCTTCCTCTTACATTTGAAAAATTTTAGCCCAAATTTTGAATGTTACATCTAAGTCCACATATATGTATTTGACATAGTTTTGCACTCGATGGGTCCAAAAAGACAAGTATAATAAGAAATTCAAAAGACACAATGACATCGGTGCATCACTTCGAAAATATGATACAATTGAGCTCTATGATCTCTATTGAGACCAACGATAGTGGATCATCAGGTAGGGTAATTAGAATTAGGTTTAGGGTGAGCCATATTCAAATTTATACATGCACTTGTTCTAAAAGTGGGTGTGAGGACAAAGGAAACCAAAGAAACAATTGCACAGTTGTGCTTCTTCTGGAAGGAAAGGATAGTGGATATGAGATTTCCTTCCAATACAAGAATAAGTCCAGAGTGAACACCATTAATGTGGAAATTGAACCCAGTGATAATTAATTTTACTCACAACAATTAACAATTGATCATGCAAAATCACTCACAAAAAAGACTGAAATTGGAGATGAACACTAAACTGTATTAAATCAGTGTACAATAGCCAAACCTGTAACATAATAGGTTGCTGAATAAATAAAATACATCAGGGATTCGAATGCATGAGGAGAAATTCGAATCTAGCATAAAGCAGGCTTACTAAAAATAAGCAAATCCCCCATAGGTGTAAAAAGCTGATCCCAAATCTGTCATGGAGCTCACGAATTAGCAAAATGTCTTAGGAAAGCTAAAGAGTGATGGAATGACAACTCATACATGCTTTTCCAAGGAGAAAAGAGAGGAGGATGTGTAGGACAAAAAACTAGTCAACCTCACCTAGTCAAGCTTTTCCATTTGCCTTAAAACACTGAAAAAGCAGGGAATAAAGCAGAAAAAGCAGAAGGGCACCTAGGAGGCCAAGAATAAAGCAGAATTGATTACTTGAGGTTTCCCAAGTGCTACATGAATCAAATAAGGCAAGTTTGACCACTATGGATAGGTAAATGACAACTTGCATAAGGTGGGACCCATGAACTAGGCAAATAAGACAAAAATAATTAAATTAATGTCTAAGGTGGTAAACTATGGGTTGATTATTCTAACACCCCCCCCTAAGCTTGAATTATGAATAATATATCAGAAAATTATAGGGCCTAGCAACAAGGATTAGTCACCCTTTACATACTGCATGTCCATTTAAACAAGGAAAGAGGCAAAACCAACTTGAGAAAAACATCCCTTAAACATGGACTGTAAAACAAAATTTGGAAATCTTGTCTTCACTCATGCTTCACAGCATGATCAGAAATCCCCAGCAGTGATTTGAGATTGTTGAAGGTCTTCTCACAAAATTCTTTGGTGAATATATCAGCTACTTGTTCTGGAGATGAACAAAAGAGTAGGTGAATGGTGCCATCATGGACAAGCTCTCTGATGTAGTGCATATGGATCTCAATGTGTTTGGTTCTCTTCTTCTGAAATGGATCTTTGCAGATTCAAATGGTACTTTGGTTATCACAGTATATGGTAGTTGAGTACTCTGATTCGAAACCACACTCTCCAAGTAAACCCTGTAACCATAAACATTGAGTTGCTGCATTAACAACTCCTCTGTACTCTGCTTCTATAGATGAGAGTGCAATGGCACTCTATTTCTTGCTTGACCAGCTGATTGGCCCTTTTGCAAGCATGAACACATATCCTGATGTGGAATTTCTATCTGTGCTATCACCTACCCAATCACTGTTAGTAAATCCAATCAAATCAAGATCAGATTTTGCTTTATAGAAGATCCCATGTGTCCTTGTTCCCTGAACAAAGTTAAGGATCCTTTTGGCTGATTTTCAATGGATCTCATGAGGATGATCCATATATCTAGAAGCCACACTTACTGCATAAGAAATATCAGGTCTATTATGTGTCAGATACAACAAACATCCAATCAATTTCCTATACAGTGTATTGTTTACCATAGGTGAAGAATCAGCTTCTTCCAGTTTCACTCCTGAAAGGAAAGGAGTTTTGCTTGCTTTGCAATCCTTCATTTTGAATTTGTTCAGCAAGTCCAAGGCATATTTGAACTGGTGCACCTTGATTCCATCTTTGGTTTGAGCAATCTCAGGCCCCAAAAATTGACTTAAGAGCCCCAAATATGTCATGGAGAAGGCTTGGTTCATAGCTCCTTTTAAGGAAGCAATATCAGCCTTTGAGCTTCCTGTAATGAGGAGGTCATCAACATATAGCACAATGATCATTAATGAACCATTAACTAACTTCAAATAAACATTTGTATCTGATTTGCACTGAACAAAATTCAGTGATAGCAAGAAGCTATCGATCTTGGCATACCAAGCCCTGGGGGCTTGCTTTAGCCCATACAATGACTTTCTCAACCTACACACAAGAGGAGGGTTAGTAGAAAAACATTGATGTTGCTTCATATATATCTCTTCAGTGAGATATCCATTCAGGAAGGCACATTTTACATCCATGTGATGTACCTCCCATTTCCTTGAGGCTGCAATGGCTAAGGCTAGCCTGATGGAATCCATCTTTGCCACTAGCGAAAAGGTCTCATTGTAATCTATCCATGAACTTGTGAGTATCCCTTGGCTACCAATCTGGACTTGTACTTCAGTGGTGAACCATCAGCAGCAAATTTGGTCTTATAGACCCACTTACACTGGACTAACTTTATCCCTAGGGGAAGATCCACTAGCTCCCATGTGTTGCTCTTCTGGAGTGAGCTGAACTCCTCCTTCATGGCTGTTTTCCATCTTGGATCTCTTGCTGCTTCTTCATATGTTTTAGGATCATACTCCACCATAAAATATCATTTTTCAGCAAACATAGGATCCTTCATGCACAGACCACTCTCAAACTGAGATCTAGTCCTCCTTGGGTCATTGGGATCCCCAGCTAGCTCTCCTGTTGCATGTAGTGTCTTGGTTTCCCATTTTCACCTTGTAGGGTTGTTATGGTCTGCAATAAACTCATATCCATCAGAGAAATCAGAATAAGCATGTTCAACAAACTCTTTACTTACTTCCTGAGGTTCAGGTGGAGAAGAGACTTCTCCAACTTCCACTGCTGCAAGGGGTTCTTCTTTAAACTGAACACACCTTTCGATGAAGGCTTTGTTTGTGCTCAAATTTATCAGTTTGTACCCTTTTGAATCTTCAGAGTATCCAACAAAAATAAACTTCCACTGCTGCAAGGGGTTCTTCTTCCTCTCAGCAACACCATTTTGCTGTGGTGTTTAAGGGATAGAATGTTGCATCTGAATACCTACTTCTGCACAATAATTAATAAACTCAGACTTGACATACTCACCACAATTGTTAGATCTGAGGGCCTTGAGTTTCCTTCCAGACTGGTTCTCAACCAAAGCCTTAAAGACTTGGAATAGGCCAAAAACTTTAGACTTGTGTTTCAGGAAGTGAACCCAGCAATAGCTGGAAAAGTCATCAATGAAATTCAATGCATATTTGGCCTGACTCATGGACATATGAGGGAATGGGCCAGCAACTTCACTGTGGATCAGCTCGAGGGGTGCAGAGGTTCTCTCAAATTTATGCTCTGGGTGTTTTCCTAGGATACAACCTTGACAGACTCCTTTGGAAAATTTTATCTTGGGAAACCCTATGACCATCTCTTTTTCACTAAGATCAGAAAGATACTTGTAATTTAGGTGGCCAAATCTTTCATGCCAAATCTTGCTGGCTTCATTAGCATGAATCAAAAGAGCAGAGGGGTTTGAGTAGGGTAGTAAGTGTGAGAACATGTATACCTTTTGAGCATGATTTGCAACTCCTTTTGCAATGACTCTACCACTTGAGATCTCTGTGATCTCAACTTCATCAGGGGAGAATATGAACTTCTTAGGAGACCCAGTGTGGGTCATCTGGTACACTAACAAGAGGTTGGAGGCAAGACCAGGCACATACAACACATTGCTAAACTGACCATGATCAAGATCAATCCTCCCTTTGCCCAAACTTTTAGTGAGAGAGTCATCTCCTAGTACTATAGGTGGTCCTTTCGACATATCAAGTGAGGAGAAGGCCTCCTTGGTCGAAACCATGTGTCTTGAAGCTCCAGAATCAATGATAAAACTAGGTGAGCTTGATGTGCCAGCAACCAATGCATGAACTCTCTCTCTGTCATCTGAACTTGATCCTCCTTCTCTCTTCTTTGAGCTTTCTGGAAGGGAGATGCCATTCTTCTCCAGGAGTTGGGTCAGCATGTCTATTTGCTTCTTCATACAAGATCTTTCAGTGTGATTACCCTTATTGCAGTATGCACACTTGCTCATTTCACCTTTGTTTTTCTTCTTCTGGTAGTTCTTCTTGGAACCTTATGGCTCCTCCAGAGACTGTTTCTTGTCTCTCTTTTGCTCAGGTGGCTTTTTAGCTTTCTTTTTGCTTTTTGAATCCACCTTCGAATCTCCAGCAATTAGAGCTTGATCTTTGGATGGTTTGATGGTGCCCATCATCACCAGCTTATCCTGTTCTTGTGTGAGAGATTCCATGAAATCTACAAGGCTAGGCATCTTCCAGGTTCGAGCTGTCAGTTTTGTGGCATAGAAGGTCGAAACAAACAATGAATAGTCAGGGCCTAGCTTTGAGAGAATGGCCAGGATGAGCTGATCATCCTTCTTTTTGATCCCACACTGTTTCAGCTGCAAAACAAGTGCTTTGAACTTGGAGAAATATAGCTGCAGGGATTCAAAGCTATTTGGACTCAGAGAAATCAGCTCATTTTTTATTTGATGTCCCTTCATCTCATCTGTCTTTCCAAAAAGATCAGTAAGCTTCTCCCATACTTCATTCAGTGATGTCAATCCATTAAGATGGAAAAGGAGGTCTCTGGAAATACTTAGACACAGGAGACCATAGGCCTCATCCCTACTGTTGTGTCATTTTATCTTCTCTGCAACTACATTGGGCTCTGCTTCTGTTGCCATAGTCACCTTGTAGAGGCCTTTTGCTCTCAATAGTATCTCCATCTCTGCTTTCCATTCAAATAAATTGAAGGGAGTCAAGATAGTTTTCTATGATTGATCCATAGCTTCGAAAATCTATCCCGGCTGTCAGTAGAAGGCTCCCAGCCACTGATGTTGAACCTGCAAAACAATTTTGAAGGATAGAAATCAATCTACAATGGATTTGATACCATGTGAAAATTGAACCCAGTGATAGATTAATTTTACTCACAACAATTAACAATTGATCATGCAAAATCACTCACAAAAGAGACTGAAATTGGAGCTGAACACTAAACTGTATTAACTCAGTGTACAATAGCTAACCCTATAACATAATAGGTTTCTAAATAAATAAAATACATCAGGGATTCGAATGCATGAGGAGCAATTCGAATCTAGCATAAAGCAGGCTTACTAAAAATAAGCAAATCCCCCATAGGTGTAAAAAGCTGATCCCAAATCTGTCATGGAGCTCATGAATTAGAAAAATGGATTAGGAAATATAAAGAGTGATGGAATGAAAACTCATACATGCTTTTCCAAGGAGAAAAGAGAGGAGGATGTGTAGGACAAAAAACTAGTCAACCTCACCTAGTCAAGCTTTTCCATTTTCCTTAAAACACTGAAAAAGCAGGGAATAAAGCAGAAAAAATAGAAGGGTGCCTAGGAGGCCAGGAATAAAGCAGAATTGATTCTTTGAGGTTTCCCAAGCGCTACATGAGTGAAATAAGGAAAGTTTGACCACTATGGATAGGTAAATGACAACTTGCATAAGGTGGGACACATGAACTAGGCAAATAAGACAAAAATAATTAAATTAATGTCTAAGGTGGTAAAGTATGGGTTGATTATTCTAGCAATTAATAGAGTTAAATGCAATTCTTCTTGCACCATCATGGATCTTATTAGTTTTCCCGAAATCCAATAAGGAAAAATGTACAAAGGTATAAGACTAAATATGGTGATGTTTTAGATAAATTCACCTCTAGAGCATTGATTACATCCTTGTGATTCTAGTAAAATGAAAGCTAGAAACCTTTTAATTTCCTTCTAGAACAATTACAACCCCATTCTTGACAGTAAAATCAGAGCACTAAAGTTTATTATGGTTAAATAACCTCCTTATATTGTCTAGAGATGAACAATCATGGATCATCATGCAATAGAAATAAAAATAGGGTTAAGATGAAACATGTTCAGATTTCCACATGGGTTTGTTGTAAAAGTGAATTTAATGATAAAGGAAACATTGAGGAATGAATCCATAATAATTCTTCTTGAACATAATCTAGTGGAAAATACATTTCGATGTATGATAACAACAAATGTATAGATCCCACAACAACATTATATTTGAATAAATTTCTTGTTTCAAAATATTTGTATCTTTTAGCTTGTTCTAGAGCCAACAAATGGACACACAAAGAAGAATATTAACCATGGTTATTTTTAGGATAATTTAAGAAACCCATAGAGGATAATCACATCAACTTCAAGTGAGAGAGACTTGCGCCTAATTGAATACAATTAAGGTATATTGCGGATATCACTTCAAAATAAAACCTGACAATTCATAAACATTGAAATTGGTTATGGATCCCACTATTATATCTTGCTCAAAACCACATAGTTGCATCATTTTGATTCTACATAAAATAAATATAAATTCCTCACAATTTCCTCATAGCATGAGAGCAAATGCAAATCGAACAAAAACATTCACAAAAATAATAATATTTCTATTCACGCCATTCATACTCAAGAATGTGTACTAAAACCATAAGATTAAATAAAATATATGTGTATTATAAAATGACACATCATTCTTGTAGCACATAATGGAAACATGTGCCCAAAGTAGCCAAATGAATGTACAGTTGAGTCCCATAATACACAAATAATATAAGTGTCCCGAACTAACTACAAATATACATCTGTCTCGAATTGATTTATCCCTTCTTTCATCACCACTACCAGAATCCTCTGCAAAATCAATCATCCCCTTCCCTAAGATTGAGGAAGATAGTCGACTCATTTTCTTAGGAACGTTGCTCATATTAGGACTCAACATACAAAAAAAACATTTAAATGATATTTAATGTTTAACAAACAAACAAGTTCATGTAAACTTGGTAAAACTTGAATAAAATAAAACATTTATAATCATCAAATGTGAATAAGTGCATGTCACAATATGTATCACACAAGGTGAACCTATCAATTTTGCATCCTGCAACAAATGAATATGTTGCAACTCATCCAATATTGAGGCATCAAGCTACGAGGTAGTTACAATAGACTTGCCAATAGTTTGTGATTCCTAGGCCTCAAGAAGGTCTTGTTCATCGAGAGGTTGTACGAGATACCAGTAAACATGAGTCCATCAAACTATTAGGATTTATAATCCTCCCTTGTTTGAACTGGTCTATTAGATTATATTTTACTAACTTAGGATTCATTTAATTATTATTGCGTGCACAAGTACCATTGGGTCTACTTGGGATAATGGGGCCAGTAGTACCATCCAATAGAGTGTGGGGAACATGGATAGAGGTTAACTGCAACTGACTGCACCTTCATGCATCATTTTATCCTCCTGCTAGACCAAGCCCTACAATTTAGGATCTATTGGGAGTGTCGGTACCAACCTCCTTCACTTGTTGGTAGTTGGTGACTAGTTAAGATAAGTTATGCTCCAGTTACATTCAGTTAGATGTCCTTCAGTTCAATTAGCACCAGTATTGGATGGATTCATGTGGGTAGGCACCTATTCTCACCTACTTCTCACCTACCACATCGGTTAGACTATTTTAACTGATTATAAATCATTGAGAGACTTAATTAGAAAACTGGAGTTGATCTAGTGAACTCCAATAGTGATTTAGACACTTCTAGTTAGCCATTCAGTTAGATTGAGTTGGTAGATTTGAATCATATCCAGATGATTCAAATTCTCCGCTATGTAACATTGTTGTATACTGATAGGATTAATGAAGTTTATACTATAATTATACTGAGTAATACTTATATGTTTCCAGTGAAATTTGTCTTGTTTGGTGTGTATTATTCATTCCTTTACACTGGATAATAATATAATCTAATTACACTCACTACCTGAAGATCAATGGCATAATAATTCAAACATGGTATCAGAGCCTCCTCAGGAAAGAAGTAAGTCTGTCCATTCTCCATTGTAAACCAGAAGAAGTTGGGTTTGCACATAAGTCCCACAAAGTGTGCATTGCTAACTCTAGATTCATTCAGTGAAGTCTATTCGAGCATGAAGGACCTTGAGAAAGTGTACATGTCGAGTTGGAAGGATTTATTTTGACACAGTGTGATTTTATTTTGTGTTTGTAGTGTTTTCTTACAGGTTCTACATAGCGTGATTGAAGAAATTTACTAATCAGAAGGAGAATTGATGGATTCTCAAGCTTTCTTACCCCGCATCCTAACACCCTTCAACTATGTTGATTGGAGGGAAGATATGCAAGTCTCCTTGCGCAAGCTTGGCCTCTATAGAATTTCCATGGGCCGAGAGATAGAACCACATCATCCTGTTGAGAAAAACAAGTTCTTGAATTGGTTGGATAAAGCCTTTGGATTCCTTTATGCTCACATATCCAAGGATCTCCTCTTTCATCTTTAGGGATAAAGACTCCCAAATAATCTTGGGAGAATCTCTAATTCTTGTTTGGAAAGAAAGATGAGCTTTGGGGACACATTTTGGAGAACGAGGTAATATCATTGCATCCCAACAGTTTTGAGACCATACATCAATTGTTTACAAAATTCAAGTCTCTTGCACTACAATGTAAGTAGTGTCAAATAGAGAGGAAGGATGAGAAAATTGTGCTCTCAGTGCTCAGCAAAATTGGTTCTGAGTATTCTGTCTTTATCTCTACCTTCCATTCTGAAAGAGATTCCATCCATAATTGGAAGATTCCTTCACTTGAAAAAATTTCCAAGCCTTTAATACATGAGCGAGAGAAATTGGTCCAAATGGGAGTCCTCCAAACTTCCAAGAACCAATATCTTCTAATGTCGGACTCTACCAATGTGCAAGATAATGAGAAGAACAAGGGAAAGGAGCCTAAATCATATGATTCAAAACCAAAAGAGAGTCAGAAGTCTTTCGAAGGAGCTTCATCTTGAAAACTAGTGCATGAAGAAGCAGATCGACTAGTTTTCCGCCCTCCTTGAACAGAAAAACATTGGTCTTCCACATGGAGCAAAGAAGTCTAATGCTGGACCACAGACATAAGATAATGAGAGATTCCATGCCTTGAAGGAAGGAATTACTCAGTCTAAATATTACTTGATTGATTCTAGAGCATATAGCCATGTGGTTTCTTCCAAAGAACTTTTTTGCATTCTTACTCTATTAGAAGGGCCTAGCATTCACATTGGAGATGACTCCCAAATTACAACAGTAGGAAGAGGTTTAGTTAAAGTCCAACATGGTGAGTTCAAAAATTTTCTCTGTGTTCCCTCCATTGCAGCTAATTTTTTGTATGTTTATTAGATGACCCATACAGGTTCTCCCAAGAGAGTTACGTTTGACACTGAATAAGTTGAAATCACATAAAAAGCTATTGGAAAGATCATAGTGAAAGGTACTGCTAATCATGCCACTAAGGCTTATGAGTTCTCACATTTTTTTCCTGTCTCACCTCCTACAACTCTATTGAATCATGCAAAAAACACCTGTAATATATGGCAAGAGAGATTTGGGAATCTCAATTTCAAATATATCCAACAACTCCACAATGATCAAATGGTTGAAGGTTTTCCTGTCAACCAAAATTCCGATGGAGTATTTCATGGTTTCTTTGTAGGTAAGCATCCAAAGAAGAGGAATGAAGTTGGGAAGACACATAGGGATGCATTTATAATTGATTTGATATATAGTGATGTGGCAGGACAAATTCCCAAACATCAATTAATGGTTGCAAGTATTTCCTTACCTTTATTGACGGTTTTTCTAGGTTCCACTGGATATATTTCATGAAACAAAAATCAAATTTTTTTGGAATTTTTTTAAGTTTTTAAAAATATGGTTGAGAACATTTTCAGGAAAAATATCAATTCCATAAGATTTGATAAAGGAGGTGAATACATTAAAAGAGAGTTCCAACATTATTGTGAACAAGAGGGGATTCGAATGGAACACTCAGTTCCATACACACCACATCAAAATGGTGTGGCTGAGAGGAAAAATAGATCATTGAAGGAGATGGAAACATGTCTTCTCCATGCCAAGAATATTCCTCCTTCTCTTTGGAAAGAAGCCGTAAACTGTGCTTCATACTTACAAAATAGATTTCCTCATAAATCAGTGGTTAGGGCCACTCCATTCGAAGCACTACATGGGCATAATCCCAATGCCTCTCACTTGAGAGTCTTTGGTTCCAATTTTTGGGCCAGAATACCCATTTATAAGAGAAAGGCCTTCCAAGCCCAAAGTAGTGAATGAATTTTGCAAGGATATGTAGAATATGCAAAAGAATACAAGCTGATGGAGGTTGCAACTAGGAATTGCTTCATTGAGTGCAATGTTCAGTTTGAAGAAGATCAGTTGTGTGATCCACCACCATCCTAAGCACAAGAAGGTATAACCACTCTTCCACTAACTTTTGATGATGATGATTTGTTTCATTTTTCATATTCATATGAAGATGATCAAGATCAACATGATCTTGGTATTGAGGTTGAGCCTGATGAGATTCTAGATCCAAATCCAGCAACCATTCCAAACCAAAGGAATAATCCTAGATGGGCCCAAAATATCATTGCTGTAGCTAGGGATGGTGCTGGGAATCAAGAAGACAGAAGGAGAATAAGGTCCCAGTATTAGAATGAGAATGTTTCTCTCACTCTCACAGATTCACTCCATACATAGTGGGGCAACAAGGTTCCAACAAAGTGCTATCTGATGATAGCGAATGATCATTCATTTGGCCCACAGAAGAAGAAATTTGATCATTCCTTTCCTCTTCTAGCAAGAAGAAACAAACACTACATCCATCAATTCAGAAGTACATTGAGAGGTCCACATGATCAACATCAAGATGCTACTACACAAAAGAACCATGCTGCTTCTTAGTGCTACAAATTGCATCAGAGCTTTTGCAAGTTATTTTCTAAGGAGGAAGTTTCTTTTGTTCTAAATATAGCTTGTATTTTCCTTTTCCTGCTTATTTTGAGGGGGGATTTTCACATGAGTTTTTCCCCCACTTCCTCATTTTATTAAGAAATTTTTTTTAATTATTTTATATTGTATATGGGTGACTTTTGGCCTTGTTTCCAGGGCCCGCAGTTGTCTAAGTTAGGATTTATAATAGTCCCTTGCCTGAACTAGTCTATTAGATTATATTTTCCTAACTTAGGAGTCATTTGGGTCCACTTGGGCTAATGGGGCCACCAGTACAATTCACTAGAGTGTGGGTGATCCAACCATCAATTGGTAGGTTGTCAAGCTTCGACAAAGTCTAGCACTTCGACTGCTTCGCCTATTCTAACTGCCTCGATAGGTCCATCTCGATAGGTTCACCTCAACAGACCCGCCTCGACATATTTTATTTGACAAGTTCTCCTCGATAGGTTTGCGATGGTTGAAATTCTAGATCATTATAACCTCTTTTGTAACTGAACATAATGGGTAGTCACCTAACTGTCTCAGCATCCTATATAAGCATGTACACTAATGTAATATACAACAATTCTGATTCCTCCACCTTCCATGGAGAAGAAGTAATAAATTGGTTTGAATTCTTGCATATTGTCTATTTGTATACTTTCTGTCAACCTAAGTGTATTTCTTTCTTTGCTGGTTCTTTTTATATGCTCCCACTAAAACATAGCTCGACACATTTAGTCGACTATTGTCCCCAGTGTGCACTTGGGAATGACATGGATCATGGGTATCAGAGCAAGATCTTGTCTAGATATTAAGTTACATAAGCACCTCAATTGAAGTTATTTAAATTATGCACATTCAAAAACACTTGCAAACTCAGTAGCATAAGCAGACACTTCCTTCGACATCAGAAAAGATGTCCGAAGAAGCATGTTATGGAGAGAAATTCCTATAGCTTGGGGTACCACAATAGACAACTTAACTCCAGAAATCATTCATTTCCTATATGAAAGAGAAACCAAACAACTAACACTGAAGGATATCGATGCTTACCTTATTCCGGACGATTGGTGTTGATCCATGTTGAGCTTTCCAACTTCAGCTTGAATTGATGAATTGCTTTCTCAACATTCAATAAATAAGACAAGCATACTATATATAATTGTGTTAGCTCTACTCTAGCATATATAATCAATAAAATATAATCATTTGAAATCATCCATGGATAAAATATTCATTCAAACACATATTATTGGACAGGAAAATATATTTCTATTGATATAAAATCAGAGATTACAATGGATACAACCTCTGTCGGCATGTCTGCTAATCGGAGAAACCGAGTCCCCCACTTCAATCGTCCATCTCTCGATAGCAAGCTCACAAGAAAAAGATAAGCTTGGGAAGAACACAAAAGTTCTCCAAGGGACAAAGGGGATACAGACTCAAGGACAAGTTCTGACAACAATGGACTATAGTTCTCTTGCTCTTAATTTCTCATATGCCTTCAATGTATCCAAAGGGTTCCTTATATAGCTCATCAATGGGGTAATGAAAGGTCAAATACGAGTGATCTCAAGGCATAAGGAAGGCCAAGAGACAAGTGAGTTGGATCCACATCTAGGAAAACTCCAAAAGAATTTGGCCTTTTGCACACATCCCACTGTACATGGTTTTAGGGGTCAAACCCACGTATATACGCAAGAAATGGTTTAAAAGTTGCGTATGGAAATTTTTGCATGTTTTTAGGGATGATCTAGGAAACATCAAAGGAACAAAAATAGTCCATGGGGTCTAAGGAGTCTGCATAGGGATAGGGAAGGCCATAAAAGTGTGATTTACCATGTGTGGTAAAATCAGCTATAACAGATGTCCCCTAATGTGTGAGGTCAGAGGGGTCATACGATGGCCGAAATACATTATAAGTCCATCCCAGAAATGAAGTGATAAAGAGCCCAGTGGAAGAACTAGCCACCCAATTTGTACTATACAATGATATAGCTTTGCATATAACTGTGAATACATATAGCAGTCCTAGATACATAAGAGTACAATGGCCATGAATAGGCATGATACAATATGACATATGTGGTCATCGCCATGTACAATATACATAGATTAGAATCTCCATGATGAATATATACAAAGGATCATGACCTCCATGAAGACTGAAGATATACAATTGATCAAGATCTCCATAATGGCTGGAAATATCTGACATCTACTGGAATCAAGTCACGAGAGCTGAAATCTCATGAACACTGGCACGATCAAGGAGGTAGCATATATGAGATGCCACCAATCTAGAAGGTATTATACACAAACCACTACAAGTACATGTCCTACTATGTGAATAGAAGTGTCAAGGTCGAACATGGTAGTCCATCGTCTAATTACCGGTCATTGATGTATACCGTTAACAGACGTGAGATCACCCACCAATAATGAAAATGGGAATCAAGGTACTAGAGTGCAAACTAACAAGTGTGAATAAATGTGTTGAGGTCAAACACTTGAGAGAATCCATCGATTAGGGGCATTGATGTATTCCCAAAGAACTGTCAATGGTGAGAGAACCTGCCACTGATGACTACAAGTCTCAAGGCACTCAAAGATGACTCTAGATTCCTATCCTAGAATAAATGATCTGAAGTCGATGGGATGAAATCCACTAAAAGGGGGTAATTAAGGCATCCCCCATCATCCAACACGAGGTACTCAGCAAAGCTGTATAGTGTGTAAGGACTCGATCATAAAGTGCACGAACCAGTAATTGTACCAGGAATGGCCGACATGCAAAGTCAAGATAACTAAGGAATGGTCGACTCAGGTTTCAACTTCCTTCAAACAAGAGTATAATGACAAATGGTTACTGAATGTAGGCAGCATAGAATTGATATGAAAAACTGGGACATCTCTGTGACACAGGAGGCATCGATAGAGGCTCCATAGGGATTGGAAGCTTAACCAGTCAGTGGAGATAAAATCAGATAAATGAGTATAGCTCCTAAAGTCAAACTATTAACCCAACCAATGGATGTGATATACAGTGCTCTATTCAAAGGTGACACGACTCGACTGCTTCCAAAGATAACATCTTTCCTTGTCCGGCTTTTTGCTTTTTTTAAATTTTTTTTTGACTTTTTCAAATATTTGAAAAGCTTGAAAAAGAATAAAATTGCTTTATAGTTACAAACTAGGAGGAGACAAGTGTCAAAATGGGAAAAAAAACTAGTTCCAAGTAGTGGAACATACCTATGCTCAATGAAAGGATACATGTGTAGGATAGCGACACTCAGGGGAAAGTCCCCTCCCGGTAAAACAGGGAATCAAGCTGCAAAGGATATATGTAAAATGGCTCTGCATGGCTAGACACGGGACAAGCTTGGGCTATATGTTTGATTCTCAAATTCAGGGAAGCCGGCATAAGGCTCAATGAGGTAGGAAAAGCTCATGATAATGCAATTACAACTTGACATAGGGGAGTCTGGGGAAAATATGCCAGCAAAAGATCAAGAGGAGTATGAGGCTCTTACGAAATCTCATGGCAATACTATAGAACGGACTCCCACACCCTAAAGGACAACACTATTGGCATGGGCACCAAATGAAAATAAGGTGCTAACTAGGGTACCCATGTAAGGTCAAGCTCTACCATTCAAATCATGCCACTTCTAAAACAATAAGAAGGTTCCATCACAAGATAGAACAGGTTTGTACCTATGGTTATGATGAAACAGTCATAAGGTCATGCAAAATGCAAATTATGGTGAAACGTAACCAATATGCCAGTTTAGACATGATACCTGAAATCGGCATGAACGGGTCAACCCAACGGTCGAAACGACGCTCAAAACGGTCACCTACATCATATATTAGTCAAAACATGGTCCAAAAGGATTAGAAATGGTCCAAACTATAGAAAAAGGGGGTAAAAATTTTCAAAAATTTGAAAAAATTCTATAAATAGTAAAAAATTCAAAACATTATAATACATTTGAAATTTTTACCCAATTGAGCTTAGAACTTCAACAGCAAATTCTAGGAGATTCGGCCAGTAGAATCCACAACCATTTTTTCCAGGTAATTACCCATGCCCTGCTCTTTCATTTTCATGCACATTTTATAATTTTCCATGGTCAAATCAGGATTCTAGGCCATTCTAAAGTGTGCACTATGGCCCACGCGGAAATCGAGGGTTTTTTCACGTATAGGGCTGGATATACGCGGAAAATGACCTCAAAGTCGCGTACATACGCGGTTGTTTAGCAATCAGTCATGTATGAGGCCGCGTTCAAGGTTTTTTAAGTGTTCTAATGAATCAAACTTGAATTTAATGTGCAGGATGGTTCTAGAATGGAGAGAACATGAGCACAGGGGTGTAGAAGAAGCAGTTCGTGGTGATCTAATGGCACAACAGGCTCTTCGTACATGCGGGCTCTACAAGTTTTGGTGTCTTGGTGGCCTAAGGGCCAAACCAAGACTTTTGCAGATGTTAGTAGACTACTAGGACCTAGACTCATAGCATTTCTAGATTGATGGGATGTCCTGTTGATGTATTTGTAACTTCGGAATGTATTCATCTATGTATCTTATGTATTGTAACTCGATATTTATTCCGGGATGTATCTATTATGTAATTGAGTCATGTTGTCATGCCCCGATGTTCCGATTGAGAGAATCAATAATGTAAACAAGTCATGTCAAGTTATAGTGGGTAACCCTCCGATTGTGTAAGGGTTAAAGTCCCCACAGTTTCGGGGCACTAGGGTTATTAGACTCTCCTAGTAGAGGTCGGCCCTAGTAGGGTTTTAGTCATGTCGGGATTAGTATAAATAGAGAGCTAGGGTCTCTATTTAGAACACATCACTCACACACTCAAGTGTAGCGCATAGTTGAGGAAGGGGAAGACATTGGGGCTAGACAAGAAGAATATTACTGCTATCGGGAGTGCATCTTACTATTTTGGGGTTTTACATCTTGTGTTGATTCTATCTCTGAGGAAGTTGCGGGGTTTTCTCCATTTATGGTTTCCTCGATGAAAAACACTGTGTTAATTCTCTCTTATGTTTGATTGTTGTACTTGTTATTCTCTTAGTAAAGATCCTAACATAATTCTAGCTTAATGTTGAAAAACTAACATGGTATCAGGGCTAACCTGAGAAGAAGACACTGTGCAGCTACGGGAACTAGGGCTTCCTAGTTTGTGGATCTTCGTCCATAGATTTTCAGCAAAAGTAAGGTGGAATAACTCTCCTCCTTAGGGTGCATCTTTCTGTCGAAGCAGAATCCAATTCTGAGGTTTTTCAGTTTTGGACTTGTCACTCCTGTCAGAAATTAGGGCTTTTCACAGAAGAGGAATTTTTCAGTGAGCCCAGGCCTGGATTGATCTCCTCCCAAAAAATCAAAGTTAGGGACAAATTTCAAGGCATTTGGGTGGACAGAAATCTGAAAAAGAAAAACCCTAATTTTCTCTTGAACCAGCTCTGTAGGATTTCAGCTCAAGTTTTAGATCCGACATCTTGAACCTGGTAAGATCTAAAATATTTTGTATTTCCATTTGTGGTTCTCAGTTAAGATGTCTCATCATACCAAGATTGATGAAAAGCTTGAGGGAGCTGAAAAATTCCGAGCCTGGAAGTATAGGATCTCCCTGGTCCTGGAAGAACATGAGTTAAACTCCTACATCCATGAGGAGGTTCCAGTTCCAGAGGGAGATGAGGCAAGGGCCTTACATAAGAAGAAGATGGTTATGGCAAAGAGGATCATTGCTGATTCTATCAAGGATCACCTTATCCCATAGGTGTCCTCTCTCAAGACACCTAAAGCTATGTTTGATGCCCTAACCAAATTGTTTGAAGGGAAGAACATAAACCAGAAGATGACCCTGAGAAACCAACTGAAGAATGTGAAGATTCAAAATGCAGAAACAATTCAGTATTACTTCACAAGAGTTTCTTAGATCAAAGAGAAACTAGAAGCAGTTGATGAAGAATTGGAAAATGCAGATATTGTAATGACTACATTGAATGGCCTTCCTAGGTCATGGGATTCTTTCATCCAAGGAATCTGTGCTAGGAAGAAGTTATTCAAGTTCAACAGACTATGGGAAGAGTGCTCTCAAGAATAAGCTCGGATAGCAGCTTGAGAAGAGAAGACAGGAAGTGAAGACCAAGCTCTTACGGTACACTCCAAGTCTCACTCCAAGTCAAGCAAAAGAAGACCTCATAATTCCAGAGGTAAGCACTCTCACAAAGATAACACTAGAAGAGATGTATCTAGGATCATATGCTATACTTCTAATGAAGCAGGACACTATGCAAGGAATTGTCCTAACAAATAGAAGATAGTAAAGAAGAGCAACAAAAGAAGACATCATGCTCATGCTACAAAGGATGATGAACCATCCAGGAAGAGATCCAGATATGAAAGTGAAGATTCTTCATGTGGGGATGAATATGTTCTGATATCATCTCTCATAGGTAACATTACTCATGGTAGTGATGATTGGCTTATAGACAGTGGGGCTTCCAAACATATGACTGGATTCAAGGAATCCTTTGTGAGACTGTCAGAACATGAATCACCTCACAAGGTAAATCTAGGAGATGACTACCAATATCCAATAAAAGGTAGTGGGGAATCTTCATATAAGTTAGACTTTGGAAAATCTCTAACAATGAAAGAAGTATTGTTTGTTCCAGGACTCAAGAAGATCCTTCTCTCTATATCAGCATTAGATGCAAAAGGAATGCAAGTAGCATTCATAGATGGTCAAGTCATCATGTGGCCAAAAGGAAAGACTATCGATGATGTGGTAGTGATTGGAGAACAAGAAGGAGGATTGTACAAATTAAAGGGCCATCCAGAACAATCCTTGGTCCATGACACAGTAGAGCCAAGTGAACTTTGGCATAGAAGGCTTGCACATGTGCATTACATAGCACTACCTATTGCAAGAAAAGCTGTCGAAGGTCTTCCAGAAATCCAAGCAAAACATGATGGGGTCTGCAAAGGATGTGTGAAAGGAAAGAATACAAAGAAGACATTTCCAAGCAGTGAAATCTAAGCAAAAGGAATCTTGGAAATCATCCACTCCAATGTATGTTGTCCTATGTCATCAAACTCTCTAAGAAGGTATGCATATTATGTTTCTTTTATTGATGAATTTTCTAGGAAGACATGGGTTGACTTCATGAAGAACAAAGACAAAGTATTCAGTAAGTTCAAAGAATTCAAAGCCTTGATCGAGAACCATACTAAAAATAAGATCAAGACCATTCGATCAGATAATGGCAGAGAATTAGCTTCAAATGAATTCAAAGAGCTATGCAAATAAGTAGGGATTAAGAGGGAGTTGTCCAGTCCTTACAACCCACAACAGAATGGGATTGTGGAATGGAAGAATAGAACTATCATGGAAGCTGCAAAAGCAATGCTTCATGATCAAGACCTTCCTATGCATCTTTGGGTGGAAGCTACCAGAACAGTGGTGTATGTACAGAACCATACTCCACATAGAGTACTCAAGAACAAGAATCCTGAAGAAGTATTCTCCGACAAGAAACTAGAAGTCAGCCATCTCAAAATATTCAGCTGTCCTGTGTACATCCACATTCCAAAAGAGAAGAGGACTAAGTTAGATCCTTCAGGAAAGAAGGGTATATTTGTGGGATGCTCTGAAAGCTTGAAGGCTTACAGAATATATTTTCTAGGATACAAGAAGATTGGCATCAGCGGGGATGTGACATTTGATGAAGACATAGCTTACAACAAATCCAGAAAGAGACCTGCTAAAGAACCTGAAGAAGAAGAAGCACCCAGAATTCATGATACAACCATGAATGAAGAAAATCGAGAAGAAGATCGAGAATTTGAAGAACCACAAAGACCTGTAGATCCACCTCTGGAGAAGAATACTCATCAGAGGAAACCTGCTTGGGTACAAGAACTTATCCAAGGTGTGGAAATATATGGGGCTCCAGAAGAGAATCACACAGAAAGAAAGAGGACCAGATCCTGTTCTGGGTATGCAGCTTTACTATGTGATTTCATTGATAAAGAACCTTCCAGTTATGAAGAAGCGACAGAATGGAAAGAATGGAAGGATGCTATGATCGAAGAGTACCAATCGATCATAAAGAATGATGTTTAGGATATTGTCCCAAGACCAGACAAGAAGTCAGTTGTAACTTCCAAATGGATCTACAAGATCAAACATGCTGCAAATAGTAGCATTGAAAAATATAAGGAAATATTTGTAGCTTGGGGTTTCTCTCAGAAAGAGGGAATAGACTATGAAGAAACCTTTGCACTTGTAGCCAGATACACTTCCATCAGATCAGTGCTTGCTCTAGCTGTAGTGATGAAATGGAAGATACACCAGATGGATGTCAAGACTGCTTTCTTAAATGGTGTAGTGGAAGAGGAAGTGTATGTAGAACAACCACTTGGTTTTGAGACACATGACAGGGAGTCTCATGTATGCAGATTGAAGACAACCCTGTACAGTTTGAAACAGGAACCCAGGACATGGTATGGCAGAATTGATAGCTTTCTATCCAGTTTGGTATTTACCAAGAGTAAAGCAGATTCCAACCTCTACTACAAGGTTTAAGATGGCAACCTAGTGATGCTTATACTATATGTAGATGATCTGTTCATGACAGGTTTGGATGGGTTGATTACTGATACGAAAAGAAAGCTTGCTGCCGAGTTCGAGATGAAGGACTTGGGTATGATGCATTACTTTCTAGGTATGGAGGTGTGGCAGAGTGCGTATGGAATATTCCTTGGACAAGGGAAGTATGCAGTAGAGATCCTGAAGAGGTTTGGGATGATGGACTACAAGACTATGGCCACACCTATGGAATCGAACCTAAAGCTATTGAGTGATGCTTCATTAGAGTCAGTTGATGCTACGATGTATCGTTAGATGATTGGGTCATTTATGTACCTGACGAACACAAGACCATACATTTGCTTTGCTATGAACACCTTGAGCTGGTTCCTGACAGATCCGAGAAATGTTCACTTGATTGCTACAAAGCATATTCTGAGGTACCTGAGGGGTACAGTTGATTATGGGATCAAGTATGATGCGAATCAAAAGATTAACCTAGTGGGTTATGTTGATTCAGATTGGGCAGGAAGTGCCATCAATAGGAAGAGCACTTCAAGGTGTTGCTTCAGTATGGGATCAGGTGTGATCTCTTGGTTTAGCAGGAGGCAATCCTGGTGGCACTGAGTAAAATTGAATCAGAGTATGTCGCAGCTTGTTCAGCTAGTTGTGAGGCAATATGGTTGAGGAAGCTACTATCTAATCTATTTGATCTCCAGATGCTACTTGTATACACTGTGAAAACCAGAGTTGTGTGAATTTGTCAGAGAATCCAGTGTTCCATGATAAGTCGAAGCACATCGAGATCAAGTATCACTATATCAAGGATATGGTGTAGATGGAAGCAATGAAGCTCTAGTATGTTGCGATGGAGGAACAGATAGATAATGTGTTGAAAAAGCCATTGGACACAGTGAAGTTTGAGTACTTCAGGGAGAAGCTTGGTGTTCTCCAGATCGAGGTTTCCTAAAAGGGAAGGTAATGAGTCCCAAAGCCATTCTGATGAGTAGGTTAGATATAAGGGCTGAGCCATTTTGTCATGGTGAGAGGATTCAGTTCCTTCCATGTCAGATATGAGTGCTAATATCCAAAGCCATTCTGACGAGCAGGTCAGATGTAAGGGCTGAGCCATTCTGTCATGGTGAGAGGATTCAGTTCCTTCCATGTCAAATATGAGTGTTGGCCATTCTGTCGACTAGGATAGATGTAAGGGCAACTGCCACTCTTCGGGAGAGTGGAGGCACCTGGTCAGTTACTAGGTAACTCAGTCTAGGATTGGGGTCCTTTCTGACGAGGGTGGAGGATTTGGTTCCTTCCAGGTTAGATGTGAGTGCAGGCCATTTCATCATGGTGAGAGGATTCAGTTCCTTCCGTGGCTGATGTAAGTGCAGGCCATTTCGTCATGGTGAGAGGATTCATTTCCTTCCATGGCCGATGTAAGTACAGGCCATTTTTTCATGGTGAGAGGATTCAGTTCTTTCCATGGCCAATGTAAGTGCGGGCCATTTCGTCATGGTGAGAGGATTCAGTTCCTTCCATGGCCAATGTAAGTGCGGGCCATTATTTCATGGTGAGAGAATTCAGTTCCTTCCATGTCAGATGTAAGGGTAGGCCATTCTATCATGGTTAGAGGATTCAGTTCCTTCCATGACCGATGTGAGTGCGGGGCCTTTATGATGTGATTTTAGTTTACTACATGATTAGATGTGAGTGCTGGGTGTGCATTTTTTATGAGTAGGTCAGATGTAAGTGCTAGGCATGCCTTTCTGATGAGTAGGTTAGATGTAAGTGCTGGGAAAATACCTACCTAATGGATAGGCCTACAACTAGCATGAAAGAAGGCTAGCTCTGTAGAACTTCCTATGACGAGATAGCACACACATGATGATGACCAGATGAGATTCAGATTGAGCTATGATCTAGATCCAGTTATGATGACTCTAAGAGATCTAGATCAAGTGATGATCTAGATCCAGCAGTGATGATCCAGATCAAGTGATGATCCAGATCGAGTGATGATCCAGATCCAACAGTGATGATCCAGATTGAGTGATGATCCAGATCGAGAGATGATCCAGATCCAGTGATGATGTCCCATGATGATCCAGATCGAGAGATGATCCATATTCAAAGAATGAAGATGAATTGAAGACGAAGATGAGTTGAAGACTCAAAAGACTCGAGATGCAGATTACAAGATGATCCAGTTGATACAGAGAAGAATACCAGTGCTGAAAATTGTGTCGAAAGAATACCTTCCTAGTTAAGAGGGAGTGTTGATGTATTTGTAATTTTGGAATGTATTCATCTATGTATCTTATGTATTGTAACCCGATGTTTATTCTGGGATGTATCTATTATGTAATTGAGTCATGTTGTCATGCCTCGATGTTCTGATCGGGAGAATCAATAATGTAAACAAGTCATGTCAAGTCATCGTGGGTAACCCTCTGATTGTGTAAGGGTTAAAGTCCCCGCAATTCCAGGTCACTAGGTTTATTAGACTCTCCTAGTAGAGGTCGGCCCTAGTAGGGTTTTAGTCATGTCAAGATTAGTATAAATAGAGAGCTAGGGTCTCTATTTAGTACACATCACTTACACACTCAAGTGTAGCGCATAGTTGAGGAAGGAGAAGACACTGGGGCTAGATAAGAAGAAGATTACTGCTATCCGGAGTGCATCTTACTATTTTGGGGTTTTACATCTTGTGTTGATTCTATCTCTGAGGAAGTTGTGAGGTTTTCTCCATTTATGGTTTCCCCAATGAAAAACACTGTGTTCATTGTCTCTTGTGTTTGATTCCTGTACTTGTCATTCTCTTAGTAAAGATCCTAACATAATGCTAGCTTAATGTTGAAAAACTAACATGTCCCTCACCATAGAAGTGGAGGACATATACTTTATTACTGGACTTTCCCAATGGGGGGAAGTGGTGAAATTACGGTCTCGAGGGCCCAGAGGTGGCCTTACCATCGATGAGTACATAGTCATGTATTGTTATCCGAACACGAAGAAGGTCTGGAGTCAGATCCCAACTAACTCCATACAGGTTCTAGGCCTAAAGGCCATACTACTGACACTGGGTAGGATAGCAAGGCTATCTTCACTCCACTAGGCCTTGCGGCCTCTGATGTTCTATGCAATGGAGTGCATGAGACCCACTGTGGATGATTGGAGCACTACACTACTGGGAAACATGAAACACCAGTTCAGTGAGTGCAAGATGGGCAGAGTACAAAACTTTGGTTTCAGTAGCATATTGAGCACGTTTTTCTTCGAGCGTGTTTCAGGATTGAGCCCTAGAGTTGACATTCCTCTTCACGGGGTTCGAGATCCATCCGAACAACATTGGGCAGATGCGATGCACAGACTGGGTGGAGGTAGGGTGTCCAACCCCTATCCAGCTGATTTCTTTCCATGGTGGTGATGACAAATAGTTGCCATCGATGATTACCCCTATGCAGGGATAGATTTCTGGGGAGACCCCGACATGCCATTACCACCAGGACCGGCATACAGTGACATTGGTAACAAATCCCAACCCTCTTTTTAATATTTTTTGAGTTATTTATTTTTTTGTGTTTTTTGATATATGGAATCAAAAAGACATGTTTTTGTGTGACAACACATAGTGACATCCTAACATGTGTATGCAGATGTAGGACCACGGTGGCCTGAAGGCTTCCCTCGTCATAGAAGGAGGGGAAGAGGAGATGACATTATGGGTGTGGATGTAGAGAGGACGCTCCAAAGCATTCATACCAACTTCGTGAGGCTGACACACAGGGTACCCATGGCGCAGGTCGAGGACCTGCCTGAGGGCATGCAGCATCAGGTGGTGGGTGTGCCACGAGAATGGGTGTGATTACTCAGATAGCTAGCAAGAGCTATGGTGACATTCCACGATCAAAACATCCCTCCTCCTCCCTAGGCTTAGATACATGGGAGTGATACATTTTGTAATACTGTGTACTTATATTTTGGTGGCTCAAAAGCCCCATTTTTGTATTATACGTATTATCACATTTTGTATGTTTAATGAAATTTTTTTATGATGATTGATTTATTTATTTACATGTGTAAAAAATTATGTTTGTGATGAGCTTATTGTCTATGAAACAAATGCCAATGTAACATGTAGTTAGCATATGAGTCATCAACTTAATTATTAATTCTTGGAACATGTATGTATATTATGTTTTCAAATTGTCATTCTAACAATCTCACACATAAGAATCTCCGTAATAATGTTGAATCTCTAACCTGATACAAGCCATTAAGCTGTGACACTACTAACTCCGAATCAAGATGTACCTCAAGAGAGAGAACACCATGTGAAATGTCATCTCGTAGAAGCTTGATAACGGCACTATATTCAGCAACAATGTTTGAAGAGGAGCATAAACATATGCCTCCTGAAGACAATACTTGACCTGTAGCAGTATAAATCACCCAAGCAGCAGAGGCTGAGTGTTGAGTGTGATGGCTTGCCCCATTCGCGAATCCTATATAGATGGAAGACTCCATTGACATTTTCCATAAGAAACGAAAGGTAATCAACAAACCCGATCACCATAAGAAAATACCTAACTATGCAAAATGTTGTACAATAATATACAATAGCCAGCCCTAGCTGAAAATCATGCATAGTACTTTTTAAGATAGAGCCCATTTCTAGGCTCCACCAAGGCTGTACCCTCGTAATCTACTAGCTCATAAGAGCCCTTCTCTAACACATGTTTAACCACGTAAGGACCATGCCACATGGGGTTGAATTTGCCTGCCCCCAAGGGTTCTTTAGCTTGATCCCACAAAAGGACCAAATCTCCTTCACTAAACCTCCTTGGACGGACATATTTATCGTACTGGACCTTAATGCGACGCTTATTCACCTCTAAAGCCATTAAAGCATCTCGATGCTGCTCATCAAGTTGTTCTAAATGGACCAAATGTTCCTCCAACGGAGAAGTGTCTGGTAAGAGCTCTATGGCTAGCTTCAAAGAAGGGATCTCGCACTCAACCGACAATACATACTCCACTCCATATACAAGTTGATATGGAGAAAAACTAGTGGCATTATTAATCATAGTCCTATAAGCCCACAAAGCATGATATAACATAATATGCCAATTGGTCTTGCTTTGTGTGACGGTTCGTTGGAGAATAGACCTGAGTGATTTGTTCACTGCTTCAACTTGTCCATTCGCTTGAGGGTAATAAGAAGAAGAATGCTCCTTCTTATACCCTAACTTCGAGGCCAACTCTTCCATCATACGATTCTAAAAGTGCCTACCATGGTCAGTGACAAACTCTTTTGGAATATCGAACCAAATACTAATCTGGTTGAATACAAAGTGTACGGCTGTCTCACCATCGGATTTAACTATAGGCATAGCCTCAGCCCATTTCGTGAAGTAGTCAATAGCCACAATAATATGATGATGCCCCCTAGCCGAAGCTGGGTTGCAATCCATGAAATCAATCCCCCACTTAGTGAAGGGACTGAAGGTGATAATGGGATGTAACAGGGAAATATGTGAGTGCATATTACGTGTGAACACCTGGCAAGGGTGGCACTTCTTGACCGCAGTAACACAATCTTTAAAGATCGACGGCTAGAAATAACCCGCTCTCAATATTTTTTGGGCTGTATAAAGCCCAGATAAATGACCACCACATGCCCCTCCATGGCAATCATTTAGCATAAGCTCAGCCTCCTCATGAGTTAAACAACGACGTAAAATGGAATCTATCCCACGGCGGTACAATGTGTTATCCACTATGAGGTAATTCTTAGAAACGTGACGTAATCGTCGTCGTTCATCCCGTGAAAGGTGAGTAGGTACCTTCAACATTTGTAAATATATGATAATGTCCCCATAACATGGATCCAAATTTGAGATCAAGAAGATGTGCTCATCGATAAACGTATCTTCACAAGCTTCCTCCTCCTCCTCGCTCGGGAAATCAGATATGAGCTCTGCAAAAAATCAACGATTTTTTCGATTTTGCTGAGACAAACTTGAGATTGAATTCTTGCAGGATGACAATCCACTTATTATACTTTCCCCCTATCATCCTTCTAGTGAGGACGAACTGAAACAGATTGACATGGGAAACCACCAAGGTCTGGCGAAGGAGAATATAGTGTCTCAATATTTGAACCGCGTGGACAGTAGCTAGGGAAAGCTTCTCCACATGGAAATAACGGATCTCTGCATCTATAAGGTTCCGGCTCAGATAATATATGACATGCTCTTGGATCTCCTCATCCTATTGAACCAAAACCATACCAATAGTATCCATAGACGCAGACACATAAAGTAGAAATTCATGGCTATAGTCGGGTGGACTAATCACCAGGGCCGATGCTAGGGCTCACTTAAGCACATCAAAGGACTCCTGGGCTCACTCATCCCAGCAAAAGGTAGTGTCCTTCTTCAAAAGACACATAAAGCCTCTAGTCAAATTGGAAAAATTCACGATGAATCTATGTAAGAAGTTTGCCATGCCTTGCAAGCATTGAAGATGTCTAATGTTTTTTGAGGGAGACAATTGAAGTATTGCCTCAACCTTTAAGGGGTTGACTCTTATAACCTCCTTAGATACAATGAACCCTAATAAGCGACTAGACTTCACACAAAAGATGCACTTGTGAGGATTTAACCTTACCAAATAATGGTGGCACCTTTCGAACACTAATCTCAAATGGTAAGAATGACGCATTCTCATGCGAGAATGAGTAGCAAGGTCATCCAAAAAGACTTCAATAATCGATTTGAGATCATGGAAGATTAAGGTCATAGCCCGATGAAAAGTGGCTCTAGAGTTTTTAAGGCCGAAGGGCATCTTTTGATAGGAAAAGGTACCCCAAGGACAAATGAAAGCAGTCTTATGTTGGTCCTCAGGATTAATCTGTATCTGATTGTATCCAGAAAAGCCATCAATAAAAGAAAATACCTCGCTTCCCACACACTCATCCAAAATCTGATCGATAAATGGTGTGGGAAAATTATTTTTAGGATAGGCACGATTCAAGCCACGGAAATCAGTGCATATGCGGATTGTTCCTTGCTTCTTATCAACTAGAACGGGGTTTGAAACCCACTCTGTCAAGGGAATGGGATAGATAAAACTGGCATTCAACATTTTTTCTATCTCAGCCTTAATCACGGGTGCTTTCCTAGGATTCATCGCACGCAAGCGTTGTCGAACAGGCTTAGAATTAGGATAAGTTTTAATCTCATGCTCAACAATGCAAGGGTCAATACCTGGCATTTCCTCGTATGACCAAGAGAATACATCACAAAATTCTTTGAACAGCTTGGTATACTCTTGAATCTCAGCATGGTAACATTTTGCCCCAATATAATCATTCTCAACCTTGCCAGGATCGTGAGATATATTGATAGGAATGGTACGAGATATATTTTCCATATTTCCATTATCCATCAGACCAGGAGAGCTTAACGGAACCATGGAACTACCAATTCTCTCACTAAGAATCTCCCTATATTCTTCACACTCCAAACGGTCAAGTTCAGGAAGAAAATAAGATCTATGATGCAACTCTTCCCAAGGTGGCTCAACCCCAGACATAGCCTCAATAATAGCCTCATCTGAAGGAAAAACACTATCAAGGAATTCATGTGTGTGAGAAGACTGCACTGCCCATGCAGGTGGCACATAAGGGTCCTCCTCCTCTGTCCACGAAGAGGAAGAACTAGGCTCTACAACAGATCCAAAATTAGCTTGATATGCTATCATAGTTGCAGGCAACGGCATGTCCATTTTGATAAGCTCACAAGAAGGATTCGATGTAGGAAGAATCCAAGGGTCCTCCATATGGTTTGTGTGAAAATACATCGATATTACAGACAACAAAGACTCATCGTAACTAGATCCTATCATAAGGACAGGTGCAGCACAACTAAAGCTTCCCATAAGGGATGGATACATGCCAACACCCACACTCTCAGTTGTCAACTGAGAGTGCTGGACAATCGGGATAGAAGCTCCTGAAGATGTAGTAACAGGCAGATTCTTGAATGATGTTTGATCAATCATAACTATCTTCCGATTAAACGGAAAGCATACCACTCGAAATAGAGAAGAAGCTACGATTTGCATACTATACATCCAATTCCTTCCCAGCAACAAATTATAGTCAAGGGGTGCATCAACCACCTCAACCTCTATCGCAATGGTCTTCTCTCCCAAACGGAATTTAAGAGAAGGAAGAATGTCATGTTGTCGAAATGATCTTCCATCAAAAGCAGTCAACATGGTAGCAGATTTATACAACTCAGGGGAACCCAAAAACTTCCAACATGCCAAATACATTACAGAAGCAGCAGCGCCTTCGTCGATCACAATGCATTTGACGGTCATGTTAATACATTCTACATGAATCAAGAGAGACACATAGTAAGGAAAGCAGGGTTGAAGTCCTGTAGTTTCAAATTTGATGACAGAGGAAGAATTATCATCATGAACACCAAGAGTAGAAAGCAAAGCTTTCCTTTACGAAGGACAACTCTGAAGTACTTTGAGTGCAGACATCGCACAAGGAGTGTGGCCCAAATCCTCAACAATAGAATAGTTCTAGGTAGCTTGGGAATTAGGATTGTGCCCCAAATGCTTAAGGAATCCCTTAGGAATGCGAGGAGCAACTTCAGGTTTATCCATAGGTTTTTCAATACGCAAAGGACTCTCAGGTGGAGCAGGTTCCTTTCCAAGGTCTGGTTGTGACAAACCATAGTCCTTCGCACGAGTCACAACTTTAACGACATGCACCATATTGATGCAACCATGACCACTGCAAGCCTCCGATGGATCTTTATCCTCACCAGACTGATCATGGGTCCTTGAGTTCATGTTTTGATTATGAGGTAAAGGGTTGGTTAGCACAACTGGTCCCTGTGCTATGAATCTCAAGGCTTCTTCTATCCGGGGGCATAAGTGAGTGAGGTGATCATCCTTACATAACTTGCAAGGAAAGTTAACCTTACATTTAGGTTGCTTGTCCCCCCCATCATTTCGGGCATTCTTGTCATTAGAGTTGGCATTTTCATTCCTATTCCCACCCTTACGATTATTTTTACCCTTCTTTTTATTCCTTCCAGGTTGTTGGTTACCCTTTTGGTCTGACTATTGTACCGCAAGCACACTCACCATTTGGGTGAGTTGAGGTGAGGCCAAGGTTTGTCCCGAGGCAGATTGGTTGATAGATAATTGAATGACCTTTTTCACAACCAAATCCACAGGTTTGGTACTCATACAACCAACAATTCCATCGGCATGTGGTTCAGTTTTGACCTTAGGGACGAAACTAGAATGCAGAGCATTAGGAATGATCTCATATAACAAAATGGATTGAGCATAAATCAAGTCCAATTCCTGTGCCCTAAAAATGGCTTGTTCCTCGTTCTAAACTCTGGATGCAGAAACATCCTTCACTATATAAGGTAGTAACAATTTAAGGAACCACTTGAGGAGAAATTACGACAGTATGAAGGATTTAATCAATCTCTTCTGTCTACGCCACTCTTGGATATGGTTCAAGATATGTGTGGATTTATCTTGCTAAAATGTCAACAAGAGTTTACTACCAAGGTCGTAACGTATTGGTAGCTGGAAGTGGTTGAGAAAAGTCATAGCTAGGTCATCGAACAAAGCGAATGCCCCCCTAGGTAGCTCTATGTACCATTTCGCGTTAGGCCCGGTGAGGGTGCGTTGAAATAGCCTTAAATGGATCAAATATTCGTGTAAGGAATTAGAAGAGCACCATAAGTGAAATGTAGTAACATGTTCACTCGGATCTTCTCCTGGTTTTCCCTCAAACTTGGGAATGTCTGAGGGAAGCTTATTAGGGACAGTTGGCCAAGCCGGGTCATAAGATACTGGATTGTTTGTTAGTCTTGACAAGTCAGGAAAATTTAACGTTGCGAGGAAAGGGAGCCTAGGTTGAGCAGGTCTAAGAGGCACTCCTTGATAATTTTGATTCATATAGGACTGATGACCATAACCACCATGGCCATGGCCATAGTAGCCTCCTCCCATTTGACTTGTATAGGGTGGCATGGAAGCACCATAATGTGGTGTACCTTGACTATGTGGAGCTACAAAACCATAATTCAGAGAGTAAGTGGGTTGTTTATACCCATACCCATAAGGTGAATAAGTCTGTGCATACTGCGGTCTATAATAAGGTCCATAAGACATCCCATGAGATGTCCCATGAGACACTCCGTAAGTAGGAATATACTCTACGGAAGTAATAACATGACCTCCAGAAGTAGGGACACGACCTCCCGACACAATAGGAGGTACTTGAGTGTAAGTCACGACTGGATGAATAGTAGTAGTATGGACATGACTCGTAGCAACGTTCCGGCCCAAAGGACCACGTGAATGAGGGGGAGGAAAAGAATTTGAAGAACAAGGAACAGAGGACGAAGGGACCGGTGAAACTATGTATGTGGTATTCCAAACAGTCACTCGTGTTGGTTCTAGTATCTAAATAGGATTACAAACACCAGGTCTAGGACGAACGTGAGATGTGGCCTCCACTGTCGAGATGGATGGTGTAATATGACTCGTGCTCCTGAATCTCTCCATGTGGAAAGAAATGGGAATGCCCCCAGGCATAATGTTAGGATCAAATTCCATTTTGGAAAAAAATGTTGTATCATGTATAGGGTTACCAAACATGCCATAACTAACATAACTAGTGCTTGCAGGTTCATGGTGAGTCTCATCACCCGACATCCCATACCGATGACCTATGAATGAGGGATCATAGCTAGAGTGAGTATGTATTTCATGTGAAGGATCAAACTCATAATGTACAACTACATCTGGTGAAGGATAAAATGAAGGAGTAAATTCTCCGTCATCTATACGAAGTGGAGAAGACAGCTCAGGAATACCATCTTCATGATCTCCCATTGTGTGTGAATCAATGTGGGTATGAGTCCTCCTAAACTGTTTGCTTCTCTCTCCCAAAGGAGGAGGATATGTAGAAGGTGGAAGTCTTGCTAAAGGACGATAATGGTCAGGAGCCACACCCGTATCCACAACGACTCAAAAAATGAAAAATACTCCCTAAATTATGCAAACCCTAGGCAAGCTAATGTGCACAGAGCATACACCAATAAAATCTAAAGCCAACCACAAGCAAACAAGGGCAGGATATGTGAGCTCCCGAATGAAGCAGGTATGTCTCTCCTAGGAGAGGCTTGAGACTCCCATACACAACAAGCGGAGGTTTGTAACCAATTATTGTGGCCCTCATCTTCAACACGTAAAGCAACTGTGCTGTATGACCCAAACCTGGCCGAGACACCTACATAATAACCCCTGCAAAGTACCCCCTTGATAACCCAAGTAAGGCAACTAAGGTCACCTCAATATAATTAATGCTCAAGCGGACAGTCACAGGCGGGATTGACCGTATGGGCAAAGTAGAAAGGCTCGAAACTCTCGAAAGATCCCCCGGATACGAATACAATCCTGGAAATATCTCCGGTGCTACTCAGTTATGACTAGGGGTCATCCCAATCAATAATTGCTCACACTGCCTTGTGCTTAACTCCCTTTTGAGAGGAGGATCTTGATAAACACTAATTATACCAAGGAATTTCACACTCTCACCTGGACAGACACATACATGTTGTTGTTTATTGGTCATGGAGAATTTACTCACAATGAACTATTCCAAGACCCTAAAACCTAATCTTGTTGGTGTACCCTATCAAAAAAAATAGTGTAATCCATTTTAATTAAGCATTGATTTTATTTGGCTTTATTACTCAAAAGAGGTAGATGGTCATGCAACCAATGGTGTTATCACGTAACATGAAGTAAAATGCACACCTAACAATCAATGCAAATGCATTGTGCCAAATGAAAAATAGGGCATGCTACTACGTGAAATGAAATTTTTTTCTTAAAATGACAAATGTAGTCATTCCTATATGAATTCCTAACTAATACTCTAATAAAATCTAGTGCAAGTACCATGCGAAATGCAAAGTGCAATGCATAATGATGCAAAAAGCAAATATTTTGGATTTTTTGAGTAAACACAAGATGCTAAAGCAAAAGAATGATTCTACTACCCCCAGACTCGGAAAGCACCATCAAACAGCACTCACACACAGTACTAAGGTAAAATAAATCTAATGCACTAATCCCAAAACAAAAAATTGAAAATGCAATGACAAGAACCTTCTTAAAAGAAAAAATTACCCTAAAAAAAGTGTCTCTGGTCAGAAACAGAGGTGTATACAGACTCTAGCAGTATCAAAGGAGACTCATCAATCATCAAAATTCACCCAGCAACAATCAATCTTCCTCTAGAAGGAAAAACTAAGGGCATACTCGACTGTTTGCAGTAAGCCCACGTATGTACGCGGATATATCAGTCAAAGCCGCGTGTATACATGACTGTGAGTAAAAAAATCACGTATAGGAAGAGAAATGTATAAAAATAAAGGCAAACAGATGAACTGAGACAAAATTCACACCAATTTAGACACTACCAGGCAAACATGCCCCCATACCTGACACAGAAACAGAGAAATAAGAGCAATTCAAGAACATTGAATGCCAATAAAAACCCCCAAAGGACAACTACTAGGAACTCCCCAGCGGAGTCAACAATTCTGTTATGGAGAGAAATTCCTATGGCTTGGGGTACCACAACAGACATCTTAACTCCAGAAATCAATCCTTTCCTATATGCAAGAGAAACCAAACAACTAACACTGAAGGATCTCGATGCATACCTTATTTTAGACAGTTGGTGTAGATCCCCGTTGAGCTTTCCAACTTCAGCTTGAATTGATGAATTGCTTCCTCAACATTCAATAAACAAGACAAGCATACTATATATATTTTTGTTAGCTCTACTCTAGCATATATAATCAATAACATATAAGCATTTTAAATCATCCATGGATAAAATATTCATTCAAACACATATTATTGGACAAGAAAATATATTTCTATTGATATAAAATCAAAGATTACAATGGATACAACCTTTGTCGGCACATCTACGAATCGGAGAAACCGAGTCTGCCATTTGGGCCTCCACCACTTCAATCCTCCACCTCTTGATAGCAAGCTCACAAGAAAAAGATAAGCTTGGGAAGAACAAAAAAGTGCTCCAAGGGACAAAGGGGATGTAGACTAAAGCACAAGTTATGACAACAATGGACTATAGTTCTCTTGCTCTTAATTTCTCATATGCCTTCAATGTATCCAAAGGGTTCCTTATATAGCTCATCAATGGGGTAATGAAAGGTCGAATCTGAGCGATCTCAAAGCATAGGGAAGGCTAGGAGACAAGTGAGTCGGATCCACATCAAGGAAAACTTCAAAATAATTTGGCCTTTTGCACACATCCCGCTGTATGCGGTTTTAGGGGTCAAACCCATGTATATACATGAGAAAGGGTTTAAAAGTCGCGTATGGCAATTTTTGCATGTTTTTAGGGATGATCTAGGAAACATCAAAGGAACAAAAATAGTCCATGGGGTCTAAGGAGTCTGCATGGGGACAGGGAAGGCCATAAAAGTGTGATTTACCGTGTGTGGTAAAATCAACTATAACAAAGCAGACAATAGACATGCAACTTACGAGACAAAACAACTCATATAAAAATATATGGTTCGCCAACGGACCAAAATGTTCGCCCAGTTCAGTGAGATTCTCATGTGAGTCACTTCAAACTCTACGGAATCCTCGATGTGACATCACTCTGATAAAATCATCCCATTCAAAGAGAAAATGAATCTGGACATACCAAACCTTGAAGGAAATATTGATGCAAAATTTGTCGACAATTGGGTACAACAATTGGAATCTTACTACGCAGTGAATCAACTCTCCGAAGAAGAAAAGATCACCATTGCATCCTTAAAAATGTCAACCTCTGTACACTGCTGGTGGGAGAATCTATAGAAAAAGATGGGAAAAGAAGACGACTTCATAGACACATGGGTAAAATTTGTCGAATATGTCCAAAAGGAGTTTTACCTGCCCAAGTATCTTAAACAATAGTATAAGAAGTGGTAGCAATGAAGGTAATGGAAAGACCAGTCCGTACAAAGTTACACCAATGAGTTCTATTGACTGATGGCTATACTTTGCGTCCAAGAAGAGGAGAATTTGCTTGTCCTGAAGTATGTTAGTGGTTTATTCCCATACATTCTGCAAGAGATGGAGTTTCTGACTATCAATACGCTTGCAGATGCATTTTGTTATGCCAACAAGCTTGAACCTAAGCAGAAAATTAAAAGCACATTTTGCAAATAAGTCAATAGATCAAACATTCGATAAGAATTCACTAGCCAACTCTAACAAGTTCAATAACCCTTCTCATTCAACTCTGCGAAATCCCGATCATCAAAACATGAAATTTGAGAAATACAAGAGGGGTCACAACAAACAAGACCCTACTGGGAAATGGTGTGATTATCACAGTTCAACATGGCATGATACGTCAGAATGTAAAGCTCGAAATACATTTTTGGTAAAATTGTTGACATCCAACTTGTCCGACAAAACCCTGGTAGAATCTGATCCAAATGCATCAACCGTCTTAGCTTTGACCTCAACCACTTTGACAGCCTCGACTATCGTTGATGAGGAGAAATGAGAATGCATCTTCCATACACATATATGGGTTCAGAAAAATCCATTACATCTGATTATGGATAATGGTATCCAGAAGAACTTTGTTTATGAATATCTTGTGAAGAAATTAGGTCTTGTCACCACTCCACATCCTCATCCTTACAATATCAATTGGATGAAGGATGGGTAGGAACTAAGGATCACATGATAATGCAATCTCTCCTACTTCATTAATACTTTTGAGGATGAAGTATTATGTGATGTGGCACCACTTTCTGTATCTGATGCCCTATTCGAAAAAACTTACCTATGGGATCAACACGCTACATATCGGTCACGGCCTCATAAGGTGATTGTGAGAATCCAGAATCAATGGTATGGAATACCAAAGCGACAACCCACATCAATGGTTGCCATGATATCTGCCAAAAAAACAAAGAATCTTATCAATCATGCTCAAAATTTTGCATTAATCATGATAAAGCCTCAACATTCTAGGAAGAATGCAACAACAATTCGACTCATCGACAAGTGCAACTCTTGACAACAACAACAGATTGACTACATTCTTGAGGAATACCATAACATATTTCAAGAACCCAATGGAGTAACTCTACATTTTTAGGTAAAATACTCCATTGAACTTGTTCCTAGTTCTTCATTACCTAATGCATTTGTTTACATAATATCCATTCTCAAAAATTAAGAGATTCGTAGGCAAATTCAGGATTTGATTAACAAGGTTCATATCCTCCCAAGCTCCTCTCCTTGTGGATTTTTGGCCATCTTAGTTCCCAAGAAAGATGAGACTTGGCGCATATGCATCAACTATCAGGCTCTCAACAAAATTTTAGTGAAGAACAGATACCCTCTTCCATGGATAGATGAACTCATCGAGAATCTGAAAGGTGCTAAGTTCTTTATGAAACTCGAACTCAAGTCGGGCTACCACCATATTTCAATCGATTCCATTGATGTATGGAAAATGACTTTCAAAACCAAGGAATTATTGTTTGAATGGTTAGTCATGCCTTTTGAATTAACCAATGCACCTGCAACTTTCATGAGATATATGGATGACCTTTTACGACCTTTCATCAGTAAGTGTGTCATTGTCTATCTTGAAAATATCTTGATTTTCAGTCAATCATGGGAAGAACATGTCAAATAACTTCGACAAGTCTTTGACACTCTCCAACAACATCAACTAAATCTGAACATGGACAAATGCTCAGTTGCGATGACCAGCATCAAATATTTGGTGTATGTAATTGACTCCGCAAGCATTCATGTCTACCCAAAAAACATACATATCCTAAAATATTGGTCCATTCCTCAAAACATTCATGAACAAAGAATTTTTCTTGGTTTGGTGAATTTCTATCGATCATTCATACTTGGATTCAGCCACATCACATGGCCTTTGAATCAATTGACGAAAGGAAATGGGAAAATTGTCTTCAAATGGACACTAACACAACAACAAGATTTTGAACAAATAAAAAACAAGCTTTGTACTACACCATTACTTGTGTTACTTGATTTGCATCAGCCTTTTGAGATTGAGACAGATGCATTGGACTGTTCCCTCGACACAGTGATCACTTAGTTAGGCCACCCAGTCGTGTTTCATTCTGCGATTTTCATCAACACTGTTAGAAGGTACTCGACGTATGAAAAATAATTGTACGCCATTGTGCAAGCTCTTAAGCAATGGATACACTACCTTCTTGGAAAGGAAACAGTCATCCTCACTGACGATAAACCTTTGCATTTTTCTCCATCCCAATTGAAACTAGAGACAAATCAACAACCCAAGTGAATTAATTACCTACAACATTTTCATTTGGTAATTAAGTATCAAAAAGGAAAAGCCAATGCTGCAACCAATTTGTCTCAGCAGACCACCCAATACTCTACTGTCTATAGTAATGAGTATGTAGGGTTACGACACCACTACTTGACCACAATTGTACTCGATAGAATGCGACTACTCTGCAATTGATCGACGACTACAGACCAACACGCTATCGACTACTAACTACTTCCTAAAAGACACCTTTCTATACAAGCTCAGAAAACTTTGTGTACTGACCGGTGAGCACGGACAGACGCTCATTTTGGACACGCACTTCAACCAGGCTGCATGACATTTTGGAGTCACAAAAACAATTTTTATCCTTCAAAAGTATTTTTACTGGCCTTCACTTAAATATGACGTCCACAAGTATATTCGATCATGCGTGGTTTGTTCCATTTCTAAACCTCTAAATCGATGACAAGGACTGTACACACCCCTTCCAGTTCCTAGTCGACCATGGGAATATATTTCGATGATCTACTTGACGGGATATCCTACTACCAAACATCATCATGATGCAATATTAGTAGTAGTCGATATATTTTCCAAGATGGTTATACTCATACCATGCAAGAAGACTATGACTACACAACATACTGCTCAACTATTCTTTGAACATGTGTGGAAACATTATGGCCTCTTGACAACCTTTATTTCCAACAAAGATGCTAGATTTGTCAGCACCTTTTGGAAAACTCTCTGGAAACAGCTCGACACGAGACTCTCTTTATCGACATCCTTCCATCCGCAGACAGACGAACAAATAGAAGTTGTAAATTTCTTAGTCATACAATTGCTTCGCATGTACAACCACAAGTATCGTTGAACATGGGATGGAAGGATTCCATACATACAACATATTTGCAATCATGCTCAATCCTCAGTGCAAGAGTCCATTTGATATCTGTTACAAATTTCAACCCTCAACGCCTATCGACTTAACCAATTCCTCGACATAGTCGAATGAAATCGACTTCGAAGGACGAGAAGTCAAGAAAGAATTGAATTTTAGATATCAAATATACAACATCCAGAAGCAAGCACGGGAGATGTTGCAATGAGATAATGCAAAATCTAAGGCCCGACACAACAAGCATTGTATTCCTCAATCATTCCAAATTAGGGATCAATTCTAGACACATCTAAAGAAGGAGTGCTTCACTGGTCCATATAGAAAGATGAAACCTTAGCAATATGGTCCATATAGTATCCTTAAACATATTGGAGAAAACAATTTTCAGCTCAACATTCATACATGCCTTGGCCTACATCCAGTTTTCAATGTAGATCTACTTTGACCATACCATGCACCATTGTTGGAACATAATGACTTGTAGACAGTAGAACCCAAAGACATCCATCCAGATGTTCAAGAACCTCTTCTTTGTGACACCATCATGGGATGACATAGACGCCATACAAGGACGAAATCCATTCCCTTGTTTCAAGTGGCTAAAGCTGGAAAACTCCTCGCGCAAGGAAAATGGTACTCTGCTACTGAAGTAGCCAACAACTTTCCTCACCTAAAGGAATACACAATGGATACCATTGTTTTTTAAGGAAGGAGGAATGACCCAACCAGCAGTTGGCAGGTTTCCAAGCTTTGAAAAAGTCTAGCACTTCAACTGCTTCACTTATTCTAACTGCCTCGATAGGTCCATCTTGACAGGTTTGCCTCGACATGCCCGCCTTGACAAATTCTCCTCGACAAGTCCTCCTCAACAAGTCTTCCTCATCAGGTCTACGATGGTTGAAATTATGAACCATTATAATTTCTTTTGTAACTGAACATAACAGGCAGTCACCCAAGCATCTCAACATCCTATATAAGAATGTACACTAATGTAATATACAACAATTATGATTCCTCCATATTGCATTTAGAAGAAGTAATAAATTGGTTCAAATTCTTGCATATTTTATGTTCGTATACATTTTGTCGACCTAAGAGTATTTCCTTCTTTGTTGGTTCTTTTTTTATGCTTCTGCCATAACATACCTTAACTCATTCAGTCAATTGTTGTCCACAGCATGCTCCTGGGAATGACCTGGATCAGTGGGGAACATAGATAGAGGCTAACTGCAATTGATTGCACCTTCATGCATAAGTTTATGCACCTCCTATACCAATCCCTACAATTTAGGAGCCACTGGGTGTGTCGGCACGAACCTCCTTTAGTTGTTGGTAGTTGGTGACTAGTCAAGCAAATTTATGCTCTAATTACATTCAGTTAGATGTCATCTAGTTCAATTAGCACTAGTCTTGCATGGATGCATGTGGCTAGGCACCTATTCTCACCTACTTCTCACCTAGCACATTAGTTAGACTAGTTTAACTGATTATAACTTATTGAGATATTAAATTAGACAACTATAGTTGATCTAGTGAACTACTATAGTGATTTAGACACTTCTAGTTAGCCATGTAGTTAGATTGAGTTGGTAGATTTGAATTATCCTTTATGTAACAGTGTTGTATACTGCTGGGATTAAAGAAGTTTATACTGTAATTATAGTGAGCAATAGTTATATGTTTCTGGTGAAATTTGTCTTGTTGAGTGTGTATTATTCATTCCCTTACACTGCATAATAATACAATCCAATTCCACTCATTGACTGAAGATCAATGGAACAATCATTTTAGGATTATTAATCCTCCCTTTGTCAAATGTCTATTAGATTAATTATTTCCTAACGTAGGAACCTTAAATTAATTAATTGGGTCCACTAGTGCAATTGGGTCCACTTGGCCCAATGGGGCCACATGTACCAGTCACTAGAGTGTAGGGAACACTTCTAGAGGTTAAATTCCACTTACTGCATGTGCATGCATCAGTTTGGGTGCCTCCTAGACCAATCCCTACATTTTAGGAGCCACTGGGAGTCCTGTCACGAACCTACTTTAGTCAGTTGGTGTTAGTACTAGTTAGTATTAGTTATCCCCCATTTAAATTTAGTTAGTTCAAATTCAATTAATCTAGCACTACCAATGCATGGATAATGCATGGTTGCATGGGGAGGAGTGCTTTTCCTACCTACCTCACTCTCAATTGCACTGAGTTAACTAGTTGTCACTGGTTGTTGAGTTATTGGTCATCAGGGAGCTGTCTATTTGGACTCCGATATTGATTGGGAGACCTTTAGTTAGAGATTCAATTAGATACACTCATATCCACTTGGAAGATTCAAATTCATATCCCATGCATTCAAATTATACCTATGTAAACTATTGTAACACCGGATATTATCAATGATGAATATACTGTAAATTCCTAAACAATACTTGTCCAATTCCTGTGTGGTTTGTTTTGCTTAGTTTGTATTTTCATTCTCCATTCAATTGCTGCAGACATTATTAGAACTCTCTTCTTGAAGATCTAAATGGCATTCAAATTCTAACATGGTATGAGAGCCTTCTCAGGCAAGTTTCATGCTTGTTTCTCCCCATTAAACATCCGAAGTAGCTGGGTTTCCATAGAAGTCCCCTATGAAAATTTGCTAGCTCTGGATTTATTTAGAGAAATAGAGAGGGCATGACAGACCTTGAAAACATGTTCATGCCGAGAGGAAAAGCATGATTCTAACAGTTCATATGTTTTAGTGTTATTGCAGTGAAATTGATAGGTGCTACGTAGCTTATGAGAATTATTTGCAGTCTTCCAATCGGAGCAATTATGAGTTCTCAAACTCCTAAACCATGGATCCTCACAACTTCCAATTACCTTGATTGGAGGATTGATATGTATATGGTATTGCACAAGCATGGCTAACACAGGATCATACATGGATGGGAGGTTGAGCCTCATCAACCGATACAAGATGAGATTCGGGGACACATTTTGGAGAATGAGTTGGTATCTTTACATCCCAGCAGTTTCGAGACTATTGAACAATTCTTCTCTAAATTCAAGTCTCTAGTGCTTTAATGGAGACAGTGCAAGATAGAGTGGAAGGATGAGTATAATGTCCTTTCCATACTCAACAAACTAGGCCATGAGTACTCTGTATATGTCTCGATGTTTCATTCCAAGCGGGAAAGTTTTCCTGATTGGAAACTTCCTTCTTTAGATTATTTTTCTGATTCCTTGATCAAGGAATAAGACAAATTGATTTGAATGGGATTCATCTAGACCTCTGTTGGAGGAGCAAGTTGGTAAGCCGACTTGAATGATAGATGACTTAGTCAATCAACCGACTAAGTTGGTCAGCCGACTAATTATAGGTTAGGTCGGCCACATAAGGTTGTGTCGGTTCACCGAACCGATAGGTAGTTATTTGTAACTATTTGTAATTCATATATATTAGGCTATTGAGCCGGATGAGAACTCAGTTCAGTTCTCTGTATTGTATGGACCCTTTCATTATAATATAATCTGTTATTCTGATTACTTGTTCTTGTCTCTTGTCTCTATTATGTATGTCTATTCTTAATGTGTATTATTGGTAACCCTATGTGATCTGTGAGATTACAACATTGGTTCTGTTGCCTGTAGTACATGTCTGAGATGTATACAAGAAGATGATATTAGAACAAGAGATTAAGGACAGATGGGAGCATAAAATAGCAAACTACTTGCAAAATTATGCACAAAGAAACAGATTAACGACTGCTCAAGCGACTGAAAGGTTCTTACTGAGACTCATGAGAAGTTTGTAGAATCAGTGCCCCAGCTTTTGAAGAAACTCCTAGATGAAAAATCCAGAAGCGATTAAAGACCAACAACTACTAGAAAAACTGATTCAAGGGGGAATACCAAACCTGTCAGAGTGGTTTGAAAAGATCACTGACGAATTCTGTGAGGGGCAAGCCGTAGAGGAAATAAATTCAGTGGAAACCATCAAGAAGAAATTCTACACAGACCTCACTGAGAAATTATTGTGTTCCTTACCGACCTTGCTATTCAAATTCCTGATTGAGAAAGGAGTGGGTCATATCATTGAACCTCATCCATTACTACGTGAACCACCACAAAATACTAACTGGGTGGAGAAACAAAAGAAGTGGGAGAAATTCATTACCGAAAGGGAGTGGGAATACTTCCTAAGCAAGTGAAAAAAACTATCTATGCTTTCTAAAGCATCAAGTAGGAAATGGGGGGGTAGCTGGTCGTATGTCGGGGTAAAGTGGAGAGGATTCTAGTTGACTAAAGAGATAGCATTCACCAACAATGAACAATCGACCTAAAAGAGAAATCGAAAGGACAGTGTCACATAAAGGTACGTCGGACTTTCAGAAAATAGAGAGGGAGAAGAGGCTACAAAGAGCAGAAGAGAGAAGAGAAAGAGATATAGCGCTACAAAGAGGAATGAGTACTAGGGTGATAGACCAAGAGAGAAATCTGCCAGATTCGGGTCATGACCAAAATGAAGAAGGCGTGGAAGAAGAAGCATCCCCTATGGAAGAATATTTGTGGATAGAACAATGAGAATCTCTCCAATTAGAAGTTCCCCAGGAGGTAAGACCTCTATCTCTAATGAATCCAAGTACCAAGATACAAACCATTGTCAAAGAGGACCTCAGACTAGGAGCTGGTGACTTTGGTATTTGGAGCCGACTAGACAACGAGAGAAATGATGGTAATCATCTACTTATCCGTCGACCAGAAGAAGGAAATTGGGTCACGCTTCAAGCATTACCATCCAACCAAAGTATCCACTTACTTTACCCGTCACATGAAGGAGCACCCCCCTACGAAATACAGCTTTGGAAGATAGAGAAAATTTGGAGTTGCAGACAAATAATTGCAGTTGGACATTGACAGGAGAAGTCGTACCCAACCAACTACTTGTTGGAGAAGAAACGACAACTAAGATGACCGATAGAAACGAGAGTTCTGTTGACAATAGTTTTTCACAGAAGAATAAAAAAAATACCCCACTATCCCCAGCACCACCCCCACCACCGCCATCTCCTAAATAAGACAGTGATAGTGACTCCGACATGGGTCACGGGTCAGCGCACATCCCTCTATATGAGGGCGATGAGGACCCCAGACAACATTGGTTCGTTAGTGAGTCAACTTGGGAGGCAAACCAAGTTACAGATGAAGACAGATAGATGGCACAGTTCGCTGGTGCATTGAGGAAAAGGGCATTAACATGGTATATGACCTTTTCTGAGATAAATCCCCGAGAAACTAAATCCGAAGTCAAAGAACAATTTCTATTGCTCTTTAAAACTCCATATGCAAAACATTTGGCAGCAAAGAAATTAAAGCAACATCACAAAAGCTAGGAGAAACTATCTGCAACTACGATAAATGCTGGAAATACCTTCTCATCCAGTTGGGTTATGTCATTGATGAGCAACTATTAATCTAGTGGTTTCTTGCAGGTCTGTCACAGAAAATTCGTCAACACATTAGTCTGGAGACATTCAAAACTTATGAAGATGCACTTACGAAATCTCTACAAGTAGAAATGGATGAATACATTCCAGCATATCCCACGGATCACAAACTAGAGGAACAATTTGAGATCATGCAGAAATATCTAAAAGAGCTAAACCTTAAGAGTCGGGATATTTGGTGCATGAAATGCTTGATGACTGGACATTCAAAGGACAACTGTCTATGGGATATTAGCCGACAAGATGTTCAATTTGTGCAAAAAAAATGTTTCTGTGACATCTGCGAGGAGCATGGAGAGCACACCACAAAATATTTCCCATTCAACATGAAGAATGGCAAAGCATCATGGTGCGCAATTTGTGAAACTAAAACTCATTACACCTCCAACTGCCACCTTAATCTAAAGAATTGACAAAATTATCAGGCAGTATATTAGATTAACACAGTTGCACAGAACAATGAGCAATGGAACAATGCACAAAACGACCAAAATAATCAAAGGTACAAAGGTCGTCGGTACAAATGCCAGTTTGACAACCGACGTGGAGGCTATGGAAGTCAAGGTCGATTCTCTGGGAATCGAGACAACCGACGACATCGGCCCATCCAATGTTTCACATGTTACAAGGAAGGACACTGATATGCAGACTATCCATACAAGGACATGACTAACCTAAAATGCTGTACTAGTTGTGGAGTAGGGGATCACTCATTAGAGGATTGCCCTACTATGCTTGAAAAGATAAATCAAAAGAAAAATGTTAATGTCTTGTCATGTGTGCAAAAACATGATATTATCAATACAAAGAATTTACATATTGTAACCCGACAAGGGAAGAAAACTGGGAATGATAACCCCCAAATAAGCAAGATAAAAGAAAAGAATGTTTATCCTGAAAAATTAGTAGGGAGGCTCCTATTTTTATTTTATTATCCCTTGCATTTATTTTTAATGTTATAAAACTCTTTCAACAAGTAGTTTTCTCTTTCACTAACCACTGCTATTATAAGCAAACCTTTCTTTTTCTTTGGGTGGTGATTCTTTTGCTGTGACATCAAGGTGAGATTCAAAATGACCCAACCAATGCTTTACTTGTGAATAAGTGTGAGCTTGTTACTCGACTCTCCTATGGACCTAAGTATGTTTCTAATGAGTAGTGACATGTCTTGACAATATGGTTCTCCTTCATTGCCAATGCATTAAAATGAAGTAGAAGGTATGTGACCACATGGCATGGTATTATTAGGAAAATGCGTGTAATATTGTAATTTTCTTCTTTAACAAAGCCATTAGTATGATATACACAACAAGCTATATAAAAATTCACTATATTGTGTGCTCATTTGAGGTTGTGGGTACCTCTAAGTTCGTCTCCATTTCCAAAATAAACACAAACTTTATACCCACTAGGAAATGAACCTAAGCGTCGAAAATGCGACGGATATTTCAAAGGTGCTGTCAACTAAAAAGTAAAAAAAAGACGGTGCCGTCGCTATAGAGACGGTCAGGCGTGGATACAGTGACGTCCAAGAGTTTAGGCATGGATACAGAGACTTCTAAGAGTCCAGGATTGGATACAGCGATGGCTAGGCATGGATACAGCGACGCCTCGTTCCTGTTACATCGGATTTTACACCAAAAAGTAAGAAACGTGGAAAACCTCCGTGGAAAAATCTGCGCTTTTGTACTAGTGAAAGGACAACTATCTACGGGATATTAGCCGACAAGATGTTCAATTTGTGCAAACAAATTTTTTTTACGACATCTATGAGGAGCATGGAGAGCACACCACAAAATATTTCCCATTCAACATGAAGAATGGCAAAGCATCATGGTGCGCAATTTGTGAAACTAAAACTCATTACACCTCCGACTGCCACCTGAATCTAAAGAATTGACAAAATTATCAAGCAGTATATTAGACTAACACATTTTCACAGAACAATGAGCAATGGAACAATGCACAAAACGACCAAAATAATCAAAGGTACAAAGGTCGTCGGTACAAATGCCGGTTTGACAACCGACGTGGAGGCTATGGAAGTCGAGGTCGATTCTCTGGGAATCGAGACAACCGACCACATCGGCCCATCCAATGTTTCACATGTTACAAGGAAGGACACTGATATGCAGACTATCCATACAAGGACATGACTGACCTAAAATTCTGTACTAGTTGTGGAGTAGGGGATCACTCATTAGAGGATTGCCCTACTATGCTTGAAAAGATAAATCAAAAGAAAAATGTTAATGTCTTGTCATGTGTGCAAAAACATGATATTATCAATACAAATAATTTACATATTGTAACCCGATAAGGGACGAAAACTGGGAATGATAACCCCCAAATAAGCAAGATAAAAGAAAAGAATGTTTATCCTGACCCAGTTAAAGAAAAACAAATATATAAATATGCAACAAATATATTTAGAGAATTTGCTCGACAAGAAGAAGAATATGATAATTGACAAGACACAGTAAAAGAGCTAATACATTTGGTACAAAAAGATAAAATAGTATCGCAATTCATCGACTTACTATATAAAATAAAACACAGCAAAACCACCGAAAAACAAACAAAGAATATCTGCAGCTTAAACCAAAAAGATAAAAGTGATGCCGACCCTCTTGACCTAAAAATTTAAGGATACCATGTCCGACAAGTTGTACTCGATTTCAGATCACAGGTAAATATTATGACTCGAGACACATGGGAACAGTTAGGCAGACCTCGATTATACGAATCAAGCATATACCTGAAACTAGTTGACCAAGGCCTAATTGAACCTATTGGAGTCTGGAAAAATATTGACACAACAATAAAAGGAATATCGACCAAAGTCGACTTCGAAATTATTGACCCTAAGGAAGGATCCAGTTCTTTCCCAGCGTTAGTAGGTCGACCTTGGGGGAGAAAAATGAAAGCCTCGATATCCTTAGACAAAGAAAGAATAAAATTAAAGGGAAATGGACAAAAAGTCATAGTACCTATTCATCCATCCCAAGGAGATCCTTGGACAAAACCAATTGATGAAGAAGTTGACATCCGACAACTATATCAGATACAGAATAATGATGATTACACAGAACCTATTACATATGGTGAACTTTACTTAGGAAACCAAGACTCAATAGGATACAATTCATATGCAGAACTATATGATTGGGAGGTTGAAAACTATGAAACAAAAGCAAGAGGATGCTGGACATTTAAAAAGTACAGAAGAAACTAGTCAGACAATGCTTTGTGGTGTCCAGCATCCCAAAAATGTTTGAGAAGAAAATTAGGGAATATCCTACATTGCAACCAACAAATAGAAATACCACAAAAATCCCAAGCTATAAAGAAAGAGAATCACCAGTTATGCATGTAGAGCAAGTATCTAGGAACATTGGTGAACATGACCGACTACAAAGTTTAGTAGAAGCTTTTATAGGACAAGCTGCCAGATGGTGCGATACCCATCAGTCAAGACTGCAGGCGTGGACAATAGATTCTACTTATTTTGTAGAAATATTTGGAGGAAAGAAGTTAACCAACCAGGCTCAAATACCTATATTTACCCAAGGATAGGATCTAGAAAACCATATAAAGACATGTGAAAAAGAATGGAGAATACTTGGATATAAAGATGAACGTACATGGCCACACTTATTTCCATCAACACTCGCTGACTTACCAAAAAAATGGTACAAGATGGAAGAAGCTCGGGGTGAAACATTCCTATGGCATGAACTTAAAGAGAATTTTATTAAAGACTTCAACTTTGAATCCCAAAATGAGAATTTGGTTGAAACTGCAAAACAAATCAAAGCATTTGTACAACCGATAGAAAACAAAACCCTAAGGGACAACTGACCGGCAATAAACTGTAACAATATATAAACCGGGACAATACCACAGTCAACAAGACTATAGTTGGAAAATGAAAATTCGGAAGGGAAAATCTTTAGATGGAAATCAAACCATGTCGAAACGACCAAACCTATTCACACAGTACTCAAAATTGAAACAACCGACAAGGAGGATACCGATTGAATGACTACAACAGACTTCCCTGCCACATTCTCATAGTTTAAAGAAGGAATTCGACCAATCAATGAAGCTAAAGCACCGGAATGGCTAGATGCTAAAGTCAAAACTAGATAATTCGACATATCAAATGATGATCAACCAAAAATAGCAAAAATTGGAGACTACTGGTCTGAAGCACAAACAACAAAGATCACAAACCTACTAAAAGAATTTCAAGATGTATTTGCTAGAGACTATAAGGATCTTAAAGGTCTAGTTCATGAAATGGGAGAAATGAATATCGACATTAAACCTGATGTTCGACCTGTTAAGAAAAGACCATATAAACTAGCTCATAAATACAAAGAGATAGTCAAGAAAGAGATTGATAACATGCTTGTGGCAGGAATCATCTACCGTATTGACCAATCAGAATGGGCAAGTCTAATGGTGGTTCAACCAAAGAAACATGATCCAACCAAGCTAAGGATCTGTGTCGACTTTAGAGAACTTAATAAAGTTACATTAACATACCCGTTTCCAACTCCTTATGCAGATGAAATCTTAAATGAGGTAGCAGGACATGAAAGCTAGTTGTTTATAGATGGAATCTCAGGTTATAATCAAGTACCAATAGCCAAAGAAGATCAGAAAAATACAACATTCGTATGTGAATTTGGCTCATTTGCTTATAGGGTTATGCCTTTTGGACTTAAAAATGCACCTGTAGTCTTTTCAAGGATTGTGGTTAAAACATTTCAGTAGTACATTTACAAAACAATGGAAGTATATTTCAATGATTGGACAATATACTCTACACTAAAGGACCATTGTAAATGGCTAAGAATTATGTTGGAATGATGTCAACAGATCCAACTATTACTAAACATCAAGAAATGCATATTTCTAACTCCTATAGGAATACTATTAGGACACATTGTCTGTAAAGAAGGTATTAAAGTTGACTTCGCAAAAATAAAAATCATCCTTGACTTAAAACCTCCAATAAATCCAAAACAAGTCAGGGTACTACTTGGTCACATAGGATACTACATAAAATTCATAAGACATTATTCAGACATGACATACCCATTGGAAGAATTGCTAAGAGATGATCAGGAATTTAACTGGACATAGGAGTGCAACATATCATTCGAAAAACTAAAAAGAAAGCTAGTCGAAGCACCCATCCTAAGGTTTCCAAACTGGTCGATCAAATTCCATGTTCACATCGACGCATCAGGCCTAGCAATAGGAGCAACCCTAACTTAGCCAAGAGATGATGGAATGGACTATCCTATAGTTTACAGTAGCAGGAAACTAAACAAAGCTGAAAGAAACTATTCGACAACCGAAAGAGAAGCATTAGGAATGGTGTTTGTACTACAAAGATATCGACACTACCTACTAGCTAATCCATTTATCTTTTACACCAACCACCAAACACTAAAATACCTCGTAAATAAGCCTCTACACCATGGAATAATTTGTCAATGGATACTTCTATTCCAAGATTTTGAATTTGAATTCATTGTCAGACCAGGTAAGCTAAATGTCAGTCCCGACCACTTATCCCGAATCGACACAGGGGAGGAACCGACAGGAGTCGAAGACGACTTACCGAATGCACATTTATTTTGAATAGAAGCAGTCTCAACAGAGTTAGAGGAAATAGCTCAGTTTTTAGAAAATGGATAAGCACCAGAAGGTATGAGTACAAAGAAGAAAATGATCTTAGCCATGAAAGTTGCACCATATAGTCTCATAAATTGATTCCTATATAAAATGGGTTTAGACGACATCCTCAGAAGGTGTGTACTAGAACATGAAAGAAATAATATTATGTATGAAGCACATTATGGACCTACAGGAGGACATTTCCAAGCAGATACAACTACAAATAAAATCCAACAATCAGGGTTGTGGTGGCCAACACTTCACAAAGATTGCAAAAATTTTGTAACCCAATGTGACAGATGTCAACGGCTGGGTCGACCCCTACCTAGTACAGAAATGCCCCTAATATCAGTAAACCAAAGTTTGACATTTGAAATTTGGGCCATCGACTTCATAGGGCCATTTCCTATACCAACAAAAAGAACAGGTGCAAGGTACATAATAACTACAGTCGAATACGTAACCAAATGGGCAAAGGCAAAACCAGTCAACACATGTTCCAGTGAGATAGCTACTAAGTTTATCTATGAGAATATCATTACCAGATTTGGATGTCCATTAACCCTAATTAGTGACTAGGGAACACACTTCATCAATAAAACTATTAAAACACTAACATACTAGTTCCAAATCGACCACTGACGGAGTACATCTTACCACCCTTAGTCGAATGGAGCAATTGAATCATTTAACAAAACATTAACAAAAGGATTAACAAAAACATGTAACATCGACAAAGACAACTGGGATGAAAAGATACCTGCAGTACTATGGGGATACAGAACGACATATAAGCGTTGAACCGACCAAACACCGTTTTTACTAGTTTATGGACAGGATGCAGTAGTTCCTCTACACTTTCGACAACAGATACCTATTATCGCAGAAAATTTGCATGTCGATGTCGAAAAAGGAAGAAATGATCGACTATTGCAACTAAGTAAACTTGAATAACACCGACTAATCATGTTACAACATCAGGAAATCCAGAAACAACAATAGAAGGTATGGCACAACCGAAACATCAAAAACAAAAACCTGTCGGTATGAGACCATGCCTTACTATACAATAGTCGGGTAAAAGGAAAACCCAAAAAGCTACATATAGAATGGATTGGACCCTATGTTTTTGAAGAGATACATGCCAACGGATCAGTATGACTAAGGATGTTACAAGGCATAGTATTTCGGAAACTTGTTAATGGTGCTCGACTAAAGCAGTACAGAAACTAAACCAGTTTATAAAAAAAAACAACCATAACGGTTAAACAAAAGCTATAAAAATATGAAAATCCAAAAACTAAAATAAGGTCGAAAAACATAAAATAGTATGACAGGAAATCACCAATATGACAACTGACATCACGCCCATCGACATAACACCATCAACCGCTCACATAATTGACATCGACCAACGACCTCGAAAGTCCCATCCCGCCTTCATGACTACCGATGACAAAATCAAATCACCATTAACGCAAACCCAAGTGTTCATGCTGGACCATCACGTCGGCCATTAATACACCCATCGATGAAAACGTCAAACGCATCAACTATAAATACTGAACTGCCAAAATATCATTTACAGCATTCTGAACAGAGAGAGCAACTTAGCAAGATAAAAGAAAAGAATGTTTATTCATGCTTATTCATGCTTTGAAAGCAACTCGATCTCCATCCTCGGCATACATTATAGATTCTGGAGCCTCCAACCACATGGTTTCCTCCAAAGAATCCTTCTCTACTCTTTCATTATGAAAGGGGCCTAACATTCACATGGGAGATGATTCCTAGATTCCAACAAAAGGAAGGGGCTCAGTTAGAGCGAAGCATGGTGAGTTAAAGAATTTCTTATATGTGCCCTCCCTTGCTGCTAACATGTTATCTGTTTACCAGATGACTCATACAGGCTCTCCCAAGAGGGGCACATTCGATTTAAACTCAATTGAGATTACAAAAAAAGCCACTGGAAATCTTGTAGCGAAAGGTATTTCAAATCACTCTACCAAAGCTTACGACTTTTCACATTTCTTACCTATTTCTCCTCCTACAACTTTATTGTCTCGTGATAACAAAACCAACAAGATTTGGCATGAGAGATTTGGCCATCTCAATTTCAAACATCTGAAGCAGCTCCACAATGATAACATTGTTGAAGGTTTTCCCTCCATCAAAACTTTCGATGGAGTATGTGTTGGGTCCTTAGTAGGTAAGCATCCAGAAAAGAAGTATGATGTTAGGAAGGCACATAGATCTGTCTCTACACTTGATTTGATCCACAGTGATGTAGCTAGACCTATGCCCACAAACTCCATTAATGGTCGCAGGTATTTCCTAACCTTTATTGATGATTGTTCTAGGTACTGTTGGATCTACTTCATGAAATTAAAATCAGAAGTTTTTGAGACATTTAAAATTTTTAAAGCTATGGTTGAGAACAGTTTCAATAAGAATATAAATTCAATAAGATCCGATGGAGGAGGAGGATATGTCAAAAGAGATTTCCAGAATTTCTGTGAATCAAAGGGGATCCGAATGGAACACTCAGTTCCATACACACCATAGAAAAATGGTATGTTTGAGAGGAAGAACAAATCACTGAAAGAGATGGAAACATGCCTTCTTCATGCCAAGCATCTACCTCCTTCTATTTGGGATGAAGCAATAAACCGTGCTTCGTATTTGCAGAATAGGGTGCCCAACAAGTCAGTGGTTGGGGTGACTCCATTTTAAGCATTGCATAGGTATAATCCCAATGTCTCTCATCTGAGAGCTTTTGGTTCCAAATCTTGGGCCAGGATACCACTTGACAAGAGGAAGGCCTTCCAAGCCCAAAGTAGTGAATGCATTTTGCTGGGATATGCAGAAGATGCAAAAGCTTACAAATTGATGGAGGTTGCTACAAGAAGATGCTTCATTGAAAGAAGTGTCAACTGCATGATACTCCTCCAACAACACAGGAAGGTATAACTATTTCTCCACCTATTTTTGATGATGATGATGTGCTACAGGTTTCAAATTCATATGAAGAATATCACATACAACATGATCCTATTATTGAGACTAAATCTCAAGAGATTCTAGATCCAGATCCAGTATCCATTCCTAATCAGAAGCCTAAACCAAGATGGGCTCTAAAGCTTCTTGATGCAACTGAAATTGGTGCTGGAGTTTTAGAAGATAGAAGAAGAACAAGGTCCCAGTATCAGAATGAGCATGATGCACTATCCCTCACAGATTTGCTCTCTACAGAATGGTGCAACAAAGTTCCATGTCGGTGCTACTTGATGATGGTAAATGATCAGCTACATGGCCCACAAAAGCAGAGATTTGATCATTACCTACCTCTACCATCCAGTAGAAACAAACAGAGTCATTAGTTCAAAAGTTCATTGAGAGGTTCTCTGATGGACCATGCTGTTGCATAGAGCTGCAATTTTGCAGCAGTGTTTTGCTCAATTTATTTTTCTAAGGAAGAAGCTTCTTTCTTCTAAAGATAACTTGCAGATTTCTATTTTCCTACTTTTTTTTTAGGGGGAGGTTTTCCCATGAGGTTTTGATTGTATTTGGGTGACCTATGGTCTTGTTACCAGGGCCCACAGTTGTCCAAGTTAGGATTCGGGGGGGGTGTTAGGATTATTAATCCTCCCTTGGTCAAATGTCTATTAGATTAATTATTTCCTAACTTAGGAACCTTAAATTAATTAATTGGGTCCACTAGTGCAATTGGGTCCACTTGGCCCAATGGGGCCACATGTACTAGTCACTGGAGAGTGGGGAACACTGCTAGAGGTTAACTGCCACTTATTGCATGTGCATGCATCAGTTTGGGTGCCTCCTAGACCAATCCCTACATTTTAGGAGCCACTGGGAGTCCCGACACCAACCTACTTAAGTCAGTTGGTGTTAGTACTAGTTAGTCTTAGTTAGCCCCCAGTTACATTCAGTTAGTTCACAGTCAGTTAAGCTAGCGCTACCAATGCATGGATAACAGGGATGATTTTAAGGAACCATACTTATTTAAAAGTGTATAAATGTTGGTGAATCTTACCAATTCTTAAAACGCCAACTATAAAATGTTTGGCGATACTTTTCAAAAAATATTTTAATTTCCAAGGATTTTATATCATTTATATATTAATTTGGCAATTTTTGGTGTGAAAATAGTTTGCCCCATCAAAATTGGGTGAAAAAGGGCTTCAAAAAATGCAAAATGGAAAATCATTTTTTGGAGAAAAATCCCTAAAAAATATCCCATGGGCTGAATTTATCCCCTAACATTATCCATTGGATAATGCATGGTTGCATGGGGAGGAGCGCTTTTCCTACCTACCTCACTCTCGGTTGCATCGAGTTAACTAGTTGTCACTGGTTGTTGAGTTATTGGTCATCAAGGAGTTGTCTATTTGGACTTCGATATTGATTCGGAGACCTTTAGTTAGAGATTCAGTTAGATACAATCATATCCACTTGGATGATTCGAATTCATATCCCATGCATTCGAATTCTACCTATGTAAACTATTGTAACACCAGATATTATCAATGATGGATATACTATAAATTCCTGAGCAATACTTGTCCAATTCCTATGTGGTTTGTTTTGCTTAGTTTGTATTTTCATTCTCCATTCAATTGATGAAAACATGATTAGAACTCTCTACTTGAAGATCTAAATGGCATTCAAATTATAAAAAATAATTCAAACACAAACAACTTACATGTCGAATATTGAAAAATAAATAATGACGCACTTAAAGTTCAATCAAACCTTACCAACAAATCTTGCTGAGTCTCTACAAAAAAACATTGAGTGCAGATTGCACAACAATTTCTATAGCACCCTGTATAAAACATATTACATCAACTATTAAATATATATTTTCCTTCCATTAATATAAATATGGTAAATGATGGTAAATTAAAAATATGTGCATTACCACCAATGGTGATAAAACAAAATTGTATGCGACATTGACTACTGCATTTACTTCAGTCTCTTGAGCAATACCTGGTTGTTCTGAATAAATCCTCCCTAATACTAGCTACACACATGATTATAATATGTCCACAAATTAACAAATACTATTTTTTTTAAACAAATCAAAGTTGTAATTTACAATATAATAAATTATTTGAATAAAAATGAACTTATACATTCCATGATTCCACTGGAGCGAATACACGATGAAGTCCTGTAGCAAATGATACCACAAGATGACAATGGATGAGACAACATATGTTTCTCTGTAATGTGTGTCTGTGCTGTGCTAGATGTATCTAGCTACTGATGATCACCACCAAATGACTAATCATCACCATGACTCCCACTATGTGCCTCCTCACCACCACCAGATAAAGATGATGCCAACCCCCCAAGATGAGCCCCTAGTTTTATGGTTCTAAACAAAATTTCCTTGAAGAACCAACGTCTCACTCAACTATAGCAATCCCCCCATGTTTCGTCCAACATGTTAGGTGCTAGAGGATATAAATGGGGCGTGGGTTTTGAGGGTGAGGAGGGTGATGTAGATGGTTGGGATCATACTTGGAATGCTCTCTATCATGGGTCATCGCTCCTCACACAAATTGGAACTCTAAAATGTCAAACTAATTGACATGCTTGCGAAGTATAAATTCTTCCTACAACTTCCATAGGAAACACAAAAGTATTTCTCTATTTCCATCTGAGTCTTCATCAAATACCATATACGATCTATCCATCCAATTTTCTTTGATACTTTGATCTACGTATTGATCAATGGATATATGTGCCCTATTGGTTGGAGGAACATGACCAATGCTAGGGTTTTGAAAGAGGGAATAAATTTGGTCTTATTTACTTTTAATTTTTTTATGTCTTGGTAACTAATACTATTCACATAAAATTTCCTCTTGGACTATATATAAGAAGAAATGTTGTATAATTCTCCTTGGGCATCGGAAATTGTGTCACTAATGGTATCAATGGCTAGCCTAAGAGAATAACATAGTTGCCCCCCCCCCCCCCCCCCATAAAGGTAGCACTAAGGCATCTTAAAAACCCCAAGTGATAGTATCTTCACATTTCTATGATTCATTTGTTGTTGTGGTGGGATTCAATGTTCTTGTTGTAGTAGAGGGTTTTGTTGTTCTTCTAGCCATGGAGGGATTTTCCGTTCTTCTTCAATAATTACTTGGTTTCCTGATTGAGGGTTTTCTTCTTATTCTTCAACATTTATTTGGTTTTGAGGATGAATGTTTTGAGGGTTTTGGTTTTGTGCATGAATGGTTTATCTAGGAGAAAGTGGATCCATGGAGAATATGTTGTTTTTACACAATAACTTTTTTAATTAGATTCAAGATCTACAAACATCCATAGAAATTAAAGTTTTTATATCGAATTTAACAATAAATTGGACAAGAACCTTGAATGGTGCCCAACTGAGGTGTATAGGCCATGAATCCCTTCTAAATCAATCTGATGGTTTGAATATTCCCATAACGTTGTTGCATTATATCTTTCCTCTGTTATTTTTCTCTCCTGATTCATAAATGCAGACTGGAACAATTATTCTGACCTTTATTTTAATCAGTAAATAATGTGAGTGCGATATAATGAGAGTGAGTTATGAAACACATACTTGATATATCGCACTAGTGCTATGTATTTTGCATTTCCATAACACATATGCGATATATCACATATGTGTTATATAAATTTTGCATTTCCATAACCGATATGCAATATATCACATATGTGTTATATTAATTTTTGCAATTTCATAATGCATATGTGTTATAATGCATATGCGTTATAACATATACGCAGTTCTTACGCTTAACTATGGTTGGAGGCTCAGATCTCACCAATCCTGAACCTAATAGCATAGGTGTGTTTATGAAATCCAGAATAAAGGCACGTTTACGAAATCCATGGCTGCAAAAAAAAATGGACACAACTTCGTGTGACCACCCTTAATTTTTTGTTAGGTTTTCTGAAGGTAAATATTAGTGTCCAATTTGTGTTTTTTTGTATTCCATTATTGTTTTTTATGTACAATAATTAATTAATATAAATGGTATGTCTTTATTTATGTCAAAACACTAAAAAAATAGTCATGCAGTCAATCATAGACTAACTATAGTAGTTGTAAGATTTAGATTTATTTTGGTGAAGTGATTATTGGTATAAAAGTGCTTTTGTTTGGGTGTTTGTGTGATTTTAAAATAATATACACTTAACTCAAACATTCTAAATTTGAGGGAGAATTGTGCCTTATGGATCTCAAGATAGGCATAAGAAAGTTTAAGAAATAAACACAATCCTCATAAATGAAATATGAGCATCTAAAAGGGCTCAATAACTAAGGACAAATAATCTTTGAAAAGTTAGAATCTCAAGATTTGAAGAGTATATCCCCACTCATGTCCACTCTTGAGAAGAAGATTGATCCATGTTCATAGCAACCCAAATCTCATGAATGGCAAAAATACCATGAGGAGCTAATGAAGGAGAAGGAAGAACGGAGGATTGAAAAATAAACTCTAGTAACCAATCTTCTCAACAACCATTTAAAGTGGAAATAATCCAAATTAATTGAGAATGAAACAAAATAGCATGCAATGTTCCAGAGAAAATAGGTCAATATAGTAATGAAACACACACTAGATGAATTTGAGTTGTTTGAAAAAATGGGAGCCTTTCCAAGATCACAACTTTTCACTTGGTTCTTTATTTTGGGTCTTCTTTGACTCATTGGAAATAATATTAACACATTGATTTGGGTCCCTAGTCATTAGGTATAATAGAACATTAGTACATTGATTTAGGTCCCTAGTCATTAGGTGTATGTGCCCCAAAAAATGCATGGGAAAGCCCCGAAAATGTGTTGAAAAATCATAACCCAAATACTACTATTATGACCATTTTTTAAATAGACATGGATGGTCACCTAGATTATTCCTTCCTACTTGAGTGGGAATGGATGTTTCGATTGCATCAAGTTCTTGTACTAAATATGGTAATTTTTTTATCTAGTTCCTCATAAACCAATTGTCTTGGTGAATAAGTTGCCCTACTTTGACAATTCAATAATGATGTATGCCATGTTAGTTGGTGCCCTTCATTCTTAATGTCCTTGATTTAAACCATTGATGTTTGCTCAATATAGTTTAGGTAGAGATCTTTAATGTCTAGGTGCTTTTCCATCTCCTTGTTGTCAAACAAAGGTGGAAAATATGAATAAATAAAATCCACATTAAATATAGGGTGTGTACTAGGGAAGAGTATGTTGATCCCAACAACTTACGAAAGTCTCATGACTTGGAGATCCCTGTCTCTATTTTTGAAAGATTGATGTATCTTTTTTCTTGTAAGCTAATCTATTATATTATAAAGCATAAAATATGGGAAATCAGTTTGTTGGTCAGCCATTGGAGAAACCTCACTAGGCATATTAATATTTTCATTTATGATGGTCTTCTGTCCAAAATAGAAATGAAGAGAAAGATTGATATGAGTGTTCCTCATGTTGTTCCTACTAAGAAAACAAAAACTATCCAAAATAAAAATTAAGAGAAAGTTTGATATGTGTTCCTCATGATGTTCATACTAAGAAAACAAAAACTATGCGACTCAGGCCTATAACTTGAGATATCATGTTGAACAAGATAAACAAGAAAACTATGTTGAACCTCATCATCAGAAATGGAGATAAAAGGAACCTCTTGAGCTCAGGTAGAGGGCATGTCTTCTACTCTAGCCACCTTTTCCACACCTCAAATCCTATAGTGAATTGAGCTATCACGTTCTTTTTTGCATTCATTTTCCTCATTTGGTCTTGCATCTAATCCCTTTGAAGCGAGATTTTCCTTGCATTCCTCTCTGTGGTTTAGTAAAACTTTAATTTTTTGTGTGTGCTAGCAAAGACATACAGATTGAAGATATTTAGTATCTTGTATCTTAAAGGTTCCCACATCCAACAACTAACTCTAAATATCCTATCTCACGTTGTCCTTGGCTACCGTTCTGCTCTCATACCACGCCTAGTCTTCTGCTTGCTTTTTCTGAATTCGAATCCAACAAGGAGATTTAACGACTATAGCATTGGGCCTAATCTTATGTCTCGCTCATGATTTTTGGCCGTCCTTTGTTTCACTCTTGACTAATAAAACTCCGAATTCAATCCACCTTTGTGGACGAAGGTTTAAAAACAAGCGATACAACATAGCACTAATTTGAAAGTTTGAGAGTTCAACAATGCGACGTTTCATACCATGTGATACAATTCATGTAGCGTAGCGTTCACAAAGTTTAGATCGATGCAATATTTATGTATGATATGTTACATATATTCTAAAGTTTTAGGGAAATAAATATGATTTACGTACAGCGTGATGGATATAAAGTTAAGATCGAAGCGATAAGGATCACAACCTTTATCAAGTCTCACCACATGATATATTCATGTTGGAGACAAAGTTCGCGTGGGTTTGAACCGATACAACACGTGTATCTCATGGGTTTGAAAGATGGCGACAACACAATAATATACTCAAGTACCCTCCCCAACTAGGGTTCACAAAATGCCAAGCTGGGGAAGGTGAAATAACAAACTTACGTTGACCAATTCCTAGGACACATGTTTGGATCTCAACCTGTTTGAGATTCAATGGTTCATAAAGCCGCTGCGGCAGCATTTAATACTTTAGTGCATGTTATATATTTTTTGCCAAATTAAAATAGGTAGAGAATTTATCAACCATTTATATTTTATGTTTATAAAATAAATATTTAGACAGTGAAAAACGTTTTGCAAATGATTTTGTTATATATATATATATATATATGCTAATGTAAGGCTCGACCCCATTAACATAAAATTATATATATATATATATATATAATTTCGATGGATCACACATAACATTAAACCTGAACAAACTATCGTTCTATAAGCTAGTCCCCATAAACCTGGAGCCAACGGGGTGAGGCTCCTTAGGTTCCCCCTGAGAATTATTATCATGGACGTAGCAAGCCCTCTATCTTCTAGCACTATGAACCACATGAAAAAATATCCCAACAACCTAGAGAATTGCACCCCAACCTCAGATTATATCAGTTAATCGAGAGATCTCACTTTCATTGGGTAGTAGCTAGGTTAGGCCTGATGCCCATAGAAGAAGTAGTTTCATGGTTAGTTAGTCATATTGTTGATGATAACAAAATATAATCAAGGATGAGATTGGGAAGGCCATAGCCTCATGCCAACCTTGAAGTTTGGATATATACTAAAACTTCCCAGACATAGAAGTCAACATGAGTGACGAATGGGTAACTAGGTTCGCCACTAACATAGATTATCATGAAATTCTAAAAAGTTGATGGATTAAGGAAAATTTATTATGGGCAAGACATAATGATGCTTATCTCACCTCGCTTCTCAGACTTCCTTATAGGTATGTAGTGGCATTGGTAAGCATATTATGTGGTGAAACAGATGTCATATAGTTTCAATAGGCATGGTTTCTACTCATATATCAAGTAGTTGAGATGTGTCAAGATTCCAATTGGTTGAGCATATGATCCACCATTTTAAGCAATGCTATATGTGAGGAAAAATACTCTACTCTAAATGGTCTAACAACTTTTAATATCTCATCATTCATAGTGGATATTGTTTGCATGTCTAATCACTTCATAGGAATGGGTTGGAAATATCAACCAAAAATTAGACCCATTCATGTTTATTCCTAAGCCCTATGGAAAAATCACAGGGAACACAAGTCCTATGGGAACACCATGGAGACTCTATGATAATTTTATTGTTCTCTGTATACAATGGTGTTCTACCATCCATCTCCCTATATGTTAGTTGAAGAAATGAAAATAGTAAGTATGATGGATGACTAATATGTAATGGAGACATAAACTTATATTAGTATCTATGGAGCATCCAAACCTCTAAATAATATACCAAAGTTCATCCCTAAAAATATTGTTATTATAGATATTTCATATCAAATATTCATGCATGGACTCACAACATTATTGGTAAGAGATAAGAGAGCATCATGGCCTCCATTACCATTATATATATGATCTTATAATATTTGTACCACCAAAGCAACATTAATAGAATAAAACACATTAGAAAACTATCATTTCAGTGAGGAAAGATTTAGGAGGCATGATCCTCTACAAATAGAAACACAACATTGTTGGGTGTTAACATACAATTGGCCCTATCAAAATGAAACCTAGATAAATGAAAATATATACAGAAGAGAAAGATCTTATGGAGAGGCTATTATGAAAATGAGCCAAGTGCAAAAGGAAAAACAATGATAGAAAGAAGAAAGACAAGAAATTTGAGTAAGAGGCCAGAGAGTAAGTAGTTGAACATGAACATTTTTGTAAAGAAGAAGAAGATGTAGCTACTATAGCTAAGTTTTAGCATGGCATGAAACAAGTGAGAAAGACAAAAGAAAAACAATTAGATGTTGCACAACAACATAAATGGGAGAGTCAAAGATGCCTAATCCAAGTGTCCCAAGTTCAAATTGTATGTCGAAAATGCAATTAGTGACAAGAACACATCTCCCATTTCTTGGGTTCGGTTTAGGACAACCTTCATTGAAAAACAAAGGACAAGAGGTTGTCTTAGATTTGTGCATTTTTTACAAGAAAATGAGACAAGTGGTAAACCAAACTCGCAAGAAACTAAATATGTCATAGGATCAATAAGTTGTTGTACCCATTAAGGTTCTAGTTATTAAAGAGATTGATGCTAATTCATTATATACAATATCTACATGACAAATAGGATGAAACAACTACAAGAAGAAAGGAAGAGAATACATATGTTGGAGAATCAAGTGAAATATTACCAAGACGAGATAGCTAACTTAATAGAATTTAAATCCTATGCTATAGAAGTGAAAAATGAATTAAAGGGAAATTGTAACTACAAGAATTTACCCCTTTAGGGGCAGTTTTGGATTGAGCTGCTCTTTCCAAAACTACCCCCAATAGTTTTTTGGGATTTTAGGGATGGTTCTTACCCCCCTGAAACGTCTTGAGAATTGGACTTTTGGGGACGATTGTGTAAAACTGTCTCGAAAAGTCCAATTCACATGAATTTTTTATTTTTTTGGGTGGGGGTGGGGGGTTATTAAACAAACACCCCTAAAGGTGTTTTTGAAGGAATTTTTTAACCCCCCCCCCCCCCAAAAAAAAAAAAAACAAAAGTCTTGTTAATTGGACTTCCAAAGATGAGTATTAAACAACTACCCCCAAAAGTCCAATTCTAAAGACATTTCGTGGGGTTTTAGACAAGCTTCCTCTACAAGTGTTTTTTGAAGGTGGGTTTTAATCCCCGCTCCCCCTCTGCAAATATCACGAGAATTAGACATTTGGTAATAGTTGTCAACAGATCTCCCCCTAAATATTTTTTGAAGGCGGTGTTAATGTACCCCCCAAAGGGTGATGGGATTTAGACTTTTGGGGTCGGTTTGTTACAAACTTTCCCCACAAGTTCAATCCTCATCACTTTTTTGGGGGGGTATTAGAAATACCGCCCTAAAAAATACTTTTAAGGGTGGGTTTTCTTATAACCCCCCCACACCCCTCCCCATTCCCCCACCAAAAAATTCACAAGAATTGGACTTTTAAAGGCAACATTTAAAAAACCACCTCCATAGTTGAATTTTCATGACTTTTTAGTGGTTTATTAGTTTTATTCCAAAACATTTCTAATTCTACCCAAGAATAAAAAAGTTGATGGCGATGACGACTAGGAAGATGGATATGATAATGGTTGTTGTTAATAATTATTCCTGTGACTATGGTTTTGGAGGTCACCAACTTACTGAATTATACTCATACTGAAACAACTGCAAACTAAACTCAAACCAAGCATATTCTATAAGAGAAAGAAAACAGGGTTTGAGTGATAGAGATTATATACCTTATTTATAAATACTAGTCAAAGCTTTGCTTTGCTTCATACCAATCTCCAATCAACTACTCCAAGACCTACAAGAAAATATACCTTCCACAAACACTTTTGAATATCATAAACATGGAACATGTATAAGAAGAGATTGAAAAATAACATTGAAATCCAAATCTAAGAACATGATTTAGTAAAGATAAAAAAGTGTACACAACTTAGTGTAAATGGAAGATATATTTATTAATCAAGGAACTTGGAACAAGTACAATTATACCTCATTCTAACATTGACTCCTTCATACCATGACTTGGGTCTCCTTGCTTCTCTTTTCTAATCAAAATCCTCCAGCATAATCTTAGTTTAAGTGTTCCCTCTTTTGCTCCTAGCCTCTCATCCTTTTATGAAAAAATGAGAACAACAGTTGTGAGGCTAAAGCAGTTGGGGAAGGTGTGGAAGTTACAAAATTGAACTCAACCACCTTCTAATTAATGTATTTTTATTTTTAATTAATTTTTTAGGGACACTCCAGTGATATGAAGGAAACCTACATGTGACACGTCACTTTCCTTTAGAAAACCCGCGTGTACAACTTTTCGGAGAAAACCGCTAGTGATACTATAACACCCCGTTTTTGAACTTGTTTACATTAAAATGTATATGATGTATATATTGTAATTAGTCATGGTGTGGAGCTAAAGGAAAAATCCCCACCATCGATTTAACGTTTTATGTTCCGGCGATTAAAAATCGTTGCCGATGGTGTATTATGCTATCCAACACATTATAATTTTGGCATCATGTAAATATGCATTTTAATTAAAATACCCACAACCAGCTATGTCAATGCAACCATAATGAAAAGGGCATGATTTCCTAAGGATATGGGGGGGGTGTCTAACCCTTGGGAGCCATTGAGGAAAAACCAAGTGTCAATTGATAAACCCATTTAGTTTCCACCTATCTTTTGTCTTACTCACCATTTATCCCTTGTCTCATTCAACAACCTTTTTGTCTTATTCTTTTCTCAACTACCAAATTAAATACTATGGAGTTAGCTGGGGGAATTTATTGCATGGGAAGTGGTGTGTGGTAGGACTATCAGTCCTTTCCCACATGAACACTCCACCAGGGAGCTCATTCACCCTCACATTGATAGGAGGAGAGGATACCACGATCCCATTTTTCCCATCTTCATGCAGAGACTAGTGTTTTGTCCTCACGCACAAGTTTGGGGTTTTCCTCATGTGGTCACTCAGTCCTCACGCATGCATACCATGACTGGTTCAGTCTTCCTCTCTTGATTTTGATGTGTGCAATTACCTTCACATTTTGGTCTATATGGATGTAATCCGCCTCGACGCAGGTGGTGTGTCCTCTCCTGATGCAGTTGAGGATTAGTGGCTATCTTCCCCCATGATTTGGGTTGTTGTAGGTTGTGTTGGGTCGTTTTGGCCACGACAGGGCCATAAATGACTTTGGATTCAACTTCCCACTCTGGGCTATGCATTAACCATTCTTTTCATTCCAGTTTTGCTCTGTGGAGTGGAGTTCCTCCTTCGAATCCCAGGCTGTTGTTTTGTTGTGTGTGCATAGTGGATTGGTCTTTGGACTGTGTAGGACTAGAAAAAAGTCTGCTTGAAAAACCTAGTGTTTTATAGGAGCCTCATAGACAGAGCTAGAGGGATGGCTCTCTTCTCTACACCCCCTGAATAGCATTGGAAGGGAATTCATGGCCTGAGGGACTATGCATCAGAGAAGGGAATGATTCCCTGTGTTGGGTGTGTGTGGATGTCTTAGGATTCAAGCTAGTTCTAGTGTAGGAATCCTTAGCTCTTCAGTGAGCTCACTAGCTTAGTAGACATTGCTTCCATATCCTGATAACTTGATAAACCCAACTTGTTCACTTGGTTATGTGTTGTTGTGTACTCTTAGCCTGATAAACCGAGCTGTGTTAGCTTGGCTGAATTTTGTGGTATCCTTGGCTATGTGTGAGCCTCCTTAGTTTTCTTATTCCTTGTGAGAATCATGCCCAGCTTGAGGGTGGCAGTGTTGCTGAGAGATTAAGGAGCACACTAGCATATGGTCGAGTGGAATATTGCAGCGACATAGCTGGTTGCAGGACGAGCTTCTTCATGAGATAAGTATTCTTGTCTATTTCATCTTTGCAATTGTATTTGTTGTTTAATGAGAATGATGAACATTCTAACTTCTTGAATGGAATGAAGTTGCTTCCATTGTATGATGAATAATTATGCATCTATCCATGTTTTACTTCAATGCATTTCAATTTTTTATCATTGTATGTTCACTATCTTCCTGGGAAGATAGCAGCATAGGTAGTGTCCTATTCGTCGGTCGGAGGGTTGGGGACATGACAGTGTGGTATCGGAGCACACGTTGCATCATGGGCCTCAATGGGCCATGAAGAAGCTGTGACAGAGGCAAGGTTACCCTCTGTCAAGCAGAGGAAAAATGTGAAACACAGGGAGAATTTCAAAAAAATTCTAAGAATGGAAAATATCGGATGACTGAACCTAAGTCCATCCAATACGTTGCATAACTTAAGATAGATCCATATGATATGTCAGATGAATTAAGCTGAGTCCATCTGACAAAGAAACCAAAGTAGGGAGAAAAATTTTGAAAAATTTTCTAAGTTTGAATTTTTGTCGAAGGTCTCGGCTAGGAGGAGCCAAAGGTCTCGGCTGGGTTGAGCCGATACATTGGATAACAACCCAAGACCCAGCCAACAAGGAAAACAGAGAGAAAATTTTCAAAAAATTTTCTAAGTGTCAAATTCATCGAAAGATGTTTGTTGAAGCGGAGCCAAGGTGTCAACAAGGCTCGCTGGAAGGGAGGCGACGCATCGAAATACAGAGGAAGATCGATTTGATAAGGGGAAGATTGATCTGATAAGGCATCGGAAGACAGAGGAAGATCGATCTGATAAGGCATCAAAAGACAAAGGAAGATCGATCCGATAAGGCATCGAAAGACAAAGGAAGATCGGAAAGCCCTGTTGACCCCCATCGTCCCCCTGAGACAGTCATTCTTTGTGAAAAGAAAATTCTATGATTTGACAAAGTTGTCAATACATGATGTTTCCAATGCAAGTAACTAATGTGTGATTCATGTGAATGTATGCAGCTAACAATTTTGTTATTAACACATTTTGCATAATTATAGTCACCTTCAAAGGAAACATTCTGCATAGAGAACTTTCAAAAATTTGTTCTTGGTTGGGCCAAGATGATAATCGATGACATGAATGATGCACAGGACCCCTATGAGTTCGAGGGATATTGTATGGGAGAAAATGTCAGAGTTGGAAATGACGAGACAGAGTCTAATGGGAGAAGATTTCAAAATACTCCCCTAGATTTTGCAGCCACCATGAGGAGCCTAAGGGTGGATTTTCAAAGTTCCAAAGAAGACAAGAAAAGGATGCTTAACGCTCAAGAAGATCAAAATCAAATAAATGCAGCTATTATGCAGAGTTTGACAAACATCCAGGGGCAGATAAAATCTGGGCATTAGATAGCTAATCTAGAAAGAAGCAAGAGTGGTGCCAAGGGAGATTCCCATAAAAGGTCCCATGTCTCCAAGAGGGCTTCCAAGGACAGAAGGAATACTCCAGAATGGAATACCAGTGGGTCATCTGATTCTGAAAAACCCAATGGGGATTCAAGTTCTCCATATCGTAGGAATAAGAGGAGGAGAAGTTACAAGAATAATTCACGAGATGAATTCAAAAAGGCAAGGCCTCCTACTTTTAATGGTGAGGTCAATACTGGTCAAGAAGCTAAGGCTTGGCTTCTTGGGATGAGGAAGTATTTCCAAGTTCAAGACTACTCCAGAAATATGAAAGCAAGGGTAGCTATATTCAATTTGACTGGAAGAGCATCCATATGGTGGGAACACCATAGATAAGTAAAGAAGGTTAATGAAAGAAGAATTGTGTGGAAACAATTCAAGAAATACTTCAAGCAAAAGTACCTCTCTGATAAGTATTATGATGAGAAGATTAAGGAGTTCCATGAGCTGATATTGGGACAACGGACCATGGAAGAGTATGCAAATAAGTTCTTAGAACTATTGAGGTATGTTAGGTACATCAAAGATGAAAAAGTGAAAATCCAGCATTTCTTGAGTGGATTGCCTCAGTCTTACAAAGACAGAATTGAGTTTTACGAACCTAGAACTTTGGAAGAAGAAATAAGGAAAGATAAGTATTGGTATGAGCAAAGCAAAGGAAAACCCAATTACCATGAGACATGGAAGGACAAGCAGAATGAGAAGCTTGACCAGAGGAAGAAAGGTTTCAAACCTTCTAACTTCAGGAATCAGTGGAAGTAGCCATTCCAAGCTGTGAATAATCCAACTAGAGTGATGGGAGAGAAACCAAGAGATCCACAATAGAATAGAGAACCTCTCCAATGTTGGAAATGTGGAGGACCCCACATGTGCAGGAATTGTCCACTTGAGAATGAGAGTGCAAGTTCAGCTTACAACATTCAAAAAGTAGAAACAATGGGTCAAGTAGCAAGGGTCATCCCTAGGATTTATGCAGCACTGGAGGAAAGCCAGGAAGATCACCAGTCAACTGTGGTTAAAGTTGCAGGTAATATTGTTGAGAAATCTGTTTCTATTTTTATTGACCTTAGTTCTACTCACAGTTACATTACCCCTAGAGTAGTGGAGATTTGTGCTTTTAAGAAAGTAAAGCATAGAAAATCATGGTTAGTTTAGCTAGCCACTGGGACCAAGAGAAAGGTTAGTGAAGTCGTAGAGAACTGTCCGTTGGTCATGAATGGATTGGTCACTTGTGTAGATCTGAATGTTCTACCACTTGGTTCCTATGATGTTCTCATTGGAATGGATTAGTTAGAAACTTAGAGGGTAAAGCTTGACTATTATAATAACACTTTTGAGTTCTTGGATGAAGAAGGAAACCCAAGGATTGTGAAAGGAATTCCAAAGGTGATTTTTGTGAGGCAGATTTCAAAAATGCAGTTGAAGAAGTTCTGTATGAAAGGTTTCCAGTTGTATGCAGCTCATATTTTGGAGGCAACAGAGGATGAAAACCCTAGGTTTCAAGACTTTCATGTGTTACAGGAATGCAGGAATGTGTTTCCTGATGAGATTCCAGGGCTTCCTCCAAAGAGGGACATTGATTTCACAATTGAACTTGTGCTAGGAGAAGCACCAGTGTCCAAGACACCCAACAGAATGAGTACACCTGAGATGCTAGAACTGAAGATGCAACTGCAAGAGTTGTTGGAGAAGAAGTATAATATCAGGTCGAGTGTGTCTCCTTGGGGAGCACCAGTTCTGTTTGTAATGAAGAAAGATGTTACAATCAGGTTGTGTATTGATTACAGACAATTAAACAAGGTTACTGTGAAGAATAAATACATGTTTCCTAGGGTTGATGATCTCTTTGATCAAATGAGAGGAGCAAAGGTATTTTCCAAGATTGACTTGAGGTCTGGTTACCATCAGGTAAGAATCAAGGATGAAGAAATTCATAAGACAACCTTCAGAACAAGGTATGGACATTATGATTTTGTAGTGGTACCATTTGGTCTCACGAATGCACCAGCTACATTTATGTGCCTTAAGAACAATGTCTTCAGCAGGTATTTGGACAAGTTTGTTCTTGTTTCCCTTGATGAAATTCTTATTTATTCTAAGAATGAGGAAGAGCATGAAGAGCATTTGAGATTGACATTGCAATTGCTTAGGGAACATCAGCTGTATGAAAAGTTGAGCAAGTGTGACTTCTATAGAGATAGAATTCAGTATTTGGGTCACATTATCTCAGAAGAGGGTATATCTGTGGACCCTGAAAAGATTGAAGCCATTATGAATTGGCCTACTCCAAGAAATGTGACATATGTAAGATCTTTTATGGGACTTGCAGGATAATACGGGAGATTCGGATTCTCCGAAGTTGCACATGCCATCACTTCTTTGCAAAAGAAGGGAATAAAGTTTGAATGGACATCGAGGTGTGAAGAAATCTTTTTGCAGTTGAAGAGTCTTCTCACCAGTGCACCAGTATTGAAAGTTGCAGACCCATAGAAGGATGTTTTGGTGTGTACCGATGCATGCGGACAAGGGGTTGGAGGATTCCTTATGCAAGACAACCACGTGATATGTTACAAGTCAAGAAAGCTGAAGGGGCATGAGAATAACTATGCCACTCATGATATAGAACGTGCAGCCTATTGGGCCCAGAAATGACCCCTTTTTTACCACATTTACCTACCCCTTTTTGCCTTATCTTACTCCATTATATGCACCAAACATATGTTTTCCTTCACTTGATCCCTCGATCCATACAGGTATGGTTAATTATTGTCTTATCCTATTAACACTTATGATTATTGTAATCAGGGCTCTATATCTTGGATTATGCTAACATATGGTGATTTTATAAAGATAATTCGAGATGTAAAGGATACATGTGTAGCAGGTTGAACGATTCAAGAGAGAGATGGACATTCATTGTTGAGTTGATCACACCTATTCCATCTCTGAACAAAGGATGCAGTCAAAGGTTACTATTCCACACAAGTTGTACAAGGGTGGATGCAACAACGCGCCGCTGCTCGAGGGTAGCTGCAACCGATGGGGAATCTTATATATTGATCATGTTATATCATTGCTGGCTCAAGTAACAACCTTCCTATATTTTCTTCTTCTATCTTGCTTACAGCTGTAACAATGTATCATAAATGGGGCAGCCTGAAGATCAAAGATCTTCTTGGCTGCTCGATATTAGTGGGTAGAAGTTACAATTGTGAATGTATAAATATTGGAAACTATCCTGAGCCAGGGGTTGGAATTTAATTGATCTTATTATATAATCTATGGAAGAGACTGTATCTTTATTTCATCATTTAATACAAGGAGTAGGATTCTTCTTATCTCATCATTTAACTTGTGTTAATTTTCGGCGTCTCTGTTCAAAGGTTGGGCCCTCCTTCCTACAGAGATTGCTGAGTTAATTAGGTATTTATTCCTCTGTTGTGTGGTGTGGATGTTACATTATATTCAATATTTTATAACAGCTGCAACAATAATGATTTATTGTGTGTTCCTTCAATCGATCATTAATTGCGTTCCCAGTGAGCTGCAGCAGAGTGGTGTGACAGTCGACTGTGTATACTAATTTTCTTTATACAATCGTGTGATAGCTGTAACAACTGAGCTCATCCCTAGTCTCTTTTAATTGATGTCTTTCTTGAGTTTTCTAATTAAGTCCATTTGTAATTATAATTGTTGAAATTCAATTTCTGCATTTCTGAATTCTAGATCAAGTTGGATTGAGATAGTTATAATGGATCTTCAGATGGCCTGGTAATTTAGGATTTAAGTTTTTGAAAAAGTAAATCTAGATGTTTATTTTCTGAATCTCTTATTTCCAGATCAAGGATTGTAAGAAGGTATTTGTGGTTTTGCATTCTTAAGAAGGTAAATTACATTAAGTTAATCATGGGAAAAGTTGGGATGAACAGGAAGGTAGGATAATTCATTTACAGTATCAGCTACATGGTGTTTGAGCATATACAGTGCACATTATCTTTGAAATAAAAGAATTCCCTGGGTTGACAATCTATATTGAACACTCTATATGTTGGCTTTAATTAACTTGCATATAGGGTGCCCAACATTTTGGCGCTGTTGTTGGGGAGGATAATTATTAGACACCATAGTAGTTGCATCCATTCATTTTTCTTCATTTTTTTTTTAAGTTTGCATGTTTTGGGTTGCGTGAATATGAGAAGGGTACAACGTGACATTCCTATAAACCCCAAAACCTCACAAAATACTAACATTGCAGGTAGTCGAGGTCGTGGATGGAATCCAGCACTGGGAAGAATGGCATTCATTGACGATTTGGTTGATAGGACCAATTATTCTACCAGAGCTAGCCATCATGGATCATCTATAAGAAGGATCCCGGTTACTCATAGAGTGGCAACATCAGTTTCCATAGTGGAGAACACATGAGAAGCTACAACACCCTCGAGTGTCCCTATGGAGGAAGACAAAGTTAGTACTGCAAGATCAGCTAACCAAGACTTGGTATATCACATTAACAGGAAGGTTGTGACAAAAGAGGAGTGGACACAATTCCATCAAGAATTAAACGATCAGTGGGAGCACAGAGAGGATAGAGCAGAAGAAGACATGAAAAACAGACGCAATCCAGAAGATCATGAAGAAGCGATGGGAGAAAATCATCATCAGGAGGATAATTCCTAGCATGAGGGGACTATTGCTACAATCCAGTTCCCCATTCAACAGCCAGAGGGAATCATCCCCATGAAAAATATATCGCCATCTATGCTACCTCATTTTTATGGAAGAGTAGCAGAGGATCCGGATGAATTCCTTTTTGAGTTTGACATCCTATGTCGCAGCTATGATTACACCTCCAGTGAGCAGAAGTTGAAACTCGTCCCTGCTACTATGAAGGACAATGTTTTACGTTGGTTCATGAGCCTAGGTGGGGGAGCTGTCACCACCTAGGACCAAATGAAACAGGTGTTCCTAGAGAAATATCAGGAGTACTGCAATACCAAAGATAAGAGAGAAGAATTGTTCAAAATGGTACAAAGGGACAATGAAATCCTGGAAGATTTTGTTGAAAAAATTTTATATAATGTGCAGAGAGCTAGACATACTAATATGGGGTTAGATGTGCTCAAGATAATACTACTTCATGGGATTAGGGATGCAAGATGTATTCCAAAGGATCTTCCAGGAACAACAATCGGGAAAAACGAGATAAATTAGAATTAGATGTATTCGACAAAACACAGAAGTCATCTAATGGAGGAGCCACCCAGGCATAAATAGGCAGTCTCCTCAAAAATTTCAAGATAGAAATGATGAGCTCCATCTCCTTGGAAATAGATGTCCTGAAGGAAAAGAAGAAACAAGCAGTAGAAGATCTCACACTTGGTGTATTATGCCCTAAATGTAGGAAGAACCATCCACTGAAGGAGTGCCCACTTGACAAGGTAGAAGTGTATCAGCTCTGTGAGATGAACCATGATACAAAGGAATGTCCTTCCCTACCTCAAGTGAAGGAAGTTCTGTAGGAATTGACTCCAGATGTGGAACCAACCTACTTTATTGCACTGAAAAAGCCTTGGTAGCCTCGAAATCAAGGTATGACTCCAGACTCATTTCCATTTTCAAATAACATGAATAACATGAATAATATGCATCACATGAATACACAATTCCCTTCATCTTATTCCAACCATCAATGGTATCCTTCTCAACCTCCGATGCAAAATTTTAACTCCTAGAACTCTTGGACACAGTCACCAAACCAACATAATTCTTGGTCTCCTAGATGGAGGAACTTCCATCTAGGGAACCAGTTTCCCCATAACCAACCTCCTCAATAGAGTCCACATCAACCATTTCCTCACCAGTTGTATCCTCCTCAACAATACCCTCAGCCTTATCAGCAGTTGTAGCTGCAAATCCAGAATAATGCTTCCCCCAATATTCCTATATGACTGCAGCTGCCTGCTCAACCTAACTCCAACCCAAATAATAAAGAAATCCATCAATTTGAGATTGCCAACATGCCTGCTTGCTCCATTACTCCAGTACCCTGTAACGACATCCGCTTACGATCAGGGAGGGTAGTGGAGCCTTTGGTCCTTGAGGATGTTCCATCCTTTGTGTCTGAAGAAAGGATGAACCAACAGTAGTTATCCAACACAGCAATCCCCATTATTGAGGACACTGAAAATCCTACCAAGATACCAGCTAAAACACAAGAAGAAACATCTATTGACACACAGCCTACACAATTGGTTAGGGAACCACCATACCCTAAAATACTAATACTACCAAAAGTGGTGGGACAACCTCAATTTAACCTCTTAGGAGAGTTAAAAAACCTCTATGTCAAAATTCCACTCCTACAAGCCCTTCACAATGTGCCTATATATTCCAGAACCATTCGAGATCTGTGTAGAAGAAAACCAGGAAGAAAGCCCAGGGATTCTCCCACTGTTCATGTCATAGGGAAATTATCTGAATTAATAATGGGTAAAACCATCTTGGCCAAATACAACGATCCTGGGAATCCCACTAGCACCGTGTAGATTGGGAGCATGCAGATGCCCAACGTACTGGTAGATTTAGGTGCAACAATTAACATCATGACCATTGAAACTGTAAGGAAACTCGGGCTCACTAATCTCAGGCAAACTCCTACCATTTTAGAACTTGCAGATATATCCACTATTAAACTCAAGGGAATCTTGGACGACCTCGTTATCTCAGTTGATTCATGGGAATATTTGGCTGAATTCTTGGTTTTACAACCCAAGTCGCAACTAGGAGGACACCCATTGATCCTGGGAAGGCCCTGGTAGCTACAGCTGATGCTTGCATCAGCTGTCGGTCTGGGTCTGTGACCATATCAGATGGAACCGAGATAAAGAACCTCACTCTCTATCCTCCAACTCAGCCAAGTCTAGATGCTGAAAATCCATTATGGATGGAACTAGAGGAAGAGGAGGGTGTTCAGCCACTATTAACGCTAGGGAAGGCCTTGAATTTTAAAGATAAAACTGAAGAGAATGCTATTAATAATTTCATCAGTGAACCCACTTCTGTCAATAAATAGATTTATCAGATCTTGGATGGTACTCTAGGTGAAGAAGAATAAGAAAATCTCATAGAGGAGACATTAGTCAGTGATACTCATATAGTTCTAGTGTTGAAAAATTTGAAAAGTGTTCCTGTCGAGATAGATCCTGGAAAAAACCTGAATATCAATCCCAATCTTGCTCTGGATGAACATGAGTGCCTAATCACTCTCTTAAAAAAAAATAAGAGGGAATTTCCCTGGGAGTACATAGACATGAGGGGCATCCCTTATAATCTATGCACCCACCACATTTATATCAAAGTGACTCCCATCCTATGTGCCAGCCCCAACGAAGGAGGAACCCCAATATTAGGGACATCATGAAGGAAGAAATTCAAAAACTATTGGAAGTAGGATTTATATATCCCATATTAGACAACGAGTCGGTGTCTCCACTGGTGATAGTACCCAAGAAGAATGGTAAATGGAGATTTAGTGTGGACTATAGAGAGATGAACAAGGTGACACAGAAAGATCACTTTCCCCTCCCTTTCATCGCCCAAGTATTGACACCTTATCTGGGAAGAAGTTCTTCTCCTTTTTGGATGGGTTTAGTGGGTACAATCAAATCCAGATTGCTCTTAAAGACCAGGATAAAACTACCTTCACCTATCCCTGGGGAACTTTTTCATACAAGGTGCTTCCCTTTGTCTTATGCAATGCACTAGCAACATTTCAGAGAGTTGTGATTGGCATCTTTTCAGAATTGGTTAATGATAGTATGGAAATTTTCATGGATGATTTTACTGTTAGAGTTTTAACATTAATCTAACATAACATTAGGATCTTTAACTGAGAGAACAAAAAGCACAACAATCAAACACAAGAGACAATGAACCCAGTGTTTTTTCTCGGAGAAACCATAAAGGGAGAAAACCCCGCAACTTCCTCAGAGATAGAATCATCACCAAAAGTGAAACCCAAAAACAGTAAGATGATCTCCCGATAGTAGTAGCCTCCTTCTTCCTTGCCCCAATGTCTTTCTCTTCCTCAACTATGCGCTACAACTGAGTGTGAGTGAGTGTGTGTTAAATAGAGATGATAGCTCTCTATTTATACTAATTCTTGACTTGACTAAACCCAAACAGGGCAAAATTCACTAGGTGAGTCTAATAACCCTAGTGCCCCAGAACTGTGGGGACTTTAACCCTTAGACAATAGGAGGGTTACCCACCTTGAATTGACATGAATTTTTTACATTATATAAACTCCCGATCAGAACATCGGGGCATGAAATGACTCAAGTACATTACAAATAAATCCCGAAATAAACATCAGGTTACAATACATAATAAATACAAGTTAATACATTCTGAAGTTACAATTACAACAACACTCCCTCTTAACTAGGAAGGTATTATCTCGACACAATTTATCAGCACAAGTCTTCTTCTTTGTATCATCTAGATCATCATCGAGTCCTTGTCATCTTGACCTTCAAGTCATCTCTATATTCAATTCATCTTCATCTTCAAGTCATCTTTATTTGGATCTGGATCATCACTCAATCTGGATCATCATCACTAGATCTGGATCATCCCTCGATCTGGATCATCTCTGGAGAATCATCACTAGATATGGATCATCCCTCGATCTGGATAATATCTGCTAGATCATCATTACTGGATCATCACAGGTGCTATCTCATGATTCTTCTCATCACAGGAAGTTCTACAGAGCCAACCCTTTTTCATGCTGGTTTTAGGCCTAACCTCCATGTAGGTCTTCTTTAGCACTTATATCTGACCCTAAGTCAGAATGGCCTGCCTAGCACTTATATCTGATCATGTAGGAACCAATCCTATAATGATATTAGAAAGGCACAACCAACACTCACATCTGACCATGTGGGAACACCTCCCACAACCCTGTCAGAAAGGCCTAGCACTCACATCCGTCAACCAATATCAGAAAAGATCAGCACTTACACTCAGACATGCGAGGAACCAATCCTCCATGTCAAAAGGATCTGTACTTACATCTGACAACCAATGTCAGAAAGGCTCAGCGCTTATATTCGACCATGCAAGGAACCAATCCTTCATGCCGAAAGGGATTTGCACTTACATCTGACAACCAATGTCAGAAGGGCTCTGCACTCACATTTGATCATGTAGGAACCAATCCTATAGTCACAACAAAATGGCCCTCAGTCCCAGACTGAGCATTCCTGGTAACTAACCATGTGCCTCCATTCCAAGAATGGAATTCAGTGCTTACTTCTGATCATGTAGTAACCAATCCTATAGTCACATTAGAATGGCTCACCACTCACATATGACATGGAAGGAACCAATCCTCTCACCATGATAGAACGGCTCAGCCCTTACATCTGACCATGGAAGGAACCAATCCTCTCACCATGTCAGAATGGCTCTAGGTCTCATCATTTTCCCTTGGAGGGAACCTTTATCCAGGGCACACCAAGCTTCTCCCTGAAGTACTTGAACTTCACCTTGGCCAATGGCTTCATCAACACATCAACTATCTCTTCGTTTGTTGCAACATACTGGAGCTTCACTGCTCCCCTCTGCACCATATCCCTGATATAGTGATACTTGATCTCGATATGCTTCGACTTGTCATGGAACACTGGATTCTCTAACAACTTCATGCAACTCTGGTTGTCACAATGTATACAAGTAGCATCCATCTGGAGATCAAATAAATTAGACAGTAGCTTCCTCAGCCATACTACCTCACAACTAGTTGAACAAGCTGCGACATGCTCTACTTTAGCTGTACTCAGTGCCACATAGGATTGCTTCTTGCTAAACCAAGAGATCACACTTGATCCCATAATGAAGCAGCACCCTGAAGTGCTCTTCCTATCGATGGAAATGCCTACCCAATCTGAATCAACATAACCCTCCAAGTTAATATTCTGATTCACCTCATACTTGAGACCATAATCAATTGTACCCCTCAGGTACCTCAGAATATGCTTTGTAGGAATCAAGTGAACATGTCTCGGATCTGTCAAGAACTGGCTCAAGGTGTTCACAGCAAAACAAACATCTAGTCTCGTTTTCATCAGGTACATCAAGGACCCAATCATTTCATGACACATCATAGCATCAATCGTCTCTGATGAAGCATCACTCAATAGCTTCAGGTTCGATGCCATAGGTGTGGTCATGGCCTTGCAGTCCATCATCTCAAACCTCTTCAGGATCTCTATTGCATACTTCCCTTGTCTGAGGGAGATTCCATCCACATTCTGCCACACCTCCATGCCTAGAAAATAATGCATCATTCCCAAGTCCTTCATTCTGAACTCGGTAGCAAGCTTTCTCTAAGTATCAGTAATCAACCCATCCATACTTGTTACAAACAGATCATCTACATACAGTAGGAGCATCACTGGGTTGCCATCTTCAACCTTGTAGTAAAGGTTGGAATCTTCTTTACACTTGGTAAAGCCCAAACTAGATAGAAATCTGTCAATTCTGCCTTACCATGTCCTGGGTGCCTGTTTCAAATTATACAGGGCTTTCTTCAATATGCACACATGAGACTCCCTGTCATGTGTCTCAAAACTGATTTCGTTCTCATTCTTTCTCTATGATTCTCTTCTGGAGCCCCATATCTTTCCACACCTTGGATAGCTTCTCGTACCCAAGCAGGTTTCCTCTTGTGAGGATTCTTCTCTTGAGGTGGATCTACAGGTTCTTGTGGTTCTTCAAATTATCGATCTTCTTCTTGAGTTTCATTGTTCATGGTTGTGTCATGAATTATGGGTGCTTCTGCTTCTTCAGGTTCTTTAGCAGGTCTCTTTCTGGATTTGTTGTAAGCTGTGTCTTCATCAAATGTCACATCCCTGCTGATGTCGATATTCTTGAATCCTGGGAAGTATATTCTATGAGCCTTCGAGCTTTTAGAGTATCCCACAAATATACCTTTCTTTCCTGAAGGATCTAGTTCCGTTCTCTTCTCTTTTGAAATGTGTATGTACACTAGATAGCCGAATATTCTGAGATGGTTGACTTCTAGTTTCTTGCTAGAAAAGACTTCTTCAGGTATCTTATTCTTGAGTACTTGTGTGGAGTACGGTTCTGTACATACACCATTGTTCTGGCATCCTCTGCCCATAGATGCATGGGAAGATCTTGATCATGAAGCATTTCTCTTGCAACTTCCATGATAGTTCTATTCTTCCTTTATGCAACCCCATTCTATTGTGGATTATATGGAGTGGATAACTCCCTCTTAATCCCTGATTCTTTGCATAAGTATTTGAATTCATTTGATGTGAATTCTCTACCATTATCTGATCGAAAGGTATTGATCTTCTTTTCTGTGTGGTTCTCGATCAAGGCTTTGAATTCCTTGAACTTGCTGAAAACTTTATCTTTGTTCTTCATGAAGTAAATCCATGTCTTCCTAGAAAAGTCATCAATGAAAGAAACATAGTATACATACCCACTTAGTGAACTTGATGACATTGGTCCACATACATCGGAGTGGATGATTTCCAAGATTCCTTTTGCCTTTCTCTCGCTACTTGGAAATGTCTTCTTTGTATTATTTCCTTTCACACATCCTTTGCAGACCCATTCATGTTTTGCTTGAATTTCTGGAAGACCTTCAACAACTTTTCTTACAAGTGGTAGTGCTCTGTAATGCACATGTTCAAGCCTTCTGTGCCAAAGTTCATTTTGCTCTACTGTGTCATGGACCAAATCTTGTTCTGGATGGCCCTTCAATTTGTATAATCCTCCTTCTTGTTCTCCAATTACTATTTCATTGTCAATAGTCTTTCCTCTTGACCACATGAGGACTTGGCCATCTACAAATGCAACTTTCACACCCTTTGCATGCACTGTCAATATGGAGAGGAGATTCTTCTTTAGTCTTGGTACAAACAAGACATCCTTCATTTTCATAGACTTTTCAGAGTCTAGCTTGTAGGAGGATTCACCACTACCTTTTATGGGATATTGGTAGTCATCCCCAAGTTTCACCTTATGGGGTGAATTATGTTTGGATAGTTTCTCAAAGGATTCCTTGAAACCTGTCATGCGTTTGGAAGCCCCACTGTCAATAATTCAATCTTTTCTTCCATGAGTGATAGTTTCCATGAGAGTGAAGATCAGAACATATTCTTCTTCACTCGAAGAGTCTTCACTTTCTTGTTTTACTCTCTTCCTGGGAGGATCATCATCCTCAGCAATGTGAGCATGATGTCTTCTTTTGGAGTTCTTCTTCTTCTTGGATCCATTCTTATTCATGGGACAATTTCTAGCAAAGTGTCCTATTTCATCACATGTATAACATTTGAGTTTGGATGGATCCCTTCTTATAGGATTTTTTTTTTGATGAGAATGCTTACCTTGGTGATGATGATTTTCCCTTCTTCCTTTCCTGGAGTGTACTGTGAGAGCTTGATATTCACTTCCCATATTTTTTTATTGAGATTCTATTCGAGCTTCTTCTTATGAACATTCTTCCCACAGTCTATTGGACTTGACTAACTTCTTCCTAGCACAGATTCCTTGGATGAAAGAATCCCATGACCTAGGGAGACCATTCAAGGTTGTCATCATAATTTCTGCATTCTCCACTTCTTCATCTACTGCTTCCAGCTATTCTTTAATGTAGGAGACCCTTGTGAAGTATGACTGGATGGTCTCCTTATTATGGATCTTTACATTCTTCAACTGGTTCCTTAAAGTCATCTTTTTATTGATGTTCTTCCCTTCAAACAGTTTGGTTAGGGAATCAAACATGGCTTTAGGTGTCTTGAGGGAGGACACCTATGGTATGAGGTGATCCTTCATAGAATCAGCAATGATCCTCTTTTCCATAACCAACTTCTTCTTATGTAAGGCCTTAGCCTCATCCCCCTCTGGAACTAGAACCTCCTCACTGATATAGGAGTCCAACTCATTTTCTTCCAGGATCAAGGAGATCCTATACTTCTAGGCTTGGAAGTTATCATCTCCCTCAAGCTTTTCATCAAGCTTGGTATGATGAGACATCTTAACTAAGAACCTCAAATGGAAATACAAAAGATTTATATCTTACCAGGTAGAAATGTCAAATCTGTATTTGGAGCTGAAATTCTGCAGTGCTGGTTTAGGAGCAGATTAGGGTTTTTATTTTCCAGAGTTTTGTCAAACCAAATGCTTTCATTTTGATCCCTAACTTCGATTTTGAGGAGGAGATCAATCTAGGCTTGGGATCACTGAAAAATTCCACTTTTGTGAAAAGCCCTAATTTTCGGCAGCAGTGTTGAGTCCAAAAATGAAAAACCTCAGAATTGGATTCTGCTTCAATAGAAAGATGCACCCTAGGGAGGAGAGTTATTCCACCCTTCATTTGCTGAAAATCTATGGAGAGAGATCCACAAAGTACGAATCCCTAGTTCCCGCAGCTACACAGTGTCTTCTTCTCAGGTTAGCTCTGATACCATGTTAGATTTTTAACATTAAGATAGCATAACATTAGGATACTTAACTAAGAGAACAACAAGCACAACAATCAAACACAAGAGACAATGAAGACAGTGTTTTTCCTCGAGGAAACCATAAATGGAGAAAACCTCGCAACTTCCTTAGAGATAGAATCAACACCAAAAGTGAAACCCAAAAATAGTAAGATGATCTCCCAACAGCAGTAACCTACTTCTTCCTTACCCCAGTGTCTTTCTCTTCCTCAACTACGTGCTACAATTGAGTGTGAGTGAGTGTGTGTTAAATAGAGAGGCTAGCTCTCTATTTATACTAATTCCTGACTTGACTAAACCCAACTAGGGATGACTTCACTAGGTGCGTCTAATAACCCTAGTTTCCTGGAACTTCAGGAACTTCAACCCTTAGACAATAGGAGGGTTACCCACCTTGACTTGACATGCCTTGTTTACATTATAGAAACTCCCAATTGGAACATTGGGGCATGACATGAATCAAGTACATTAAAAATACATCCTCGAATAAACATTAGGTTACAATACATAAGAAATACAAGTGAATACATTCCGAAGTTACAATTACATAAATATTTACTCCTTATGGCAAGGACTTTGAAGAAGCATTGAAAATTTTGGAAAAGGTTTTAACAAGGTGCGAGCAGACCCAGCTATCTTTTAGCACTAAAAAGTGCCATATGATGATGAGTGAAGGGGTAGTGTTGGGACAGTTTATCTCTACTGATGGCATTTAGGTAGATCCCTCTAAAATCAAGGTAATTGAAAATATACCCACTCCCGGAACTCAGAAAGAGGTATGTAGTTTCTTAGGGCATGCTGGTTATTACATAAGATTTATAGAAAACTTTTCCAGACATGCTTCTCCTTTGTTTTCTTTGTTAATGAAGGATTTGCAATTTATTTGGAATGATGCATGCCAGATAGCGTTTGTAAATCTTAAGGAGAATTTGTTTACAACTCCCATCTTAAGGGGGCCCAATTGGGCCCTGCCTTTTCACATTTCTTCATATGCCTCTGACACTGCCATTGGAGCAGTATTAGGACAGTAGGATGGTCAATCACCTTATGCAGTCTATTACATTAGCAAAAACTTGACCCCTACTAAACTTAATTATACTGTTACTGAGAAGGATTTTTTAGCCATTGTCTACTCCATTAACAAATTGAGACACTACATCACTAGATATCCCAACTTTGTGCACACTGACCACTTAGCCATCAATTATCTAATGAACAAACCTATTACAAATGCTAGGGTAACTAGATGGCTGTTATTATTACAAGGATTTGATATTACTATTATAGACAGACCTGGAAAAGAAAATGTTGTCGCTGATTTCTTATCTCGTTTTACTAATATTGATGATAATATGCCTGTTGAGGACTCTTTTCTAGATGAAAACTTATTTGAAGTTTCAGCTTATTCCCCTTCGTATGCAGATGTCACTAACTACTTGGATGCATGGAAGCTTCCGACACATTTGTCAAAAAGAGAGAAGAGGAAAATCATTCAACAAAGTGCTAGGTATTGTTGGATAGGTGGTCATCTCTTCTACATAGGCCCTAATCTTGAGATCAGAAGATGTGTAAGAGAATATGAAATCTTCCATATTTTGAAGGCCTTCCATGACGAGCCATGTGGGGGACATTTTGCAAATAGGAGGACAGGTCATAAGGTGCTGAGAATTGGCTACTATTGGCCGACACTTTTCAGGGATGCAAAAAAATATGTCCAGTCTTGTGACAACTGCCAAAGGATGGGCCAACCTAACATATTGGATCAAATGCCTCTTCAACCACAATTGGTGGTTGAACCTTTTGACAGATGGGCCTTATATTTTGTTGGCCCTATCAACCCCCATTATAGGTAGAAAGCTTACATCTTATTTTGTACTGACTACATGACGAAATGGGTAGAAGCTGTGGCATTCGTGAAAGCCAATGACCAGGATGCAATCGATTTCCTGTATGGTGAAATATTTACTCGTTTTGGAGTACCCAAGGAAGTGGTTATAGATGGAGGACCTGAGTTTGTGTCACATAAATTTGGGCTTAGGACAAGCTTCATTGAAAAACAAAGGACAAGTGGTTGTCTTAGATTTGTGCATTTTTTACAAGAAAATGAGACAAGTGGTAAACCAAACTCACAAGAAACTAAAGATGTCATAGGATCAATAAGTTGTTGTACCCATTAAGGTTCTAGTTATTAAAGAGACTGATGCTAATCCATTATAAACAATATCTACATGACCAATAGGATGAAACAACTACAAGAAGCAAGGAAGAGAATACATATGTTGGAGAATCAAGTCAAATATTACGAAGATGAGATAGCTAACTTGATATAATTTAAAGCCTATCATATAGAAGTGAAAAATGAATTAAAGGGAAATTGTAACTACAAGAATTCAGCCCTTTAGGGGTGGTTTTGGCTTGAGGTGGTCTTTCCAAAACTACCGCCAATAGTGTTATGGGATTTCAGGGATGATTCTTAAACCCCCCCGCCAAAAAAAATGTCTTGAGAATTGGACTTTTGGGGGCGATTGTGTAATAACTGTCCTGAAAAGTCCAATTCACATGATTTTTTTTTTTTTGGGGGGGGGGGTGTTATTAAAAAA